>NW_010579445.1:10327-63609 GCF_000705375.1 Tinamus guttatus | reverse complement strand
AAAAAAAAAAAAAAAAAAAACTCCTTATTTGCATGTGGGAACCGGCAGGTTTCAGCCCACCAGACTACATCTGTGGGAGGAGTTCAGGTTAAAGGATTGTAAATGGTTTCGTGCATGAGAACAGTCTGGACGGCTTTTAAGTTGTGATTTAAGGACAAGAGAAAAAAAAAGGTGAGAATGCGGGAAAGAGGAATTTAGTGTGCAGAGTCTGAGCAGGAAGAGTGGAATCCAGTCGCCTTTATCAACTCCTGCTTTTTTATGGCATTTAAACTCCAGGACCACAGTTAAACGCCTTGGAAATGGTGGTTTTCATCAACACAAAGCTTAAGTCGCTCCTCAAACTTTTCAAGAGAAAGAGTAAGTAGTTTTGTGCGCTCGCTGTCTTTTGGGGGAAGGAATCAAGTCCCGCAGGAAAATGCAGTTCAGGCAGGCTTTTATGTGTGCTGCTTTCTGGAAGCCTCCTCTTAGGTAGGATTGACGCTTTATTTTTAATTGAGTTTTAGTTGGGTTTGTAATGTGGAGAGGCAGCACTGTGAAATGTTTTGAGGTGTCTGCTCTGGGATAGTGCCTTAGTGGCTTGGCTTCTGGGTGATTCGGTGGTTTTCTCTTTCTCTCTCTGTCTTTTATTATTAGTTTTCTTTGTTTTTTGAAGCCCTCTGTTTGTGGCTGTAGAGAAGCAAAACTTCCGTGCAGAAGCAGCAGCTTTAGCGCAAGGTGGGGTGCGCCTGCCGTGTCTGTAAGGCTCGTTGGGAGCTTCTCGGGGACAGTTCTGGGACCCCTTCATCTTCCTAAAAACGTTTCCGAGATCGTCAGGATTCAACTTTTAATTCATCAAGACGGCTGTTCATTTAATTCGTTAATTGCGCGAGAGGTGGCGGGTTGTAAATAGGCTTGCTTCTTTGGGTAGATTGTTGTTGACTACCGCTGTGAGGAATGGCGAATTTTTAGGATTTGGTGGGGCAGGACTGAGACTGGACAGTGAGGCAGAGGCCAGTGCTTCCCTGCTCTCCTCATCGCCCAGTCTGCCCATGTGCCCCCAGGGCAACAAATGCAAAGGGTCTGTCTGGGGCAAGGTGTCCAGTGGCACTTTCTGTGCAAGTGGGTGTGATTAACGCTATAACCAGGTTGGTGGTGACTTACTGTTTCGCTGTAATTTAGCTTTGACCTCTACTTAAAGACACGAAAAAGAGTCTTGTAGTGGCTGGTACAGGTCTTGCTCTGCAGTGGCACAGCCAGCACTGAGGACGGGGGACAGGTGGGGAGGAGATGCAGGAGCAAGTGGAACAGACCAACCAAGGCGCTTTGAAAACACAGGAACCTTAATAAGTAAATAAATAAATAAGCAAGGAGCAAGGACTTTCTCTTCCAAAAAAGTTCATAAAACTTTTGAGCACGTGCTGTAGCTAAATTTTGAAGTTAGAGGCCTAGCATAATTTCTGTAATGAGCACTGGCTATTTCCACGTGAAGCAATCCCTGCAGATACACCATAATATGGAAAGAGTCGTTTTGAGGCTGAGGAGAGGCAGGGCAAGGTACAGAGCCCGTGGCGAGGCTGGGCCGGGGCCCCGGGGCAGCGCAGCTGTGGTTTCCCCTACTCCGGAGAGCAAGGATACGTGGCGCACTGGCTGAAGGACAAACAGGGCCTGGGGGATCATAAAATTTGACCCCCAAGTGCCCTTTGCCTGTTATTACAGAGCTGAATGCCCTTACCCGCATTGAGCCATAAAAGTTTTATTGATGGCAAACTTTGAGCAAAAGGTAATGGCTGTCTCCCAGGAAATGTGAATGATAAACAAATCTAGGAATTACGTGCATTGGTGCCTTCATCACCATGCTGTCTGTAGGAACCCTGAACTTGAGCCGCTTCAGTGTTTTATTTTCTGTGTGTGTATTGGCTGAGAAAAGATGTTGGTGCAGTCCTCCTTCAGTATGCTTGTGCGCTGCCTGGCGAATTGCTGTTGTCTGAGTTGGCCTTGCACTCAGCAGGACGAGAATTTTTTTTATTTATTGGTTTTGGTTGAAGCTTTTTTTTTGCAGCCATGAGATCAGAAAAGATAATTTTGTGGTACAGATGAACTGGTAGCAGTGTCTCACGGTGACTGTAATATTCTCGGGTTGCCCTTGAGAAGGAGGAAGTCATCCTGAGCACGCAGCACCTGGCATGATCAAGGGAGTGGAAAACTGGTTTCATCAGAGAAATCTGGGAGCTAGATGGGAGGAAATACAGTGGGGAGTTCACTGTAAATATCTCAGCAATATAAACAAGAGGAGAGGGAAAAGTTTCCTGTGTAACACAGAAGATGAAATTTACGCTGGAGATGAGAGGAAGTGAAGTTCTAGAGACGTTTTTGTTAAGGGAGAGGAGGTGAACAGCCTTATTGCTTTTAAGATGGCACTTGACAGACATGCTTATGGGTGAGGTTGCATCACAGTTACCTGCAATAGCATTTAATTTTCTAATTATTGTCTCTCTGCAGCTGTTTCCAACCTAGATGAAGAGAGTAGATGGACAGTCCACTACAGTGCTCCATGGCACCAGCAGGAAAATGTGTTTCTGCCTTCCTCAAGACCACCTTGTGTGGAGGACCTGCACCGACAAGCCAAGTTGAACCTCAAGTCAGTACTGAGAGGTGAGATGCTGCTACTGACAATAGTGTTCTAAAGGCACAGTGGTTTTCACCATGGTCTTTGGCAGATGTATCCAAATTCCTAAGCTTCGGAAGAAACTTCCTATTCTCCTGTTAACTAACACGCATTAGAAACACCAAATGAGGTTTACCAGTAGAGGTGGTTGGGCAAGATTTTTTTTTTTTTTGATATCAGGAAATAAAGAAATCTGGCATGTTGTAAAGCAGAAGGATGTAAAACTCAGTGTCTTTGAAGTATTTCAATTTAGTCTTCAGTGTGTTTAAAAAATGGCACCTTCAAATTCACTAAGTACTAAATCATTGTATTTGTTTTATGGAGAAACCTAATCAGAGAAGTTCCATTCGGTCATTTCCTTTGATTTTGTGTATGCTGCTGTTTCTAGGAATGTGTGAGAAAGATAGAAAGGGTATTAAAAGCAGAGAAGGGAAAATGGGATCAGAGAATCCACAAGGACTTATCAATAGCTTTTTTTTTTTTTTTCCTAGAATTGCAGAGTATTTTTAAGGACCACTTTCTACCTTTAGCTACCTGCAGATCTTCCAGCAGGTGTATTGAGAGGTCTAAATGCAGGCTGCATCTAACGTTAAGAATTGGGAAAACCTGAAAATTTGAATTGATCTATCCATTAGGATGGAACTGAAAAAGTGAAATCTCTGTTAATATATTTCTTTGAACTGCTTATACCTTCTGCTGACTTCTAACTTTGCCAGGGGTGTATCCATGCAGTCTGGTATGGGATGTGTTGTATTTTACTACTACAGCCATAAGGGCACAGGAGTGGAGAGGATTTTGGAACGCATTCAATCTGTGTGCCAAAAGTTAGGTTTGAAACCACAGCATAATTCCCATGTTTTAGAAATGATTTTTTTTTCCTTTTTCTTTTAATTGGTTATTGATGAAGAGGCTTGCCCTGCAAAAAGACCACTTGTTTCAAGCCCTTTTCGTTTTAGTAGGAATTACAGGTACTGTTAAGTACTTGGTAAGTACTTGGTACTTAACAGAGTAAAGAGAACACGGTAATTTTGTTTACTTAGCATTATATTTCTGATTTTTAAGCATGCAGGAAACTTTCATATGTCTGAACAGTGAAGTGTTTGACCGGTGTATTTTATTTCTTTTGCCATTTCTGCAGTTAATTGATTTTTTTTACTATCTCTTACTAGGTGCCTTTTGCTGTAATTTAATAGGGGAGTCTTGGCAGCCACTGCTATTAGCTCACACATGGCTCAGCAGATAGCTGGTGTGTCCTCTCTACCAAGGGGAATAGGCAATAATGCATTTCTGCAGGACTTTAGCCTTAATGCTTACTCTCCCCTCCCCGGGGCAGGGGGGGTACTCTTAACAGCTCTTTACAAAAGGAGAGGCATTTGCCTGCTTTAAATTAAAAAGAAAAGTCTTTGTAGTGACTTTTTAAAAAACCTTAACTACTTTTTGTTCTGCTTTTCTGTTCTCTAGTTGGGACCATTATCAGACAAAATGCACTGAAATGCTACCTTAATTTTATTGTGTCTTATTGGAATTACATCTTCTGCAGTTTCATCTGTCGTTCAATAGATTTATATCTGCTGTGTGAAAGCAAGTATGGGATGTTGCTTTCCAGTGTATATATTCGAAGTTGTTTATGACTGCTGGGATCTCTCTGCAGCTGCTCTTCTTTATGAAAGAAAAAATAGTGAATACTCATAAAACTTGGCAATTTGACACTTGTGTAAAACAAATGAACTGGTGTGTGTATTTGCTACAGGGCTCCTCGGTAGTGAACTGAGCCTCAGTATGAGGCTTTCTGCTCTGGGCCTGGTGGTGGTTGAGAGGGAGGGAGGAAGCTGTGAGGCCTCCCCAGGCC
The DNA here is from genome assembly GCF_000705375.1 of Tinamus guttatus. Next base: position 59,116 of record NW_010579445.1, on the reverse strand, counting down.
CGGCCTGTTGCCATGGCGAGCAAAAGTGGGGCCATGTTCTTGGGCCTAGCGCAGCTCGAAACCGCCGCTTGCTGTGGCCTTGAGCTGTCCTCGGTAGCTACAGCATGAAATTGGCAACACTTTCAGTAATTTCGTTATCCCTTCTGGGGGGCTGTGGCGGTAACATGCATTGACTAAAGTTTTCTCAGTTTTATTCTGTGTCTGCTTTCGCAAGCACTCGGAAGCCAGGAGGACACCAGCACTTCTGGTTGCGTTGGAGGATGAGGTTAACAATTCTTTATCCATAGTTGAGTTTTATTTAGCATAAAAATGCTGCAAAAATTATGACTTAATTTTGACTACTACTTACTACCTTTTTGCCTGCTGCATTTGAAAAGAGAGATTTTTTTTCAAAGCGCTCTAGTGGATAGAAATAAGCTGAGCACAATGAAGACTTTAGAAGACTTAAGAAACTGCAGTTAGGCTAGTGTAGGAACTTCAATTCTACATTTCTTGGTTTTGTGATGCAGCTTGCATTTTGAACATCTCTTTAATGTTTCAAATGCATTCATCGGAAAAAGTGCTGTAGAAAAGCTCCATATGGTCTGACCTGCTGTGCAGGTGGTAGGAATGACCACTGTCCAACAACTAAGTGCACCACGCTCCCTGTGCCAGAAGCAGCAGGGAGGATGCCCATGTTCTCCCTTAGTGCTTGCAGAGCATAAAGGAATAAAGCAAAACAAAAGGAAAAAAATATTTCTTCTGGAGATGAGTGCACTTAAATTTCAGTGAAGAAACATTTAGGTTTGATAATAGGGGGAGCTTCCTAACAGTAAGGCTATGGAAGCACTGAGGTTGATTGTTGGAACTACTAAATTATTGGGGCTTTTGAAGAATGTGTTGGAAAAACACTGTTAAGAAATCATTTCCACGTATTTGATCCTACCTTTAGAGCACAGGGTGAAGAAAGACAGCCTTGTTAGGTCCCCTTCAGCCAGATAATGTAATTCTGAAAGCTAAATTATTAGTAGCTGTAGTTCAGACATCCGCTGAATCCGCTAAAATACATCCGCTTGATTCCACCCCCTCACTCCCCGCCACTAAGTCTTGTGCTTGTTTGGGTTGTGATATCTGACAATACTGTTGCTGATGTATAGCTGTGTGATCACAAATTATTATTTTGTTACTGTATTCTTTACAGCCCCAGTGAATGAGAAAAAGAAGATTGTAACTTAAGGTACAAGGTACTTTAAGCTACCTGTTAACATACTGAATTTATTTATACAGTATTTCAAAATAATCAAAGCAAGGTATTTGTAAGTATTGAGGTATTCTCTGGCACTCATCCATCTAGTATTAACCAGACAAAATCATGACTAGCTTTTAAAGTAATACAAGGTCAAACCTATTTATTTCCAATTCTAACAGCTCAGCGAATTATTGACAATATTAAATGATGAAATTGATAGGAATCTAAGCATCTTCTAGAATAAGCTTTTGTTCCCAAGGGGGAAAAAAGTTTGCTAAGGAAAAGATATAGGAACAAAAGACATCAGCAGGTATGGTGTCTAAATCCTGAGGAGTATTCAAGTGCTCTCCCTGCTGATATCCTTATACTCTACTTTTCAGGAAGAAAAGTGATGTGTTTTTCCTTATCTCTTGTTCAAGTTTGTGACTTTGCTAAGTATTGATTACGTATTGAAATGTCCTCTGCTCATTGTGCTCAGAACAGCAAGCAGCAGATAGTAGTAGATGTTATATAGGGGACTGACCTATGAACTGAACTTTCATCTTCTTGATATCAAGGGATAATCCTGCACTTTACAAAGTTTCTTTCATATGTGAATGGTGAGATCTTACTTTAAAATTTGTTCAGAACTGAGATAAAGCTATTTATGCTTATCTATGTGTGCTTAGATGCCATCTGAAGTGTTAAAAAACGTGCTTTTTAGTAATCTGAATTGTAAAATGAAGCATGTTGAAGTTGGAAAATTTGTGATGCACTGTATTTATTCTCAAGAACTGAGATATCTTTATGTAACTTTATTAAAATCTAAAATTGCTAACTAAAATTTGTATTTGAAAATGTTTAGCCCAGACTGCATTATTTCTTAAAACTTTATTTTTTAAGGGGAGCTCTCAATGTCTTAATCTGCTGGCTAGAGCAGATGAACAGAAGCTGAAGTAGATGAGTCGCACTTTATAATAATGATATCATTGCACTGTTACAAATGTTTGCAAAATGCTGCAGTTCTTTATTTGTGGTGGTTTATACCATTATTTTAAAGGCTTTGCTTCCACTGGCTAAAAAAGGTCCTCCCATTCCTCTCATGGGCAGCAAGGCTCTTGGAATGACCAGCGGAGCAGATGGGGCGACTCGCTGGGTATCAAACATTTGCTGTCCAAGACACGTGTTAGGCTGCCCTCAGGAGCCAAGCTGCTCTCGTGTTCCTTTTCCAAAGAGTCCATGTTAAGTTACATGTTCTTCATGGTTCCATAGTCACCTTATGGTTCCCAGCATCCAAACATGCAGATGGAAAGAAATTAATGTTGAAACTGAAATGTGACTATGAAAAAGCTGGGTAGGAGGAGGAGCAGAAGCTCCGCACAGGGTTGAGGTCCTGAAAACAACCCTATCCTATTGCACCCTGTGTTCTGTTCCAAGTCTCAGTGATGTGTTTGATTCGTTTATTCTCATGTTGCCAGTACTGAGTGACTTCACCAGCTCTGAGCTCACTGCAGGCACAGGAGGTTAATGCTGTTCTGAGCTGCGCTCATTATTATCAAAGGCAGCTCACTCTCTGTGCAAACAGGGAAAATGGCACCTACTGCAGTGGTTCCCAGAGCTTTATTAGGGACCCAGAGATTGAGCAGGTGTTTCTCGCAAACTAGAGGGCAGCACCGTAAATTAGGCACTATCCCTTCCACAGTGCCTAGATGCACTTGGCTGGTTGATTGGCAGCATGGTGGTGTTTAAAGGCTCAGTGTCAGAAAAAATGTCTAATGCATGGTGGTCTTCAGCCAGGAGTACGGTACAAGAGCAACAGTAGGATAGCTGTTGTCCACTCCTGCAACATAACCATTATGCTTTTTGTTTTTTTTTTTTTTTCGCTAAGTAAATTGAGAATAATTCTCATTTTGCTAGCTGTAGTCTGAAAGTATGAAGCAATAAAGCAGTAAGTGAAGGTGCAGAGGAGGCACAAGGTGTTGATTTGATTAACTGCTTAGTGTATCATATGTGCCTGGCTATGTTCTGGGCCGGTTTTCAGTGTCAGCAGTCAGTCCATAGGAAAACTTAAAGTAACTTGAAATGCAGTGGGCCTCGGAGAGTCCTAGCTTTCATCACAATTATCTTTCCCCTTTTTTCCCTTTTTCTTTCAAATGATACTTGATTCTAATATAGTTTGAGTGAGGGGAGGCAGAGAAAGGTGTATATATGGTCTAATGTCAAAGGAACAATTCTCCTTCTGTTCTGGCACATAACAGTATTAGCACACTTTTGATTAAACAAAAAGGGGGAGTATGGGGGTAGGAGGACCAGTGCCACTGTTGCATATTGTCACTTGCTCATGAGCTGGGAGGAAGCAGGGTTGAGGCAAGGGTCTGTCCCAGGAAAGTTGCACCAGGTTTTGCAACTGGATTTGTGGCTGTTACAGACAAGACTTCCAAGGACCACACACCCATGTTAATGTTCAAGAGCAAACGTTGCCAAAACTTAAACAGTCTCAGGCTTTCAGATGATGGCCAGTACTCGAAGGGTCTTGTGGAAGCTCGCTCTGCTCGGGTCAAGCTAAAATCAATGATGACATTTTGTCACACATAACTATTTATTACCTAGGCTGGCTGTGGCTTCCAGGGGACTCTAAGGGGAATTGCACCCCTGTAAATAGTGCAAACAATTTAATATGGTGACTTCAGCACTCCCCCCCACCCCAAACTGTAGCTGCAGAGGCTTTCTGCACAACTGACTGTGGTGCCTTTTTTTCCTTCCTCCCAGTGTAGTTTTGTTGGTTCAAACTTTGAACATAGTATAGGGCTCCTTGTTCTGGTGTCTGTGATGATTCATTCACTATCAGAGGAGCTGAGCTGGGCTGACTGTAGCTTCTGTTTAGCTTTGGACATTTTCAAGGAATGTATTTAAGCAGCAGTGATTAAGTAACTGATTTGTTTTCCAGAAGACATCTGGTTAGCATTGTCAAATAAAAGCAGATTTAAGTAGTTACTCATAAAGCCTCTATTATGTCTTGCTGGAAGACCCTCCAGACAGGTATGTGTTTAGCCTTGTTTTCTCAGGGCATCTGCCTTATCACTGTTCAGATGAGCAATATTAGGGTCAGCCCTAGCAGTTGATAATCCTGCTGAGAAGATTACAGATTTAAAATAATCTTGTGCTTCATTAAAGAGGTGCAAAGTAGGGGGGGAACCACTTCATAATAACAATAGGTCTGTTTCAGGTTTAGAGAGATGTCAAGATGTGCTCCCCACTATCTGGAAAATGTAATGAAATAAAAGATCATTAAAGGCTTTCCAGACCATATGTTCTGGAAAGGCCTTGTAGCTACAAAGTCAATAGATAGAGGTCAACTTGCTTCTCAACATTTAGTTTCTGTAGTCTGTGGCTCTATCCATGTACCCCAACCTTTTCAGTTTGTGGTTTTGTCAATGTTCCATGTTGCACCTGCTCTTCCTAAGAAGGAATTAAAAAAAAAATATTCAAATGCAACTAAACAGCATTTGACTGAGAATGTAAACCTCACATCTCTGAATGCTGCTCTCATGCTGGAAAACTGCGCTCCTGTGGAACATTTAAATTCCATATTCTTAGGTTTACTTGCATAACAGTGCTGACTGCGAAAAGGCGTAGTGTGATATAGTGTGGACTGCTTCCATATTCTTCATATACATATGATAAAGTTAAAATATTGCCCGTGACAGGGTTAAAATAAGTTTTTATGTGTGTGCTTAGTGTGTGTTTGTTTGTTTGGGAGGGATTGGATTTGCCTGAAGAGCTGTTCAAATCTGTCTTTGGAGGAGAGCAATTTGCGTAAGTATTACATGTGATAGAGTTGTTTCAGTGCTAGGTAGGCAATGTCCACCCTAAGGAATATCAGACTGACAGTTGTTTTCCTTTTTTCTTTATCACCACCTTACATGGTATTCTTATACATGTTTGTTTACAGTATTTTACATAATGTTAATGTTAAAAAAGCTGTGTTCTAGGAGTAATTAAAAAGAAATACGTAGGGGTTTTCTATGTCAGATGCACTTAGCTGTGTAAGAAATAGCAAATATCTATAAATATGCTAGAGAAAAAGTGGGGCTAATTTGTTTTTAAATGCCAACATTAAACATTCAAGAGAAAGCAAGTAGAAAATAGAAACTGTTAAACTTGCGACATCTTGTCAGCAGTAAGTGTAGTGGTATAACACTTCTGTGGAAATTTAAATTAACTCAAGACAAATGGTGATAATTATTTTGAGCACTCCCCAGTGACAGCTTGTTAACAAATCCAATTAGCAATGGCTGCTTCATTTGGGGGCTATTAGAAAGGTTTTCCAAACGGGTAGATTGTACAGATTACCTGGGGGATCCATGATAGGGAATAAATTTATCTGTGTGAAAAGCTGCAAGAATGAAATAAAGAAGCAATCAAAAGTATATGCGTCGGCTCATTTAACACTGTAAAAGGTGTTTTCATGTTGCAGCAGGATGTGGCTGATTTGGTGCCCTTGAAAATAAATTAGCTGTATGCTTGTTTTACTTCAGTGATGCGGTTTTACGATCACTTTAAGGTGGTATAAGCTGGTCCTGCTGCTTGTATAAGTCAGCAACGGGGTTTCATACAGCTCCTCGCCCTGCCCTGTCCTGGTGCTGCTACACACACACGTGTGGCGAACTCTGAAGCACATGGTCTAGGTCCAGCCTGTTTTAACTACTGAGTAAAAAATGTTTAGAAGAGGAAAAAGGCAGCTGTCTGTATATTCTTGTTCTGGTCATTCAGCTACAAGCACCCTTAACAACAAATTTTGTGTTATTGTTTTCGTAAGCTTAGTTCCTTTGCTGGCTTTTTCTGGAGTCCTGCTATGATTTTGGTGGACCCTTCTTGAGGTCCTCAGTACAGTAAAAGTTGGTGTTCCTGCTGGGGTTGGTGAAAAGCCTGACACTTTCTATAGGACTTGCTTGTGAAAGGACTGTGGTGGGCATCAGCATTGACGGTCTGCAGAGTTGTCATACCTTTCTATATGTGTTGGATGTGAAAATAAAGATAGAGGTATAGCGATATAAAATCACGCTTTAGGAGGAGAGAGGGAAATAGGAGGGAAGGTCAGTGGTTCCGCTGACAAGCATTAGCCATGATATCTAGAGTCAGTTTTTCAGCCAGGCTGTTCCTGTAGTACATCTGTTGAAATTCCTGACCCATAAAAACGGGAGTCTGAACAAAGCGGCGCAGCGGATATTTTATAGTAGAAGTTCATGAACTTGCTTTGCAGTCAGCGCTGGTTACAGTTCAGTGGTTACACAAGTGCACCACTGCTGTGGCTTTGCAACATATTTCAAGGCTTTGATATAGAAACCCTCCCTGTGATAGTCAAGTTCTGGAAATGATATGGGTATTTGTGCATTTAAGGGAAATGGGATTTGATCCAAGCTGAGTTAATTCCTGAGAGGAATATAGAGTGGTAGAGGCAAGCTGCCTGCCTCATACTTAGATCCAGTGACAAAATTAGATACTATATTGGAATTAAGTTGGACTTTTTTTTTAAGTCATATTTAGCATATTTGTCTTTTTTTTTTTATATTGGAATTAAGTTGGACTTTTTTTTAAGTCATATTTGGCATATTTGTCAATTTTTTTTTAAAAAAAAAAGATTGCATTTGTACAGCTCTCCATTTGTTCAGCATGCTCCACACACAAAAAAACAACCGTGCGTCTTTATCCTCAGTTTACAAATGAGGGAATGTAAGAGTCCCAGAGGCAGAGCCAATGACCAAGCAAAGGAGAACTTTAAGGTGTCAGTTTTACAGTATGATCCCAGTGCTGACCTCAGCAAGCTCTTTATCTTAAGGTTACCTCCCTGAAAGTTCCCCCTTTAACTGCACTTCTGCATCGTGTCTGGTCTGGAATCACCCTCTTGTTGCCAGGCTCTTGCTAGAGGTGAGAAACAGGCTGAGGGGCAACCACGTCCCTCCATGGATCCTGCTGGTACCTCTGCTTAGAGAGTGCCTGCGTGCTCACTCCTGTCATCAGGCCTGTGCAAAATGCAGTTGTGGCTAATTTATTTTAAGGTGGCAGCCGTTTTGCCTGATGTTTAGAGAACAGTAGTAGAAAGTTGGAAATTTGGCTGGTGTTCTTCTCTTAAAAAAAAGAATCATAAATGCATACCAACTGGGAAAATACTTTCTTAACTTTCAGCAACTACTAGGTAAAAGAAAACCATATAATCAGGAGAGGAGATGTCAAAATCCCTATTAAGTCCTTGTTCTCCCGAAAAGAATGCTCAGATGTGCTGGATCTGGAATATTGGTTGTTACTCATCTGAAGAGGACAATTTAAGAGTCATAGAATCCATAAGGTTGGACGGGACCTCCAGGGATCATCTAGTCCAACCCCTGCACACGCAGGGTCACCTAGAGCACGTGGCACAGGACTGCGTCCAGGCGGCCCTTGGAGATCTCCAGAGACGGAGGCTCCACAGCCTCTCTGGGCAGCCTGTTCCCGTGCTCCCTCACCCTCACTGTTATCCACCTCTTAGCTGGTCCCCTTCTAAGGTGCCTTCCTGCACCCCCTTGTTGCAGAGTGAAGGTACCCACTTGGATTCCAAATTTAGCAGCCATGTACTTGAAATTTAGATAGTGTAAGGTCTGTCTGCTGAAATAGTCTTTTCCTGACTCTAATCCTGTGTGTTTTGCTTGGAATTAGTGAGACTGCAGCAATTCTCAGCCTGGAGTCCAGGTCTCTCGTCCTCCAGTCTGGTCTATAACAAACCAAGTTTCTTCTAAAACAAATAAGTGATAATACTATTGTGATCATTAAAATACATTGTGACACATAAAGTCCCAAAAGTGTAGGAGTAACAAAGCTGTCATGTAACCTGTTCACTTCTATGAGGGAAAACGAGTATATTGCACTACAGTCTGTCTGATAATTTTAGGTACAAGTAACACAGATTTTGAAAAGCTGTTATGTTTTTAGTTATGACTTACAGAAGAAAGGTTTTTGTGACTTTACTGAAAAAAAGGGTTGACTACAATGTTTAAAATTAAAAAGAAAAACAATCAAAAAGATTTCTGACTTCAGGCAGTAGAGCACTTTTCCGGAGAGTGAACCGATAAATGTGTTTTAATATGCTAGTCAGCAGATTTATTTCTGTGGTTGACAGTTTAGCTGACTCATGCAGTTAATAGCCCCTACTTAAAAAGCCAAAAAACCCACCCTACAAAATACAAGTTACAACATGAAAGGGTCTGCCAAGAAGTTGCCCTGAATTTAGCAGAGTTATTTTTTCAGGCATGCGGATCCAGCTGTCACCTTGTCCCCTGTCCGTTCTTCGCACCAGGGAGGTTTGAAGGCCATCACAGCGTCCTCCGGTCTTTCCTTTTCTCCATGTGTGCTACAGAGTTTCTGGGTCTGTAGCTTTGGGCAGCACACTTGCTCTTCACGGGGCTCACAGAAACTCCTGTGGTGAGCCTGACATTTTGGGTTGGGATTTTAGCAGTTGGCCAAGAGGTTTGGACGTTTCTGAGCCCTGGTACCTCTGCCTTCTGGTTTTCATTGCTTCACTAGGAAATGATTTAGTAAGTGATGGCTGCAACATCAGGCCTGTAGTGTAGAGGACTGGCGGATAGTGAGGGAGAAGAGAGCTGTGGCCTGGGGCTGTACTTAGCAGCAAGATCCTTGGGATCAAGTCAAGGAAATTGGCACCCGGAGCCCTTCTCCCTGCCCACGGGTAAATAGAGGGGTCTGATGCCTCCAGGCAAAAGCACAGCCTTAATGAGGAAGCCCATGAAAAGTAATGCTTTGTCTTGCCCAGGAAATTTTCAGTAAAAAGAAAAACTTAAAGACAACTTACGAGAATGACTTCAAATTCATCTCCAACTGGTTCTAGTATGTGTGGCTGGCAGAGTAATACATTTTGCTTCACGTAAACTTTCAAGTTCCTGTGACTGGTTCTCGTGGCAGGCAATTCTGCAGGTATTTTGCAGTACAAGTATTGCCAAAGTAGCTTGAAGGCAAAGAAAAAAGACCAAACATATCCAGTTCTTTTCCTATAAAACAGTCCTTGAGAAAATCCATTGTGTGTGTCTGACTAGGCAGACAACGTATGCGCTAATCCTGTTTTTCTACAGTAATACCATGTCAAACGCATTAATGAGGTACCAGTGCTTGTTCACCCAAGTGATGTGTGACTTTTGCAGTGTAAGAATAGGGTTTCAAATGATTTGAGAAGCAGTAAATCACTGTGTGTGCACGATTTGCTGCTGTGTGTTACTGGCTCAGGGTCAAGTGGAGTTCAGTGTGAGGTGGGAGCTGCTTCCAGTACAGGAATGATCATGTCTCCTGTATTGAGAAGCCTTTAGGGTGTTTTCAGTTGTTTGGGCTACATGTTACAGAGGCTGTAAGGGTTTAAAACTGAGAGGTCTGGTTATTCATCTGGAGTCTGATCCTTGGACCTTGCCCTGCAGCAGGTGAAGGTATTGCCAATAAAACATAGTAATTTTTGCAAAGCTCTCTAAGATGTGCAGGTGTCTGTGGCTTGCAGTCCCCGTGAGGAATTGTGCTTCATTCCATGGAGTCCTTGTGCTAGGTCGCTTCTGGCACATGCTGTGCTGATCTTGACCACAAACTCCCTGTCCTGCCTACCCGATTTAGTAGGAAAGGAGAGTGGTCCTTAGCTTGGCTGCTGCTGCTGAGGAGCAAGCACCTCTCGGCCGGCTTTTGTCTCCTACCAAATTTAAGAGCATGCCGAGCAGGCATATTGGCAGTTGGTTATGTGACAGCACTCAGGTGTGATGGTACTGGACACCAACAGCTTTAAAACACCATCTATCTCCTCCACATCACATCCACCCTGCTCTTACGGCTGTGAGACTGGTGGGGGAGCTTCTGAGAAGCTTTTGCCCAGATGTCCCATGCGCTTCCTTCATCCTTGACAGAAACCACCCTGTGAACAACAAAACACAACCTCAGATAAAGTTCAGTTTGTAGGAGGGGTTAAACCTTCCCACATAAATGGGGATAAATTAAGCTATAACATGATATGACCACAGTAATTTTAAAGCACTATTTACAGTACAGAGGAGGTTTTGCAATTTTATGCATTGCTAGAGTAGAAGGAAAGGGGTAAGAACTAATGTATGACTTTTCCCCTGGTGACACCAAGCCTGAGAGGCGGTGGAAGGTGGTGATGCCCAGCACAGCGCTCCAGGGAGCTGGTGAGACCTGGCTCCAGCCTCCCAGCCATGCCCCCCAGGGGAAGTTTCTGAGCTCCTCTCCTGTACTTGCTGGGATAGCTGTGGAAACAGACTGAGTTCATGTGTGCTCAGGAATGTGACTGATGAGATCAGGTACGCTCAAGATAATGCAACACCCGGGGCGTAATTTGAGGTGAGTGTGCACGTGCTGCTGAGTGGATGCGTCTTTCCCCGGGCCGCGCTCTGCTGCAGCCCCCTGGCAGCTGCTGCTTTGTGGCTCCTCGTGGCCAGCAGCGGGTCTGTGCGCTCGTGTTCGTGAGTGCCGTGCGCTGGAGTCGGCACCATTCGAGCCAGGTTTGCAGGAGCGGTGCGGGCGTCTCCGTGCGCCGGAGCTCCCTGGCAGTCTTGGTCCGTCCCTGCCGTGCAGGGCAGCAGCATCGCGCCAGGTGCCGGCAGCGAGGAGCGAGTTAACGCGTGACAAACGGGTAAGCGTGGCTGTGAACCCCGTGGCTTTGGAGCATAGTAAATGATGCGGATCTCAAAACCCACTAGTGGCCTCGGTCTTCAAACTGAGAGAGTAGAAAGGTTTGTGTTGTAGTGCCCTTTCTGACTTCGTACGGAAATGTGGGATAGGCCAGGACATGTGCCTGGCTCTGATGGAGAAGGCGAACCACCAAATCCTAAGATCTCGTGCTTGGTGTAGATGTACACACGCAGGGGAATCCGTATGGATGAAATTGTCACGCAGCGCTGCGCCTGTTGTAGGTACATTAACCTGCTCGCACAGAAGAAAGAGAAGAAAAAGCCTCTGTAAAACCTTCCCCTCAATATAAACACTCCATATTTTTTATTTTCAGGAATATTAAGGAGATCAAAATAAGCAGACTGAAATGATGCAATTGCAGAATACTTTTCTGCAGCAAGTGATCACAGAAGCACTTTGTGATGTAATTATGCACATCTGCTGTGCAGAAGCTTAAGGTTTTATATAAGAATGTATTAAATAATTTTCCTTTTGGCTTTCCTTGTCTTTTGTCAGATTCAGATTTCTGTATCTGGAAATGCAAAGCTAACAGTTTGACTGGGCAGATCAGTTTGGTTACCACATCTTGAACATTTAATTTTTCCTTATGCTCTGTCGTCTGTTATTCTTTAGCACAATCACACTGAATATTAATTAGGGGAAAGGAAGACGCATATGACAAATTTGGATGGGGGGTGGGGAAGGGGCTGCAGACTGGAGTTGTGGCCGTTCTGACTGGGCATGCAAGTTTGCTCTTGCTGTTTTTTTTGAGCTCTGAAAACTCTTCAGTTATGCACTGTACACACTCAATGGGGGATGTGAGATTTTGAGTTCCCTCTTATTTGCTTTTTTCTCTCCAAGATCCCATTAAGTGGTCTCTTCCTCAGGCAGGAAGACAAGACAAGTGGTCAGTGCCAAAGTTATTTAGCAGATGGCGCTTAAGTAGTGAGCAGCATCATCACTGCAAGCGTAAGGCACATACTGGATGTCTACCGGCCTGGCAAGCGAGACCCCCGTGTTCGCAGCACGCTTCTGTCTCCCCTTCTGCAAGATCCTGCCATCTGCCCAGACACTGAGCCAGGCCTCACTTAAAAAATAAATAAATCAAATTTCCCTCTCTGCATAGTCTTTCCAAAGCTCTTGTAATCTCCCAAGTTAAATAAGTGATGTGTGTATATGCAACATGTGAGCATATGTGTGTAGTATGTGTGAGAGAAGAAAATGTAGAGCTGTATACCAGAAATGTACCTTTGTGTTCTGTTGCTAGAGACATAAAATGCTAATGCATGGTAAATATATTAAATATGCTTTGTAGGTTCAATGCACACCGGTTATAATCTGTTTTGGCTCTTGTAATCTCCTGTTTCCCTCTCTCTTTCTGCAGAGTGTGACAAGCTGCGGAGGGATGGCTATCGGAGCTCTCAGTATTACTCTCAGGGCCCAACCTTCTCCTCTTCCTCCAGTGCAATCTGTGGAAGTTACCAGGACGATTATGAGGAAATTGAGCAAAAGGTAATGATGGGGAGGGCAAAGTGTTGGGAGGAGTAAATGCATAGTACTGTTTAATTGTCTGCTGTATTCTTAGTATTCAAATAGCATAGGATTTTTAAAAGATCGTTTTAAAGGTTCATAAGGTGATAGATATTTATCCTTAGGTTCATAAGGTGATAGATATTTATCCTTAGAATTGCAATGTTTTTAGATTATCCGACTTTTCATAGATTCCTAAAAATCCCAGTTTTACCCATGTATTTAAATAACACTACTGTTGCTATGATGAAGATGTAAAAAAGCATGGAAAAGGTTGGTGACGTTGTGGAGAGAAGACACCCGTCCAGGGAGCTGTTATGAAACTGTTAAGTACATACAAGACACTACTGGGAAGAGCTATTACCTGGTCACCAGTATCACAGAATCACAGGATGGTTGAGGTTGGAAGGGACCTTTAGAGATTCAACATAAATATGTAGCACAGCTGCAACAGCTGCGAGGCAGTAGTACCTGAGAGAGTAACAACACTTAATGAATGTTGAATAGTTCTAAGTAGCACAAAACTATCATCTAATCCAGCCCCCCTGCTCCAGCAGGGTCACCTAGAGCACGTGGCACAGGGTGGCATCCAGGCGGGTTTGGAAGATCTCCGGAGAAGGAGACTCCACAACCTCTCTGGGCAGCCTGTTCCAGGGCTCTGCCACCCTCACAGGAAAGTGTACTGAAACTTTGAACTGCTCTGTAATATATTTATGCAGCTTCAGTAGTAAAGGTTTTGTCCTAATGCATCACAGCCACTTGCATAAGTGACTGCAGAGTGAAAGATTGCCTGTCCATGCCGCATTTACTTGCCATGTTTGTTTGCTTCATGTTTATATGTTTGCAACTCAGGGGAGTTTCCCTCCTCTGTCCTTACTTTCTCCTTATGTGCCTGTGGGCTCTGAAAGAGTACTAGCTGTGTCTGGCCTTGATGACAGGGCTTGTGGTACTAATGCTGAGGTGGACAGCAAGTTGCACTGGATCCCGTCCAAACATGAAATGTTGGAGCTCCTGACATTTTCGAGCAGATATTCTAGAATGCTTTGGCACAGAGCATAGCTTAGAGAGAGGAAGGGTGTCCTTGACTGTAACACCATTTCATTTTTTTGAATAACTGCTGAACTATGTGTGCTGCTGTAGCATCGGTCAAATAATTATATTGCTGTACAAAGCATGTAAATTCTGTGAAGTGGGCTTGAAGAATACCATCACAAAGTGGTTTTGATTCTGTCCTCAATGTCTTTTAATCACACGCTGAAAGTTGTTGTGGTATGTGTGCTGACTCCCACCCAGGTTTTCACTGCATTGCATCTGTTTTGGCCAGCAGTGCTGCAGCACCCTGGCTAGCTGTATGCTGCAGCCTGCACTGTCAGTGAACAGGGAATGCTCAGCAGATTAATACCTCAGAATACGTTATGGTGATGATTGGCAAAATATTGCTGAAATCGGTGGAGTCATAATCTGCATTGGGGGAAAATATCAATTGTTTGTTGCTGTTAATATAATTTATACTTCTTGGATGTACGTACTTATTATCAACTTGTCCTAGGTAGTGCTATGCAGCTTGTGACCCAACTGATATGTGAGACTAGTGTAGCATTTAAAAAAGATAAATACAGTTTAAAAAATATCTATTTGAGTGAGAATATATTAGCATGGGTAAGGCAGGCCTCTTACAGACTCAGAACTGTCAGGTAATGTTTCATGGAGTATAATCTGAACATAAGGTGTTACAAATGATTGCTGTGTGTTCTGAAAAAAAGTACAAATAATTATGTCTCCTGGAACAGAGAATCATTTCGAATTAGAATAGTTTCATAGTTTCCTGTAGATATGTTTTTTTTTTTTCCTCCTGCAAACATGGTTCAGGGCTGTGGAGAAAGACGGTTGCCAAAATTTCCAGTCTTCCATGTTACTGATTATCTTGGAACTTTAATCTTAGCTCTTATGTAGAGCTCAGAAAGATGTTAATTGATTACAAAACTACACCATGACTCCCCTTTATTGGTCAAATTCAATGTGTTGGAGTGTCCTTTGCGCAGTATTTTTTTTTAAGTGGCTTTGGTTTATGTAATGGCCTGCAACTTTATTCTGTTTTAAACAAACATACCATGAACAGCTCTGTGAACTTGAGTTATAACCCAAAGATAAAATGTTAAGTGCTTCTAGTAAGTCTGGTGCCTTGAATCAGTCCTTTTTCAGATGTCAGGAGACCAGTTCTTGAGTAACAACCACTTAATGAAACCTTTGTAGTTGTCTTTGTCAAAGCAAAAAGACAAACATATAAATTCTGAATGTGTAGTACTTAACCATTGAAATTTGAGGATACCAGAATAATAATCGATGTATGGCTATTTACTGTTTGCAGTCTTCTAAGTTGACATAATTGTCAATTTGCAGGAAAAAAAAATAATTTTTAGTGCATGGTGATTTTGAAAGGAAGCCATATTTTCCTACTCTTTTATTTCCCTAAAAACGTATTATATACAGTATATATATATGTATATATACTGTAGCCAGATACTCCACTTGTCTGTTTTCTCTGAAGACATAATATGAAGCCATGGCTTAGGTCACACAAATAAAAGATCTAGGTCCAGAAACATACTCTTATTTTGTAGAGGTAAGTTATGTGCCACCAGGGGATACTACTCATACTACAAATGAATGGTTGAGCAGGATTCTTAGGGAAAAGTCTAAGGGGACCTGAACAATTGCGGTTCGAAAGGAAAACTGCTGAGGATTAACAGGCCTGTTAGCCCGACTCAAAAACATGCGTAAAAACAAAATAGAGGGCAGAGACTTGAAGACTCTGAATGATACAAAATGAAATATATGGAGATACCTTCTTACTTTTGTGTTGATTCTTACAAGTTGTATTACTGGAACACAGGCCCAATTCCCCTTCAGTGTATTGCTGCTGATGCTAATTGAGTTTGTCAGAGATTAAATTGTTTTTTTGATGCATTGGCTTTTTCACTGCAGTACTGCAGCCAGTGTTCCTCTTCTCATCTCTTACATACCACTGTTGGTGACAGTACTTGAAAAGTTTTCCTGTCCTTCGCTAGGGATCTGTTTTCCCAGTATTAAGATCTTGAAACATCACCTTGAAACTCAGGTTCCTCCTGTGTTCTGAAATGAATGCATTATGTATTTTAAATGTTTTTTGTCTTATTTGTGTGTTCTCATTCTGTTTTCTTTCCTTTTTTGTCACTCATTCTCTTTGTTTCTTTTTCTCTCGCTCAACAGTCTAGTCTGTTAGACTGCATCTCTCAGTCTTGCCTTAGTGCCTGCTGTAACTTGGTTCCCTGGAGCATCAAGGTACCTTGCCCACGAACGGCATCATCCAGCTGCCAAACCTGCAGCTTGATGTTACGTGTAGCACTAGCACGTCTGCAGTCCTGTTGCGCTCGTAGTCCTCAGTCATAACCTGCTTCTGTTTTCTGTCAAAAAGAAAAAATTCAGCCACTCAGCAAAAAATTGTCATGTGTTTCATGTCCTTTTGTTTTTTCTCATTACGGCTTTTTATCTGCCATATGGCATCCTTTACATACTTGATAAACTAGATTTTTTTTTTATTGTTATCCTTCTATTAACATTTGCCTCTTTTAAGCATCCTCACCAGTGGAAGAGTGTGTGTGTTTGATTTATTTTTCTTTTCTTTTTCTCTCTTTTTTTTTTAACTTTAATTTTTTTTAAGAAAAAAAATCCTAATTTGGACCAATCTATCATTTTTAAAATTATGAGTAGCAGCTATACAGCTGTGTATTTGGTTCCAGACATGCACTATATTATGTCCTTATTCTGTCTGTGAAAGTGTTTACATGCCAAAGAACTTGAGGCAATTTATCCCCTGGTCCTGTCACCTGGCTTATGAACTTTACCTTGTCGCAGTCTATCCAACTTTGGGTGATGAAATGTGTACTCTGCCTATTTGGCGGGGGGGGAATAGTATGGTTTTGCCAGTGTACTCGGCAGGACTCTTAGTTGTCAGTTCAGCATCTGCAAGAGACCACTTAATATCTTACTGGTTTCCAGGGACTTGAGAAGGTCGGGTTCAAGATTTTGCTTGTTGTGTTAAGGGGGCTAAAGTCGTTTGTTACTCGCATGTGGACTTGCAACTCTCCTGGAGGCTTCATGGTGGCGATGCCATCAGCTGGTCTCCCCTTCCATCCACTGCGAATGAGTGTGGTGCTTTTGCATTCCCCTAGTGTATTTTATACTGTTTCACACTTTCTGAATATTTGCTGGCTTGAAATAGCAATTCAAATGAGGAAATGCCGAAGCATAAGGAAATGGAATACAGAAACTCTTTGAGCAAACAAAGGAGGATAATTCCTTGCTCACCACATACTTAGAACATACAATTACTGCAAGAATTGCAGATGGTAAAAATCTGTGTGGGTTCAGCAAGCAACTTGATAAATTATTTGGGGGAAAAATCCATCCAATGCTGAGAATGTGTGGGTAAAAGTGTCCACTGCCTGCTTGCCCTGAGTGAATCTCATCTGTACAGTTTCTGTTGGCCACTGTGGGAAAGCAGATAGCTCTGCTAGCTGGACCTTTGATCCAGCACAGTGTGGCTTCCCTTGCTTTCAACCCCATTGCAGCAGAGTAAAAGAAGAAGAAAGGAATAGTTCAGCTGGGCTGGTTAACTGGGTAGCTTGCTTGTAGGTTGGTAATTTCTGCTGACAAATATATCCCCTCTGTAATGAGACAGTGAAGGCTACAAATGAATGATTTACTAGTGCTAGCAAAGTTGCCTAGTGCAAGTAAAGGTCTGTGCACAGAATTGATAAGAATATTCTACCTAAACCAGAGAGAGAAGATTTAGGGGCCTTGGTGTAGGGGACAGCACATAGTGCAGGAGGTAATGGATTCAAGATAAACGTAATTTAATGTGAATTTATAACGTGTCAGCGTTCTAGAACACAGTATGAGCCCCCTGTTCCCTTCCCAGGGAAGCAGTCATAAAAACTGCCCTTTAACCAGCGAAAGGGGATGCAACAGGGTTTGAGGGCTTTGCTTTTTTTTCTTCCTGTTACTGTTTGATTTGGTTCCTTTACATCTGGAAAAAGGATGGTCGATGACATCTAACCTAATACAAGTATGTAAAAGTAACAGGAATTGGGATAAAGGGATAGCTCAGAATGCGTGTGTTCAACAGAGTTAAAATATCAATTCAACAGACATTCGGATTGCCATGACTCCTGTTCGCAACAACGCATGGATTCTATTTATTTATTTATTTATTTGCTTATAATTCATTTATTTTTCTGAGAAGTTACAGTTTATAGTGAGATGAGAGACGTGATTAGAAGTGTCAAGTTCCTTTACTGAAAGGTAAAATTGTACGGATTGAATATGGCTCCTGGAGGTCCCATCTTTTCAGACAGTGTAATCTAAACCACTGGCACATGGCCCTTTTCCTGCACACAGATTCAGAGCAAACAGGGAATTCGGGCAGGATAAGCGGTGGGACAGGCAGGGTAGAGTCTGTTATCAGGTGGGACCTGTGGAAGAGTGTGAATGTGCCGGAATGGTGAAAGGATCTTCTGTGGAGGGAAACCGGGTGGGCCAGGGGCACCAGGCAGCGAAGAGGCTCTTGCGGAGGGGAGTAGCTTGTTTTTGTGGTGTATTTATAGGCCATCTTCTTTCTCTGGCACTTCCATTTCAATTCCCATTTGAAAGTCCATATTTATCTGCCTATATTGTGTGTTTATGAAAACTTCAAAGTCTAAGCCTGTCCTTTTCACATACAGCCTTTTACTCTTCCTGTGGTCCATTATAAAGAAAAATTCCAACAGACTGTCCAGGACATAAGTGCAAACATCTCAGTAGAAGCAACACAGAATTTTCGCCATATAAGTCCAAGAATAAAGTTACTATGAATCAAATATGCTTTAAAAATAGAAAAAACTTTTTGTTCTGTGCCTTCTGTTCTATTATGAACATAGTGTTTATTATCAGATTTGCTAAGCAGATAGCAAAATCTCAAAGCCCTTCCCGGTCCAGTATTCTTTCTAATATCCCATGCCTTGCTTGAGAAGACAGTCTTGTTTCTACAGCAGCAATTCATCAAATATTTCTGCGCACACTGTGTTGTAAATCTAGGAATGTTTTCTAAAAATGTGTAAGTCATGTAAAGAAATATAAAGTATGCAATACACTTTTTTTCCCCCATTATTGCATGAACATCTCCTCCTACACTCAAAAAAAAGCCCTGTGAATTATTTTATGGGCATATACCACTATCTCAGGGTAGAAAATCATTTTCATTGAAACAGTGCTTTGACCACAGCTGTGCAATTGGGTTTTCAATTGCTTTCCATTCATTGTATGTTCAGTGGGCTGATTAATTTCTGTCCTACCTCCATTCATTTTTTTTTTCTTTCTTCTTTTTCTTTCTTCTTTTTTTCTTTCTGAATAGGTAGCATTCCCATGAAGTAGATGCTTCATTTTTTTCCCCTCTATCTAATCTTAGTGCTTTCATTCATTATTTTTTTTTTTTTTTTTGGCGGGGAGGGAAGAGTTGTGCTTTGTTCGGGTGATTTCCTTGGCAAGGAAACGCGGCCATAACTGCATGCCCTGGACGTCGCTCGCGGTGCTGGAGTCGCCCGTGGCGGCTGCGGAGCCCGGCGGCAGCTGAGACCTCGCGCTGCAGCAGGGTTGAAGGTGACGGTTATTGGTGCTGACAGCACCGGGCAGCCGGAGCAGCAGCGCCAGTTTACTGTAGGGGTGAATATCATCCGTAGAGATGATATTTCCCCCCGGCTCGAGCCCTGATTGCTCCCCTGAACACGCACGTCCCCGTGCACGTGGTGACGCTGCTGCTGTCCGGGGGCAGCGGGGCTGCCTGCGCCGCCAGCGCTACAAACCCGCTGGCTCGGAGCTGTTTGCAGTCCTTCCCTGTCACAAGCACAAGAGCAGAGAAATCAATGGTGTCTTCTGGGTTTTGATTCTGTGACGACCTTCTCTAAGCCCATGCAGTGTTTTCTGTGTGTTGTGAACCTGCTTGTCCTCAGGGTTTGCTGTGGGGTGATACTGTTATATCATCCAAATACGGCTCCGTCATCCAAACACGGTAATGAACAGCTTTGCTGCCCTAAAGCAAATGTCGTTTTTGGCACTGTAACTTTGCCTTGTAGAAGTATCTGTGCAAGCTGTTCCAGCCTCTCTTTCTGGTGCTTATTTATTTATTTAAGAGACAAAAAAGCATCAACCCACATTTTAAAATAAAGTGGCCAATGCTTTGATAAGGAATGACTTAAAAAATGACTGACCATTCTGTGTCTCCTAACATCATGAGCTACTTCCCCCTTCAAAAACAGAGCAAAACGAACTCTCCTCTCTGTGGTGAGCTCCCCCAGGGCTGCGGCGGTCACTTGCTGCCTTGACGAGCCCTGTTGGCAGCGTTGCGCAGCCCTTGGCTCGGCGTTTCACTGAGCTCCCTGGACGTGTTTCCTCACGGCAGCTCCTCGCGGCGGCTTCGTGCCCCCGCGTTCCCAAGGGCAGCCAGGTCGTGGCACTGCCCTCCCGTCTCCTTCCCGCGGGCTGCTCCTGGTGAGGAGAGCAGAGGCAGGCGCGACGGAGGCCGGCGCTCCAGGCGCCGTGGTCGGCCGATGATCATGGTGCTTTGCTCTGCCCGAGGCCGCTCTGCTCTCGTGTGTCTGTGCTCCTGAGACTGGTTGGGTGCGTTGGATAAACACAATCCATTTAAAAAAAAAAAAAAAAAAAAAAAGCTTGTGTATGTCAGTGTGATGATATTTCTGGGCAAATGGGAATGTATTATGTTGTATCATGAGTTGCAGTGATTGAAGTGCTTTAGTGCCATCACAGTGTAGTGCTGATTTTTCTTTTTTTTTGATTTTGTTTTGGGTAGTGAATTTATTGTGTTGTATGTATTTCTGTTCGCAGTGCTCCGTCTCCTCCCCAGAAGAAGAAAAGCTCATTACCATCAAGAGGCCTAAAACACCCGTTTCAAATGAGTTATCAGATATCAACACCCAAACCAACTGGACTAAGTCACTCCCCCTGCCAACACCAGAAGAGAAAATGCGACAACAAGCACAGGCAGTGCAAACAGACGTGGTTCCTATTAATGTCACTGGTAGGCTTTTAATCTCCGTAACTTCTTAGAATGCATGTTGGGGGAGGGATAACAGAGGTTGCGTCCACTGGATGGTATTTTGACACTTGTATGTATGATCCGTGAATTTGGTATTACTAATTGCACCTTTTTTTTTTTAAACAGTGTTCTCTGTTTAATAGTGCATCTCTGAGCTTAATGAGGAAAAGCTCTAAAATTCTTAAAAATGAGCATTAATGATGATAATTTACACAGCATGAGCTTGAAACAGCATTTAGAGTTGTGTATATTACTAGAGGTGTGATATGTCACTACGTTTTGCTGTAGCCTGCACTAAAGATATGTAAGAGAAAATCATGTTTGTGCAATGTTAATGATCTTTAAACTTTTCTGAGAAAATGCTAATGTAAGGAAGACTTTCAGAGACTGCTCTATTCCAAAGGAAAGGCTAAGTATTGCACAACTGGAGGTAAAGAATTCAAAGGTCTTATTTTATCACTTTTAAGAGGTTTAGGTGGCAAACTAGGGAAAGGACGGAAAAAGTTAATGAGAGGTCCTCAAAGTTTCTTGTTAGGTCACTTAACTTGCATGAGAACAGCCCACATTTTATTGGTGTAAGCTGTGTATTCACTTTCTATTTTCAAAATAGTCTTTCATTTCACAATTGCAGGACTCCCACTCAACTCTATAGAGGTTAAATCATGTGAAAAGCCTAATGCTGAATAGATTTCCTGATGTATGTAAATAGAATTTCTATGAAAGATTGAATTATTACTTCCATTTAATAATCCCTCTTTCTCTGCACAGTATCGACTTTGTCTATTATTAGTTAATTCAAATAACTGACTGCTTTCCTGCCAAAACCAGAATGATATTCAATATCCAATTTATTCAAATGCCATATGGCTCTGTTTGGCTCCATGCTCACTCTTATAATCTGTTCAATAGCTTGTGATGTTTGGTTTTGTTTTGCAAGTAAATTAGGTGGTCGTCTTTTCATTGCAACTACCAATATTTTTTTCAGGTATACTTTTATAAACTATTTTTTTTGTAAGGCAGAGAGCACGACTCCTTTTGATGAAGATTTCTGATGGTAAAATTTTAAGATATCTCGTAATTTAAGGCCAGTGGCAGCCATCAGAGAGCTTTGAGTAATCAACAAAAAAACAGTTATTCAAATAAACAGCAGAAAATATTTGCAAATAATAGCCTGAAAGCCACAGAAAACTGCCAACATCCCACCTCTGGAGAAGCATCATCAGGAAGAGCAATACTGAGATATTACCAGGTCGCTGGCGTTGCGCGGTGCCCGTGGGGTGCAGAGGGCAGAGCTGTGGGGCGCAGGGCTCGGGTGAGCTGACACAGTCAATAAGGCCGAGCGGGGCCGGGTGCCGTCGCAGCAGAACGGGCTGCGGCTCCGCTCTGCGGCCCTGGTGCTGAGAGTACGAAGGGGAGGGCAACAGATGCGGAGGAAGATGGGGTGAAGGAGATCAAATAACAGTCATAGATTTAATGCAGTGTCACTGAGACTGTTTAATGGATCTGGATAAGCTACGCTTGGAGTTTCGTTGGAGTTCAGTCAGATCAGTCCAACTGGATAGCAAACCTTGTGCCTCCAAGTTGTTTGTTTTGCACTCTGCTACTCAGGATTGTTTTTCCCCCAACAGACCCTGCACAGTGTATTATTCTTCACCTTCCTAGAACTTGGTGTTCAGCATTTTCTCCCTATAAAACAACAGTCAGTAGGAGTACAGTAAAGGGGAATTACCTCTGCAGTATATGAGGTGGGCTCTGAGAACCACATAGTTTCCTTTCCCTGAATAATTACATTGCTACTTTGAAAGTAGAAGCAGAAGTAACAGACTCTGGGCTACCAAAAAACAGGGACTCCTGTCCTTGTTTCCCTTTAAAAAGTCGCAATCTGTTCCCTTCCTCTGCCCTCCCACACTTGTAATTTTATTTTGTGAAGTCCCTTATGTTACTACATGAGGCAGGAAAAAAAAAAGACCCAAAATTCTGTGCAGTTTATCTTAAACGTGCTGTGAACCATAGCTGTATTTTTGTTTTGATTGGCTTTTTCCTTTGCTTGCTCTTTTTCTCACTGGCCCAAAAGAGAGGTCAGAAAAGACTTCCACTTACTACTCCTGGCCTGAAACAAAGCCTCCCCCGTGGCAGGGGATGCTGGAATCGCACAGCCTTTCCCGGCGCGTTAGGAAGGATGGTGTTCCCTGCCCCTTCCCGTGGCCGTGCAGGAGATGCTGCCCTGGCGGGGCTTGCCGGCGCCTCGGGAGCAGGTCCCAGCTAACCCGCGGTGGGGCGGATCTCGCGGGGAGCTGCGAGGGGCTGCGGGGCCCGCGTCCCCCTCTGGGAACAGTTTCTGCCTTGGGGGTCGGCTGGGCTGAGCTCCTTCTGGAAGCGTTTGGGGCTGCGTTTTGAGCGGTGGCCACTCTCTGCTCTTACGTATCCTCTGGGTTAAACGATGTCCGTTCAAATGGTGTCGGCTCTGGTGGGCTTGGTGGAACTAACTTTCTTTACAGATGGAGGAAGCTGCTCTGGTGGTGGTGGAGGTGGTTAGTGCCAGGCTGGATTCTGCAAAGCGTTTAAGCATTTGCTTGAGTCCTCCTGGGCTGACTTTAGTGAGGATTAAACACATAAATCGTTGGTGAATCAAACAAAGCAAAGCAAACTGCGTCAGGAAAAACTGAATAAGCTGCATGTGGAAGGCTTGGATTATGTATTATAAGCCTGTAAAGGAATGAGAAAAGTATCTTTAAATCTGCGTTTAGTAGTAATGTCATTTTAAAATACGACAGTGAAGAAGAAAAGGCTGAAGCATTCTGATTTTGCTTATTTACTTAGAGTTTTTAAAGCAGTTATTTTAAAATTCTCTGAATTTGCACAGTGGCTTTTAAAAAGCTGTACAGCAAAAGCAACTCAGGATGGATCGGTCGAGTCAGGTCATAGGCAGTACAGGAGAAGAAGTTGCTGTGGGTCATCTGCCACGCAGCAGCTTTTCCTTGTGGTCACGCTGCCTGTGTGTCCGAGACCTTATGTAAAGGGCTCCCTCCTTGTGTGCGCCCTCTCTTAGCCATTTACATGGTATGTGATTCTAGGGTGTTCAGAAATTCAAAACTACATTCAATTTCCTTGAAACTCACAGTCTCAGGCATCATTGTTGGTCTTTTAATGGGTAAAGATACATTCGGAGGTGGAAAAATTTCCCTCTTCACTTCATTGCTGCGTTGTTGTAGTGAGGCTAGAGCCACTATCTGCTCAGTACATGGCAGGATTATCTAATAGTCCTGACCCTGACCCCATAAGGGCCGTAAGGTCCTAGGAGCAGCAGTGCCCCAGGCGGTGAATGCTCCGTCTTAATATTTCAGGGCCTCTACTAAGCCTGTGGGATTCATAGCTCTAAATTTGATCGATCTCATAGGATTTCTCCCTTAAACTGGCCTCACTTTAATTAAAATTGAAGATGAAAATGATACTTATTTATAGTTGCAATAATTTTGTTTAGCAAGAATGTTGTTCCTGGGAGCACAAAACTCCATTAAAACAGAGTTGGAGTCTGTTTGTTACATGGTGAATGAAACTGCTACTTTTTTTGCTTGTATTTTCACAAGAAGTCCACATGTTATATTTAATATGTGAGTGTATCTTTAACTGTTGTAGAGATAATTAGGTTTTCTACGCCTTCTGCATGACACACATCATGTTGATGTGTAGTCAGCTAGGGATTGTATTTATGACAGATGTACTAGTTACTGTGCACATGCCTTAATCACTTTTCAGAGGTAAATAATTTGGCCATCAATTTTCAAAAAAGCATGCAATACAATGTGCATCCAGTATTTTTCTGCATTTCAGCTTTATATAGCTCATCTTACACTTAAAATTGGCACTGATTTTTAAGTGCTTCAGCTTTTAAAAAGGGAATGTCAGTGTGACATTTGCAGTTTTCAGGATTTCTAGAAGAGACGGAGATTTAAATATAGGGCAAGTTTTATCTTGTTGCTCGTGAAATGGCCAAATTACAAACCTCCAGACAAAAGTGAATTTCCAAAGAAAAGCTGCTCGACCTTAACCATAGTGGTGCTTCTGGGTCCCATTAAGATACAGCACACGGTCACTATAAGGCTTTGCCTGGCAATGGGCACTTAAACACACACCTTATCTTCCTCAGCTCTTGGCATTGCATATGTGTTTTATCACTTACAAAGTTGCAGTTTTAAGCAGCTTCCGCTCTGACTGGGATATTTTTGAGATGACAAGATCCATTTGATGTGTGCATGCTCCATAGTAATTATTTGTATTCATGTTTAAAAATATCCCCCCCCCCCCCGAATATGGTACGTTTGACAGGTTCAGAGCAATAAGGAGTGAAAAAGGAAGTGTGATTTAATGATGGAGCTGCACAGCGAACTCTTAACAGCTCTTGCCAATCGCAGTGGCTGTTCCTGCAAAAGCTGTTGTGATCTTTTATTTTCATGAGCAGATTTGCTTTTTCTGAAGCTCATTACTTAAAAAGGACACAATACAAAGGGCCAAATTCGATCAAGGGTTCCCTTCACTTCAGCAAAATTACAGCTGCATACTCTGTTTTCTGATTTGGAAAGTCAAAATTCCTTTGGAAATCTGTGTAGTGCCTAAGTGTGTCTAAAGCCTTACTGTGATGATATGCTGTATCTTTTTCTTCAATGTAAACCTTCATTGTAGGACCAAGCTAACATCATTTATTAATGCTTTTTTTTCATTTCTACAACAAAACTAGTGGAAGAAGGTGCATGATGTCAGCGTGCTTGGAAGTAATGTTGCTTTGCTTGTTCTACTGTGCATTAGGGGAGAATTTCGACCGCCAGGCCAGCATTCGGCGGTCTCTAATTTACACAGACACGGTGGTAAGACGCCCGAAGAAAGTCAAAAGGAGAAAGACTATTACAGGAATCCCTGACAACATACAGAAGGAGCTAGGTATGGCTCATCAGAACTGTACTCTGTTCACTGTCACTGCCTGTCACCACCCAACGAATGGCATTACCGGTGCTCGTGAAGCCCATACAGTCTGATAGCCTGTTGCAGTTCCACATGTGCGCGTGTCCCCTGGCCACCTGGGCACAGGGAAAAGCAAGGGCCTTCCCCCCGCTGGCTTCCCTCTCTTGGAGGGGATGTGGTATTTGGAAAGTGGGGGGCTGGTGCAGTGGAAATCTGCAGGGACGCAAAGTTTGGGGACCTAATGCCTGTGCAGAGGCAGGGGCCGCTCTCCCAGAAGGTTCTCTTGAAGGCAGACTGCAGCGGGCAGGCGTTTGCCTCGTAGCGCGTTCCTCATCGGAGCGATTCCCTGCCGCCTTCCTGAGCCTGCCGTGTGCTGCGCTGGCACGCGAGCGCCTGAAACCTCCGTTTCCACCTAGTTTGCAACCCCTCTTAAGCATCAACGTTATTTGATCGGAAATAAATTATATGCGCTTAACAGTCCGAATTTTGTCAGACCTTTCAAACACTGTTTGCAGAGCTCTTTGATTTAAATCTGGTATTGAAAAGTCTTTATTTAAAAGAAAGATGTTTCAGTTTTTCCCAAATCGTGAGTTTACAGGTAAAATGATGCCCATTTCTCCCTCCCTCCCTCTCACTTCCCTCTCTGTTTTGTAGTAGAGAAGAAACGTCCTGAAAATAATCTGGCAGGACATAATTTTAGATGCTTGACACGTGGAATCATCCCATATACCAAACTCTTTCACTAAGTTTTACTCCCTTGCATTATGCATCTATTTCTTTGTTATTTTTATATTTTTTCTATCCTTGGTCCTTTGTATAGATTTTTTCAGAAACACAAGCAAAATTTATAACTTATGAAGAGTGAGTCTTGGGTTTGAAATGAGCCAAAACATGTTCTTTTATGACACTTTGTGAAAAAGGGAAGGGCCACCCGAGGGAAAGCTGGGAACTAGGAAGTACGTAAAGGACCAGTTGTAGCTGGAACTGTGATCCTGCAGCATCTATAATGAAATAGGGACCTGATTCTTTAATGAAGAAAAAAATTCATATGTCCCAACATCATACTGTCTCTTCATATGGCAACTTGGAATTTCATTACATTGGAATGTCACATAATGATTTTGCGACTATTTCTTTGAGAACCACTAATACATCTATCTTGCAATCAGCTATAAACAAGCTTGAGAGTTAAATAAAACAGATTTATTCTAGCCAAACAAAGATCAAAGCTGGAAATAAAAGTAGATCATATTTTTGAATTATTTTTAATAAGCAGTTCTGTTCTCTTATTTTAAGTCTCCTGCTTGAGGTATTCCTTCAGATTTCATGTCCATAGCTGCTCTAAGGAACAGCATGAGGCAAACCTCTTCCTCTGTTGTTCTGGATGGATATTTTCTATGTTCCCTATGTTCATTTTGAACTCAATCTCTTTGCTCTTTGTCTAAAGCTCTGATGAAGTAACTTTTTTGTCTGATTCCGCTCCTCAAAAATGTTTATGCACTTAAATGCAAAACCGATAGATCACTTGAAAATGAACAGTTTGCGTGTTCTTGTAGGATACTCCCCTGAAAATGGTGTCATTGTTCCAAACTTTTGACAGATTCTCTTTGGCATATATAGGACTTACCTTGAGGGAAGGTATCAGGAAAAAAAAAATCTGACCAACCACATATTTTGTTCCAAATTACCCTTTTTCAGTTATAGGGATTACTGACACTTTCAGGCATGTGAATTTTGAAATGACTGGAAACTGTACTTCAGCAAGTCTTTAGAAAATGCTTCCTGCTGGCAACATTTCTAAAACTTTAAGGTTATGTTTGTGACCCCTTTGGATAGATAGGGTTTTTGCTTGAAAATGGCAATTATAATTTACCAGGGGAATAAACAGAGAATGCAGCTGGCAACCATGTTAGAAAGAAGCCCTCAGTGATAATCATCTTTAAAGAACTTTGTGGCTTTTGCCAATCCCCTTTCTAAGGGTGACAAGTTTTATGGTCTCTATTTTATTCTTTCATCTCTGTGCTGAGCGCATTTCATCTTGCACTGTTTGAAGGTTTTCCTTGGCTCCTATTTTATGTTGCAGAAATTTCAGGGCTGAAGTATCTCCCTGTAGGAGCTCCCTCTAGACAGTTCACTACTCTGTTAGAGGTTGTCAGCATAACTTAATATTGCTGCTGTGGGGTGTATCATCAAGAGAACAAACTCTATGCCAGATTCTCTGAGGACAGTTTCCATCCTGTTAGTGTATTGCTTTCCACGAAAAAGGAAAATCGCTGAAATCAAAGTGTTGGAAAAGAGAACAGTTACTGGTGTTGTCTTCATCTTACGAATGGAGAAACTCGGCATGCTGCAGTGGAGTGACTTAGCCAGAGTCACCCACCAGGTTGCTGGCAAGGCTAGGAATAAATTACATATTTCCTCCATCCTTGTACATCCGTGAGCTCTTTCCGCCTTTTCTCCCCTGTCTCTCCCTAAATATTTCCATAGCTGTCCATTCCCCATTTGCTTGCGCTGTCCCAAAACAAACAACCGGTTGTTTTTAAACATTCCACAGTTCATTTGATCGGAACGAGGATCCGGACTAAACTCCAAATCAAGCAGTTGCATCGTGTCTATTGACACTTTCCCTGCAGTTTCAGCTGAATAAATCTCTTTGTTTCTCCCCTGAAGCATTGCTGTGAACGGCTACAGTATTTACACAAAGATTAAAATCCCTCGGTACACCAAAGTTGCTGTGCACAGGCTAAATAATCAACACATGCAGCAGATTCTTGTTACCTCTTGTTTATTCTTCAGAAAGAAGCAGAAACTTGAGAGAACCTCAAAGCTTCAACCAAGCTTGAACTATTTTCATTTCTTGCTGGAGCACCTGGGAGAGGCTCTGCCGGGCCAGGCTGCTGGGGTTCTCCCCGGCTGCTTTGGTTCCTTCGGAGCAATAACGGCCAAACAGAGGAGAAATCGGATGCCGTTTGCTGGCATCACATCAGCAGTTGTGGCACCCACTAAGAACTTAGCCAAACATACTAAAAGGTCGCCGAAGGTGCATTAGCTGTACCCATGAGGCATGTGCTGAAAGCGTCTTTAAACATTCCTGCCTTTGGGCATTGCAATACTGGCGTGTTTTCACAGGTGTGTTCCAGTGATGACCCAGTCTGCACAGCCTGGAAACTTTAACATAAAAATTGCTGCATAAATAAAACGTGATGTGAGAGATGGGATCCTGAGCCAGCAGAAGAGCACTAGATTCCTAACAGCTTAGAGATGTCACTGGCTTTCTGAATGTCATTTTCTAACAGCAGAAGCATCAGTGTTGTGTAGCAAGCAATACCAAAGTAAGAGGAAAAGGTGAAACATGCTTTCTCTGCTAAAC
This sequence comes from Tinamus guttatus, assembly GCF_000705375.1. The sequence continues at coordinate 30,217 of NW_010579445.1, read as the reverse complement.
ACAGCAAATCTAAAAATATTTTTGCGTATCTCTGAATTACCTTCATTGTCTCGCAGAACCCAAATGTTAATATATTTTTAATGGAATCATTGTTAGAACAACTTCAGAAAGGACAAGAGGCCCTCTTCTTCAGAGACCTTTATTGCAAACTAGTATTTGCCTCTTGAGCAAGAAGATGGTTTCCTGACGTTTGGTAGAGTTGAGCAGGTCTCCGGGAGAAGCTGTCGCAGGCCTTGTTTGTTTCTCAGTTCTTTAACCTTCAGCTTCCTTCCCATGTTCAAACTCCCATGACTAGAGTGAAGGCAGCAAAATGTTTTCATTGCCTGGACTAAATTTTTCCTTTCACAAAACTACCACCTCACATGGTTTCAAGTCTTTCCGCAGAGGCCTGTACCAGTGCACAGCTAGTTAGTGACAAAGAGCTCCTGGGTTCCCTGGCTTGCAGGAGGAGCAGTTCTGAGACCGTGGGGCAGTTCATCTTCCAAGTATAAGTAGGCCTCACCAGAGCAGCAAGTTGAGTTTTTGGCCTTTTGATTTCTTCTGACAGGCTTTTTCCTTATTTTTAACGGAACAGAAAGTGTCTGGTCCATTTTGGTCTTTTCTAAGTGTTTTCTGAGGTATGGATGTACTCTTCTTGAATGATTTCATCACTTCACTTTTTTCACCATAAGTTCCAAGGCAGTTAACCACTCTTCAGTGTGTTTTTTCTTTTTCCCCATCTATGTTTATTACAAAAGGATTCAGAGGATGACAATGAGCTTGTGTTTTTCTTCAACTTCTTGCCCGACCTCCCACTGTCAGAAGCTCTCAGTAGATCGTCGCCTGTAGGACCTCCTATCAGTCACCAGCAGGGATGAGCCTGCCTGCCACCTGAGCAGTCATGCCACTATCTGCTTTCTCATGGGACAGCTAAGACTCGCTGTTGGTACCAGCTAGTGCTGCTGGAGACTGCTGAAGCTTCTCCTTTGAAACTGCTCAAGTTGATCATTCCATTGCACCTGCTCAGCAAATGCGAGCATTTACAACTTGAGGTTATTGGTCTTTGGGAATGTAGCTTTAGATTCCTGTTAATTGCTACTTCTTTCGCAATTACTGCATTAGGCAGTGGCAGTCACTCAGCCTATAGGTCTCCCAGGCTGACACCCAGAAATCACAGCCCTGTGTAGATATGCAGAGGTTCCACACAAATACTCAGCTGTTCAGTCCCAAGTCATCTTACATCCTGGCCTAATTATTTCATCATTTTCAGCAATCAACTAGTGGGGGTAGTAAAGGAGAAAGGAGCCTAGTTTCAGATCTCTTGTGTCAGACATAGTGCTGATGGTCACAGGATGATATAAAAACTACAAACAAGATTATTTTCAAACGTATTTCACCAAAATGCAACCATTTCTGATTTTATAATGCTGAGTATTTGTAACCCAGTTTCCATTTTTTGTTTGTTTGTTTGTTCAGACATTGTCCTTGCAACCAGACAGACCTATGGATGGTATCCTGTGAAACAACTGATTAAATTCCAAAATTTCTATTTCCAGAAATTCCAGAACTATTGAAGCAGACTTTAAAAAAATTCTGTTTAATGTCGTTAAAGAGAGTTAAGAGATTTTCTAAAACGAGTTAGCATTTTCAATTTAATGTTCAACTGATGGTTTGAGAATTTCCTTAGAAATTGTATTATTCATGTTCCCAGTTGCACAGTACCATCAAAACCAGATTGATTTTAAGCGTTTTTTTGGCATCTGGAAACCACAAACAAAATGCTTCTTGCTCTGAGTTGTACCAAAATTCTAAAATCCTCAAGAGGGTACATGAATCCTCAATGAGGTTTTTTAATTTATTTTTGGTTTTTATTTTTTTATTTCCACTTTTCCTACAAGTTCTTTTTTTTTTCTCTCCATGGAACAGATCTGCTAAAAGAGCATCAATTGTTGAATTATAAAGAGCGAGGAAATCCTTTTGAGAGGGTATGCGCATATATATGAAACCAAAACCCCTAAGTAACTTCAGAATATGCTCTCTTTCTGCAAAAATTATGTTAAACTTTAACACTTGTTGTTAAAGTAGGAGTAGCAACAGCCACGAGAGGAGTGTTCCCTGAGCATATCTATACAGTGAGTCCTATAGCTGGCGTTTGTAAGACGGGACCCTCATGCCTCCTCTGAGCCTGGTGTTTCCAGTCCAGCCCCACGAGGCCTCAGGCGGGTGTGGGAGCCCTGAGGGGCTTCACTGCGCTATCAAGGTCTTCAGGTTTCCCTGCCCTTGCATCAGTTTGTGCTGAGGGCTGAGGCTGCGTCTGTTGCGGCAAGGCCTGGGCTCGGCCGCGTCCTTAGGGGAAAAAAGGCTCAGCTTGGGAGGGCCTAGTGGCACCCTCGGCCTCTCTTACTTAGTAACACAGGTGCTTCTGTGTTTCAGAAACTGTAAAGCATTGGTATGCATTTGCATTAAGCAGTAGAGCCCAGTCTGTTCTGCTTTGTCACTTACTCTCCCTACCAGTCGCTTTTTAAACAAGCTTAAGCTCTGTTCGTGTGTTTTTAAGCTCTTGTCAAGTGGAATGTGTTTAGTTTCCTTAGTGAATATAAACACATTGCATGCTGAAATGAGGTTGTCTCAACCACAAGTCAGCGTGTAAAAATACTAGATACTTACTGTACTGCTTACAGCTTCATTCTGTACCAGCCCCACCGTACTGTGTCATCTGCTTGAGTACGTGTCTCTGTGTGTGCTTTACAGCAGTAGATAGAACAAAAAAAAAGGTTTCTCTGCCTATTTATGTAACATAGTGCACACATTTTTACTACTGTATATTTTTAATAGGCTAACAGTTGTCATCAGTGATGTCAGAGATCGGACAGATTTATTATGTCAGAGATTCGGAGATTTATTATGTCTTATTGAAAGAGCCATTTTCTCTATATAAAAATACATGGAAAGCAAAAATTGACTGTGATTCTCATTGCGTACAGTTCTTAATCGTATACACTACATGCAAACATGCATTTTGATTGGCTGCAGTAGTCTATCTGTAGTACATAGGTTTGTTCTAAATCTTTAGTAGAAACAGACTACATTTTCATAAGAGCAAAAGAAGCTACACAAAGCAAAATAAAGAGGCTTCAAGCTGCCAGAAGACTACTTATGTACCTGCAATATAGAAGTGAACAATTTTTCTGTGCGTGCTGTTTTCACCCTAGCCTTTTCAGAGCCTTCTTTTCTTTATCCTAAATGCCTCTTCTGCTTGCTAAAAATAAGGATAATTAAATGTCCCTTAAGCAGTGTTTAAATCTGAATAATAAGAACACTTATCCTCTTGAACCTTTCCATGTAGTAAATAAGAAAGGAAAACAGTGGTATCGTGGTGCTGCTTTAGAGAGAAGCTACTTTAAGAGAGAAGGAACTTTAAGATGGGGATTCTAAATACCCATTTTCCCCTGCAGTGACATCAGCAGCATCCTTAAAAGCATCATCTCCAGCAGCACAACTGCCTTTTATATCTGCTGTTTCTGTAGTAATCTAACTTAACTGAAAAGCAAGAGCCTTTTTTCAGATATCAGTTTTAAAGCAGTGCTCTAATTTTTGATTTTAAGAAGCAGCAACCAATAAAAATGTAAATTTAAAAGAACCTTAGAGTCCTTTCCACAGACCTAGTGAAGACTATCGTTTGAACTAACGCACTGTTTTTTCCATTGTCCTCAGTGTTGTGCCAGTATGTGGGTATTACTTCATATGCAAAAGGACATTTAGTTTTGATTTGCTGATGGGCACAGCAAGGGTTTGATGGTGTTGAGAATGAGACTTATCAGTACCGGCTGTTTCTCTGCCCTACTCTTTGAAATTTTCCAATTGCAATCAACAGAAAGTAGTTGTGTGCAGGAATTAAATAACAGCTTTATTTGCAGAGTTAGATTATGTCTGTATATAAGTGCTCTTTTAGTAAATGTTTTACTTATGGTATAATAAAAAAATCTTTTAGTCCGTTAGCCTCCTTTTGCTAAAATGGCAAGACTCGAAGAGCTGTCAGTGTCTTTGAAAATGTGAAGTGTAATGCTTTGAAAAAGAGATTTGCTCATTCATATTTGTCTTCTTATTTTCCTTCCCCTGAGCTTTATTGTGCGACGTATCGGTGTGGAAACACACATCACGTTCATGGGCTTTTGTCTCTTCCTGTTGCTTTGCCTCCTGAAAGTCAGTGTTACTTGGTTTCTGCCATAGCTGATTACTATAGAAATTACCACCACGTCATAAACAGGATTTCATGTGCAGAATGTGCAGTGCGAACACAGATGAATCTGGCAGCAGAAGGTTCCTAGAAATAAGGAAAAAGGGAAGAGCAATGCAGAAAATACACAGCGCCTAGGCAAAGTCTATTGTTACTGATTCTTTCGCAGAAGACATAGCATTCAGGGTAAAGGGGGATTTGCAGGATGTTTTCAAATGACTAAGATGATAAATGTGAATTTGTGTTTCAAGGAATAATTATTTTATTTTGACTCCAGCAGTTGGCACTGGCCAAAGTGATTTCCGTGGCCATTCGATGTATGTCCCTGATCACTGTTCCACGTTAGGGAGACTAGACAGCTATCGCTCTGCTATGCAGCGCTCTGAAACCAAGGACACCAGCTGCCAAACGGAGGACGTGAAGGTTGTGCCCCCTTCGATGAGAAGAATACGAGCACAGAAAGGACAAGGGATTGCCGCCCAGATGTCTCAGTTCTCCAGTTCATCTGGAAACATGTCGGTGATGAGTGATTCTGCTGCAGTTATATTTGCCTCTCGACAAAATAGCGACATAGGTTTTCACAGCTTGCCTCGGGCTGGTGCAAGAGTCTCTCTACAGTCCCTAGAGCAGACCCAGAGCATCTCTAGGCAGACAGAAGACATCGCTGGCACTTTGCCTCACCAGATAAGTAAATTGCAAGTGGATGATAGTGTTGTGCCTCTGAGGAATAACCTCACTACAGGGACCCTCTCAAGGCCAAAGTCGCAGGAGGTGAGAAGTTATGAGAGTGACAAGTCCACAAGCCCAGCATGTGTGGTCTCTCCTCATGCCACCTACTCAACGAGCATCATACCCAACGCAACACTGTCGTCCTCCTCAGAGGTTATCGTTATTCACACTGCCCAGAGCCTTGGATCATTGGATAGTAAGATTACCAGCTCTGCTGCCTACCCGAAGCCAAGAGACAATCCTGTTGCCAGCAATGCAGTAAGTGGAAAAGAAGATCACCATTCGTCAAGCGGTAACTGGAGCGAGAGCAGCTCCACACGCCACTCGCAGGCCTCGGATACTCTGCCATCCACCACTGCCCTGGTGCTTGCTCTGGGTGACTCTGCTGTCTCCCTTAGTGCTGCTGGGAACGTGGAAGCTGGGGCACAGGGGGTGAGCTACAGCTGTAGCAACAATCTTGCCTCACCAAGCCAGTGCCAGGACAGCGATGGCAGGAGTGAATCCAGCTCCTGTGGGGAGCGAGCAGCCGCGGCGGCCAACAGCACCGAGCACTGGCTCTACAAGGCGGCAGAAAGCAGCGAGACTCCTTCACGCAAGGCGGCTTGTGCCACCCCGGGCTGTGCCACCCCTGTGAGCAACCTGAGCAGCGGCAGCCTGGAGAGGACATCGGTTAAAGAAGATTCTACATCTCTGTATTCGGTGGACCACGATGGCTATTACACTTCCATGCATACGGACTCGGGACTCAAGTCAGACCAGCCGTGCAGTAGTACTAATGGTTTTGGGAGCCCCAGGGACAGTGCGATTAATGTTTTTGATGGAAAAGAGAAAAAACATCAGGAAGACCGGTCAGGTCAAACTGACAAATCTCTTGCAAGAAATATCTCTCTAAAAAAGGCCAAGAAGCCGCCTTTGCCACCATCCAGAACAGACTCACTTAGAAGGGTACCCAAGAAAAAGGCACAGTCCAATGGGCAGGTCCTCGATGAAAACCTCATTGCCACCCTCCAGCATTCACTGCAGTTGAACCTCAAGTGCAAAAACGGCAGCTCCCCTTCGCAGAGCCCCTGCAGTGATTACGAGGACCCCTGGGTGCTGCGCTCCCGCAGCCAAAGTTCTGTGAGCGCGAGCAGCAGCATGATGTCCACGGCGGCCCCCAACCTCTACTCCATCTGCACGGTGACGCCCTCCCAGAGCGAAACGAGCAGCATCAAGTCAGAGTACGCCGACCAGTGGGGTTACTACAGTGACTACGCCGCGGTGGCGGAGGACCAGATAAAATCCCCGGTGACTCATTCAGCCAGTACCTCGTCTGCACTCAGCGACTGCAGCAGCAGCCACCTCAGTGATGGTTCCCGGGCTTCAGGGCCGCACGTGCCCAGTGGACTGGCCAAACCAAAGAACGCTTCTCCGGAGAAATCTCAGTGCCCCCCCCAGCCAGTCCAATACACCCACTGCACTTACTCCAGTGCCTGTGTTGTTAAAGTCAACATCATCAGGAAATGGGAAGTCCAAGCTGAAACCTAAAGTGCCTGAAAGGAAATCCTCTCTTCTGTCATCAGTCTCCATTTCTTCATCTTCCACTTCTCTTTCTTCAAATACATCTACTGAAGGGAGCGTGAGCATGAAGAAACCGGAGCCCACACTGAGCTCTCCCCTGGATTCTGGTGCACCTCCTCCACCACCTCCCCTTCCCACATCTCCTCCACATTGTCCTGATCTCTCTCCTCTCCCTCCCCCTCCTCCAGCGGAAGTCATGGATCTGTTACCATTGCCAGCCTCTCCCACATTCCCCCCTCCTCCCCCAGAAGCTGATGTAAATTCTTCCTATGCCCAGAGTGCCCCATGGTTTCCACAAGAAATCTCCATGAGTTCCTTCTCTCCCCCCATTCTTCCTTCTACTACTAGTACTTTTCACTCTGCTGTCCCACCACCAGCACCACCTCTTGATCCCAAGCTGACAAAAGAGGCGATGAAATACTCACAGTGTTCTTTTAAGAAACGTAACCAGGAAGATTCTTGCTACAGTCCAGTGAAACAGCCATTCAGTAAGCAAGACCCATCACGGCCTGTGATGCCCTTAGTAACTACCAAAGCGTTGCAAATGGTGCAGCTGAGGTCTGTGAAAAAAGCGACGGAAGGTGAGCCCTCACCTGAACCTGCTCCTGAAACTGCATCTCAGGAAAAGAGTGCTGCAAGTTCATCACCACAGTCTTCCCTAAAGCCGTCTTTCTCACTAAGACTGAGTAACAGCTTAGGTGAAGAGGAGATAAAAACTCACGGCGCTTCATTTAAAAACTCAGTTCTAACACTGCCTCGGAGCTCTCTTCAGAGTCTCTCTGACCATGTCCCTGAGCTTGATAGTGATCAAAAATCTGCAAGTATAGCGGGTCTAAACAAATCTTTTGATGCTGATTTCCAGGGAACAGCTACGGAAGTTGCACTGGAGTCTTCAGTGCAGAATGAAGACTTCCATTCTGGCTGCATCAGCACGTCACCTCAGGGGTCACCAGCATCTCCAGACAAGACTCAGGTCATGTTGCCAAACAAGAAACCCCCTCCTATTTCAAAGAAACCCAAGCTGTTCCTTGTTGTGCCACCTCCACAGTTAGATCTTCCAGTAGAGAAAATAGCCGATATGAGTGATACTGTGAGAAGCAGAGCAAGCCCAACAAAGAGGGATGCTGTGCTGGCACGCTGCGAGGAGGCGAGGAGCTGTCTCACAGATGGACTCACTGCCAGCGAGATGGACTCTGGCAGCCTGGTTCCTGAGGGAGGAGCTGCTGGATTCACCTTCTCCGAGGCTCTGGAAGCTAATGCCTTCATGGTACAGCCTGCTGCATCACCAGCTCAAGAAGCTCCCCGGCAGGAGGAGCAGCCCACTTCCGACGAAGGAAGCAGTTCGGGCAGCAGCCAAGACAGCAGCAGTAACGCTGAGGGGCACCTATCTCAGGACAACGAAAGTGGTGAGTCTGCCTTCTCTGACTCTGCTTCAGGTGGAGCGCTAACTATTTTAAAGAAGGTGGGGAATGTGGGTAGCAGTTGCAGCATTCAGGTCTTCTGTAGAGATTTTGCAGGTTGTGATTAATTTAAACAATAAAGCCTAAGGAAAGTTGTAGGATCAGATTAATGCTTGAGATACATATATACATATATATATATAAATATATTATTTATTTCTCGACTAATTATTGCTGCAGATATAACAAAGTGGTATTAGGAAATAAAATTTTTGCCTTACTTAGCTTTGCTAGCTTAAAAATGCTAGGAAAAGGTGGTCAGCTTTGTAAATTTTAATTCTGCATTTTAATATAAACCATAAAATCCATCCTTCAGTCTTGTCCTCCCTCTGCATGTGTGTGAACAAGTATAGGCGTTTCATTCCCTGCAGTTTCATAAGCGAGTGTGGATCTGAAATCACCATAAGGTCAAGGATATATTCACTAAACCTTTCGGATGTTCCGCCATAGAAGCAGTGAGGGCTGGTTTCAGGGTTATGTGGCTTTTGGGATTACCATCATGAATCATCCTGTTTATTCTTTCTGCCTAGCCGAGGTGTTTGAATTGGATACAGCAAATAGTTCATTCCTTCCCAGCAATAGTTATGGGGAGGAGACAGACGGGGTGGCAACACCAGCAAGACCAAGGACTACTGAGGATCTTTTTGCAGCCATTCACAGGTACTGTGGAAATTGCCTTTCCAGTACTGTCCAGCCAGTTAATTCTTTCAAATTTTAATGAACATTGTTTTCCTAATGCACCTAGTAAAAACAGTTGTGCTTTAACTGAAAACATGCATTTGTTGACTTTGTACTAAGACTCGTATGAAAAAGATAAGTAGAAGTACTTGTGTCTTATGTTTTACAAATATGTTTAACCTGTTCTGAACTTAAAGCTCCCCAGTTAAATCCCTGTAGATGGTATTATTAATATCCTGCCACTTAAAATATAAAATGACATCTAGTGTTTATTGTACTGTTCTCAATCTGCCATATTAACTCTACTGTTGCTCTCTCTGTGTATCTTTTTGTTTTCATTCCTGTTCTTCTCCATCTCTTTTATTCTCTTCGCTGCTTATATGGTGCAGTTTGGGACAGAGGCTCAACGCTAATGCTTCATGGCAAGCGTGGCTGAAACTGGCAAGTAGCACAACATGTCAGTCATATGGCAAAACATATGGCAAACGCTGGATTATAGTTTGCCATAATCCAGTCTGAGGTCGGGTGTCTTATTTCAAACTGGTTCATGAATGAAATGTGTAATACTGGCTCTATTATTAATGTCATTATTAATTTCCCTCAAAATCAAAATCACCCCAAATAGGCAACTAGATTTTCATGCTGTTCACTTTAGGTTTTTACCAAAAAAGCTTAAAAAGACACAAAATGAAACATAACACCATTTAAACAGTGCACACAGAAGACCATTAACACTCTCTGAGCTGGCATTTAGACTAGTTGCGATGTAGTAGTGGTGCCATCTTGTGGCTCTGTGATTTACTTCAAACTTTACAAGGACCCTCTCTTATCTGGTCACAAAAAAATGTCCAGTGGTATCTCAGTTATTCACAGTGGCATCTTATTTAGTCATCTAGGCATTTAGTCAGTTTGTACCCATGTGCCTGACTCTCACAGCAGGGATGTTTATGGGACAAAAGAAATGTTGTGTATGAGCATGGCAGAGAGATGGGAGGCTGAACTTAAGGTGCAAACGCTATTTTTTTGAAACAGTTCTCATTATTTCAGATATTTAAAAGTTTCACAGATACATACTATACTATATAATACTGATTTTTTTAACTTACTGCTCTCTCTTAGGACTTGGCCTATGAGAGCGGTTCTAAAAATGACCTCCTGCACTCTTACTGTGCATGGCACTCGTTAGGAGTGAGATGAATCTGTGTGCAGAGTGAAACACTCTGTCCAGTGAGTGTCTTCTCTTATGTGTGCGGTTACAGAGCGGGTCCCTGGGGATCCACATACAGGGAACTTATACTGGGGAAATGGACAATGGAGCTGGTGGTGACATAGTTAAAATGGTTACATTTGTTATTAATTTGTTATTACACTTTCATTGGCATTAGACTTGAACCACCGCCTTCCTTTGTTGTTAGCTCGTAAAAAAAAAGGCTTTGTTTGTTGCCGCTATTTTAAACAGGCATTACTTCAGTGCTTGGCGCTCTTGAATCTGTCTTTGGGCAAGACACATTTAGTGGTATGTTTGTTAAGGGCAGGAGAATGAGAGGGTCGGTCTCCGGTTAGGTCACAGGCCTGTTTGATCATGTATCCCCTCTCCCCTCCTGAGCAAAGCCGCCAAGCCTGCGTTTGGCTCAGTGTTAAGTCACTGCTGTGACGTATTACTGGGAAGAGCTGGATGCATGCTGGCAGCAAAATTATCTGGAATGTTTTGGTGCTTGGACTGACTGCTACTGTTTACCACATTCACTGCTACTTCAACCAGGCTTACTGGCCTTCCTCTGCAGGTCTTTCAGAGTGCAGTTTGCTTTATGTTCCTTCGGAGTTTCCTTTGTTTTTGGCAGTGTAAGAACCCCAGCATTGGGAGATTCCAAGATACCCCCAGATAGCTAAAATCCTATTGAAGGGACTTGGCCTAGAGCTGATGCCAGCGTGCGCTTTCACGCAGATGTGCAGAGCGCCGAAGCATCAAGTTCACTTGCAGTCTGCAGCAGTGAGCTGCAGTTCAGTGTAGACGGGGCTTTTGTGTCAGCCAGTGCTAAGGCATCGTTTTACCCTGCCTCTGTCTCTGTTGTCCGTTCATCCTGCCACTGAATGGATGTCACTATTTCCTTCTGTCGGCGCCGACGGTGGAGGCCTGAAAGTATCAGCTGTTGCAGTTGCCTGGGGGGATTCTAGGCTGCGTCTGCCTGAAATAACCAGCGAGAGAGACAAGCTTGCTCCAGAGCACTGGCAGGCTTTAGGGCGATGCCTGTTCCAACACCCACTCACCCCGTGGATTCAGCTACTTTGTTTTTAATCAAGCAGCCTATTTATTTATTTATTTATTTGGGTAGGCTGTAATGTATAAAGCCTTTTGAGTTTGCCATGGCAAAATCTCAAGTCCTGTAAGAAAGTAGAGCTAAAGATCCCATGTAACTGGGAAAGCAATATGTTTTACAGGATGACACGTGCTTCATAAAAACGAATATGGAGTTACAGGATGTACATCCTGTACTTGTAACAAGTCTGCTGACTTGTTTAAGATGTTTTGCAAATTTGTGTATGAAAAACTAGAATTTATACAGTCTTTTTCAATTCATTCTTCTTTAGTTCACAAAGAAAGCAAGCAGCTTAGCTACAGATAACAGACATTTAATACATCCTTTCTGTTAAGGTTTCTTATGAGTAAATAATGGGACAACAGAGGTCCAGTTTTCACATATTCCCATGCCCATTGTTATTTCTTAATTTCATTTATGTTATCACCGCACTTTATATTTAAATCAAAAACCACTCAGCCCTTTTGTTGGAAAAGATAACTTCCCTGTCTCAAGCCAGGAAGGTTTCCTCCTTCCTTTAGTCAAAGTTCTACAATCGTGCAGTAGCAGCAGAGCAGTGTGTTTTGACTGTGCGCTTATTAGAAGCTAGAAAACTCCATTTTCACTACCCATTTTTTTTTTCTTTTCAAATGTAGATGTAATGTAATTACATGTAATGTAATGTAATGTAGGTGTAATGTAGAACAATTCTCTCTGGCTCATTTTACTAAATATGAACTTTTGAAGTAGTGCCTTGCAATATCAATTTCTAAAGTCAAACACCTTAAACTACATTTCTGATTCTCCAAAGAGCATCAGGGGCTTTGAATGAAATAGTACAAAAAAAAGGGGGAGAAAAAAAAAGCAACAAAGCAGATGCCCTATTTTTAATCAAACCTCCAAATTAACAGACAAATGGCATTAAGAATTATTTTAATAATGCATTAATTTTAGGCTCAGTTGGGTAATGACTCCATACCATTTATTTTGTTAAATATGTTGGAATGATTTTGGACATCAGTATTGCCAGTTATAGCAGTTTCATTGTTCCAGATTTGCAGAAAAAGAATCATTAACTTATCCCTCCATGACTTGCATTAATTCTTAGGCAGTTTTGGTGGTCTTCCTACTCATACTTTAGATTGAGATTACTTTTCCCTCCTTCCTTCTCTTCTTTAGCTTAATTCATTGTCATCCTTGTAAGATGAGATTAATTAGGGGAGACAAAATTGTGTTTTGTTTTGTTTCATCTGGTCAATGTTTCTGTTTTCCAACCTCAGATCCAAAAGGAAAGTCCTTGGCCGTAAGGATTCTGACGACGATCGTTCCCGCAACCACTCTCCCTCACCCCCCGTGACTCCTACCGGTGCTTCCCCAACCGTGACTGCCCTCAGACAGGCCGGCTCCATCCAGAGGAGCGTTCGCAAAAGCAGCACCAGCAACGACAACTTCAAGGCGCTGCTGCTGAAGAAGGGCAGCCGCGGCGACGGCAGCTCCCGCATGTCGGCGGCGGAGATGCTGCGGAGCACGGACCCCCGCTTCCACCGCGCGCGAGCCGACGCTGCCAGCGACCTCGCCGACAACCCCGCCAGCGGCTCCCCCAGCAAAAGCAGGCGGGCCCAGGAGGAGTGGGCCAGGAGCGAGGGCCTCATGCCGAGGAGCATGTCCTTCTGTGGCACCAGGTACGGCCGCTCCCGAACGCCCCCCTCTGCTGCCAGCAGCAAGTACAGTGTTCGCAACCGCATCCAGAGCAGCCCCATGACTGTCATCAGTGAGGGAGATGGGGAGCTGGTGGAGCAGTCGGAGGGCAGAGTTCGCAGGACTTTGGAGGGGCAGCAAGAGAGGCAGCTCGATGTGTTTAACAGTGATGAAGTGGACACAAATGACTTTCCATACGCTGAGGACCCTGGCTGCAAGGAGACCTTGGATCCAAACCATGTAGACTTAATGACTCAACCAGGTACTTCACGGAAGTATCTAAGCCCTTCAACTGAAGAGAGTTAAGAGGCAATGACGAAAGGCAACACGTGTTAGTCTAGAAAATGACAGAGGACTGTATCACAGAAGAAAGCCCAGACCAGGACAAGTTTTCTTTGCTGAGCATTTATTCCATGAACTGCATGTGTGTGCTTAAATGCTGAAGCAATGATAATTCTGCATGGTTGGGTTGGGGTGGGAAGGACTTTGAGTGGTCTGTGGCTTAAAGAAAGTTGAAATTCTTGTGTAAAGCCTTAGAAGTCCTCTTGGGGCGGGCGAGGGGGAGCATTCTCAGAGCCTTTCGGGGTGTGATGTTTTTCTTTTTCTCGAGACTGCAGTTGTGCGAGCAAAACTTAGGGATAAACATGAAAAAGGCATGGGAAGGCTTCTGTGGCACGAGCTGACAACTTGCTTCAAAAGCATTTTATTGGTGCAACACAGGACGTTCATTAAGCACAGGGAGGTTGGATGGGGCACACTCACCTGTGAGAAGATGGCAGATTTGGCGCTGGGGTCTCACGGCTTCTTACTGGGATATGCACCGGTGTTAGCTGAAGCACGTTCTGCTAATGCAAATAGGTCACCAGATTATCAATTGGATGACGGAACTTCTGTTTTTTTTTTTTTTTTTTCCTGAGGGAAAATGAAATAGTTCACACGGAGAAGGGAGCATAGGTTTATAACACAGTACTAGCTGCTGTGCAGCCACACATGCCCACTTCTGGCATGAAACATTAATTTTCAAGTGAATTGCTTCCTTGAATAGCATATTCCCTTAGAGAGCTGGAGTGACTGGATGTGTGCAGAGCATGTAAACCAACAACAGACAAGTGGGAGAGGACTTGAGCAAATACCGCCAGAGTTTGAAAAGGTTCGGTTTCTGAACTAAAAACAAAATCTGACTTTGAGAACTTGCACTACAGAGCTGTAGGCAGAGCCAATCTTTCAGAATTGAAACGTGGGAGTTATGTTTTTCCAGAAGTCTTTCTTCTATTTCTTGAAATGGAAAGGTTATTGCTTTTCATCACTTGAAATCGCGGATACTTGCTAACTTTCGGTTACCAAAGAGTAAGTTACAGTTACTTTCCTTTTTGATTTGCCTGCAGTATTCCTTTTCTCTCTAACCGTAATAATTTAGTGAGGTTTGTTTTTATTGTATATTTTACAAATAATAAAAAACATTTAACGGTTTTCCAATTGTAAAGAAAACCATTAACTCTGATTCTTAGTAGGAATGAAGCTTTTAATTTTTAAGAAGAATTTTGCATCATTTGATGGCGTGCGCAGTTTTTGTATTGTATGTAAATACTGGAAGTTGTTAAAATATCTTTTGATCTCCCTATGGTAGGATTTATACATTTTTAGATTGCTTTTAAGAAGAAAAAGCACTGCTTGTAGATTATTTATTTTAGAGAAAAATGCTTGTAATCGCTTTCCTTGATCCTTTCCTGTAAATTTCAGGGGCTTTCGTTTAACTCTTGCTTTCACAAGATGGGGACAGAGATGAAAATGCTGTGACTTTGCTTCAATAAAGGAAAAGGCTGCAAGTTGCCATATTGTCTTTTGAGTTGATTAAAATCTCATTCAAAAGATGTGTCCAGCAGTGTATGGCAACAAATTGAAGGCTGCAAACCAGACATCCATCTACTAATCTCGAATTTCTGCTGCGAAATTTGCCGGTTCAGTGTAGAGGCAACTAAAGAGTACTTACATATTCATCCCATTTTAACATGTCAATGCTCAGACTAAATGACTTAATTCTAAGCTTTTTTTCCAGTGTCATTTTTGTGCATTTCTGCTGCTTCCCTTTTATTGGCAACCTGTCCCACAGAACCTAAATTCTTGGTGACACCGATGGTAGGCAGAGGGAGTGAGGAGGAAGTGGAAGGTGAATCCAGCTGTACGTGATGGAAGAAGAATAGGATGAAGTGGTGCACGGTCGCCTTTCTACCGTGTTTGCACATAAAACATTTAAAGAAGCTTTTGATTATTGGAATTAATTTGAAACGTAATTGGAGCCTTTCCAATGTTATTAATACTGATCTGAACTACAGACTGTTGCAAGAAGCAATGCTAGACATTCTGCAACTGTTGAGTTTCTAATGAAAGTTGGTGGTAGTTTTTCTCCCAGATTTAATCACACTAATGTCATTTTGTAACATCAGATGCTTTCCTTTTCTTAGCTGTGTGTAAATAATCCTCATAGCACCATCATCACAAGCAGGTACTCAGGCTTTATGTTACTGTTTACAAATGGGGAAATAGTGTAAGGCAGCCAAACCCTGCAGTGCTGCTGTGGAGCTGTGGGAGTTTGCACCTGAAGGCCCTTGCTGGGGCACGGTGAGTTTGGGCTGAGGCTCAGCTGTGGCTAGTGCGCAGGAGGCCGTGTTCATTTAACTCTGTCCGTGTTGCTAGAGAACTGCATTTTACACACTGTAAGGTGTAGTAAAACAGGCAAAATATGCTGAAATTATGTTTTAATGGTGCTTATTTATTTACATAACTGATAATATTTTCATATGGTGTTGTCACCATTGATCTACTCTGCCATGTTCCTGTGTAGGTGTCTTCAGCATTGTATAGGGGCTCAGGTTTTTTGGCCTTCGGAGCACAACAGCTCTAGGATGTGTTGCGGAACTGGTGGCAACTTCGGTGCAATGTAATTGTGCTGTGGAAAGCAGTGCTTCATTTTATGTCACAGGTTCAACTTCAAAGTCACTTTCTTGCATTAGAAATTTCCTCCTTAGGAAATGTTTGCAGTTACGGCTTTACTGGTCAGCAAATGTAGATTAAGTTTAGTAAATCTATGCCAAAGACATCCAGAGCACTAGGAGGAGAGGAAAAATATGTGAATTTTGGCCATGCTAAGGAGAAAGAGGAGTCTGTTGTTATCCCGATGCTCAATTTAATCATGCTGTTACAGGGCTTGTTCATAGTTTACAGTTGGTTTACAGCTTGCTTCTTAAGAGAAAAATTGCTATTGAAGCTAATTAGACGTGAACTTAACTTCTGATTTTCCTTTTATGAATGTTTTTTGACTTCAACCTTTTTCTAAACTTTGCTCTGCATTGACTCATTTTATGATTCCTTCACTATATTCATAGTCTTTCCTCCTGTACTCGGATGTATGTAGCCCCAATCCCCATTGGAACTAGAGCTCTTAAATTATTAGAAGGTAATTCATCCTTAACGCTGTGTGGCACTTAGTGAATCTTCCATGTTTGTACATTGGAGAGAGAGAAATTTATTACCTAATTTAAACGAAGGGCGGTTTGGCAAGGAGCAGTAGCTGGGTGAGAGGAGGTTGGGAAGGTCACTGGAAATAAGTTAAAAGAGATTTCAGGAACAAGTGGATTTGATGGAGTTTTGAGGACCTGGGGCTGGCAGCTGGTTTGTGCATATGGTTCAGCATGCAGGAAGGCACAAAATAATGGGCAGAAAAGATGAAGCAGGAAGATTACTGAGAAGAGAAACAGCAAATGCGAAGAATGTCAGTAAGACATTAGGAGAGCAGGTTTATGCAGAACCTTGAAGAGAAAGAAAAGAAGCTTCAGCACATACAGCAAGATTAGAAGGCAAAGGAGCAATTAGGTAGTTGCAGCAAAAGGGAAGAAAAAAAAATAGGCTTTTGTGTTTCTTTGCAATCTGAAGGGGAATGAGTTCAGGTAGGCCAAAGACATCCAAACATTTTAGAAGAGGAATAAAAAACAATGAAATAAAATGTCAGCTTAGAAGAGAAGAAATAATAGACTGCAATGAGAGTCAGGAAATGCTGGAGTGAGACAGGACAGTGGAGCTGCCTGCATGTCTTTCATGTCCTGAAATGAAGCGGCTGGGATTAAAGTGAAAATGGGGGGATGGGGATCTGTACTAGGAGACTTGAGGCAGAACTGGAGAGATGACTTGGAGGCTGAAGCAGAACACCACCTGTAATGCTTCTGTTTAATAATTCAGTTGTGCCTGAAAGAGGGCAAGAATATGGGTTCAGAGAGACAAAAGCTCAGATTCATCCTGCCTAATTTCTACCTCCATCCATGTATTCAGTGATTCCCACCGACGAGCTACAGGCCTCCAAAGATGCCTACATTCTGGCAAGTTGCTAAACCTTTCCAGTCATTTCCTGAAAGGGCGTCGTGCATGTGGCACAGGGACAAACACCTTCATAATTTTGCAAGCAAATGCATCTTGTTGGGTGTCTTTTGGATCCTACAAAACTCTGGAAAAATTGTATAGCAGCAGTCACTCCTCTAACAAAGCTGGTGCTAAAGTGTGTTGAAATGGTTCAAAATGATGTATTGTCTGCTTCTATAAGAGACGATTAAAAGGATGAACTTTAACAAGAATAAAATCTGTAAAGAAATTTTAGTGCCATGAGGAATTTGTATCTGTTATTATTCTAAAAACTTTCAGTACTCGTAAGAAAGAACATGAAGGTGTATGTTATTTTTTTGCATTCCCTCATTATACTTTATTTTCTTTATAACAGAGCAATCTTTTCTAATATTTAAGATTAGAAAAAACTTCTGAGACAGAATTGGTAATTTTATTGGTTCAGAAGAGGCATTATCAGACTAAATCAAACTGGAACAATACAAACTTATAGGTATGTAGCCTTGGATCATGACTGTGGCCATACTCATCTGAATTAATATGCACTGAATGGATTACAAAGATGTTTATTAAAGAAGTGCCATGTCATATACTGTAAGACTGAATAAAAACCTTAGTAGTACTTCCACAGCAGAATGAGTACATTTTATCTTGCAAATTTAGCTCCTTGCAGTTAGGTTATGTCACATAATGAGCATACAGCCTTTGAAGGGCCAATCAATTCCTCTCCCAATTATGCTCACGCAAAATCTCATATATTTTTCGTAACAGATTGTCTATTAGTAATAAATCTAAATGTATGTTTATGTGTGCATAAACAGAAGAGAGAGACTGATCCCTATGTGTAACAGTTCCTTCTTAGTCTAGCATATTGCTCTATTTGTGCACCAGACTGGTGTAAACAAATTCTAACTACTGGATATGCAAAAAAAGTAAAAAAACATGAAGATATGTAGGTTAATTTTAGATATTTTCTAAAATGGTTACTGGGGAAAGAGCGAAGAAGGTATCTTCACAATAATCTCAACTTGTCTTTGTCACAGAATTACACACAGAATCACAGAATGGTTGAGGTTGGAAGGGACCTCTAGAGATCACCTCGTCCAACCCCCCTGCTCCAGCAGGGTCACTTAGAGCACGTGGCACAAGGTGGCATCCAGGCGGGTTTGGAAGATCTCCAGAGAAGGAGACTCCACAACCTCTCTGGGCAACCTGTTCCAGGGCTCTGTCACTCTCACAGGAAAGAAGTTCCTACTGTCAAAATCTTTCTTGTTGTTACTCGTTTGTGCAGCTTTTCTTTCCCTTGGCTGAGGCACACCTCATGGCCTCCATTAAAAGGGTTTGCTTAGCCTCAAGTACTACATGTGCCCTCAACAGCTACTTCCTCATCATGCTTCAAACATCCTGCAAGCGTCAAGACTTGTTGTTGGTTCTTTGTGATACTGGGATAGCCTCCAAAAGACCTGCCAGCAATAAGAAATATGAAGGGCTCAGCACTGGTATTCCGCTTGGTCACCCTTTATGCCCTAACCTGTAGGCCATTGGCTTCTGAAGTCTTTCAGTAGCTCCTGCTTCTGTGCCAGGTTATCATTAATGTTATGGACAGGTGCTCACTACACGTCCACGGACACTGAGAAGTGTTTCCACCACCAGTGCTCACTATGAAGCTGCCGTTTGCGCTCACGGTTTGGGAGCTTCTCCTCTAGTGTGTTTGCCTGCCCCTTGCAAACCTGTTGCTTGCACTCTATTTTATAGTGCCCTCTTCAGGCGAAAATATCTCCTTAGCAACTCTGAAAAGATGTGGCCCTGGGACCAAATGACACCGTGCACTAAGCATCATCCCAAAGAACAAATTGGTGAGATAAATGACTGTGCTTCTTGGTTCGCATTGCTTAAGAACTTGATGCCCTGTGAGGTACTACCTGGAAAAGTAACATTCCAAGAAATGGTGCCTAACTGGGAATACCAAAACCAAGAACAGAGAATACGTATGTTTTTGCTGGCAGTCTTCAGTTAAGCTTTTCAGCAGTCTGTAAATGAGAAGGTATTTGAGTCTGGAAGTTAAATTACTTCCTTAGTATTTGCAAAGTACCTCCTTCTCCATAGCTCTGCTTTTCACAATGTTTTTATTTTGATAGGAGAACAATTCAAGAGGGAAACAATAGGGAAAAATGTGACTTCGCAAAGTGTGGTATGATCTATGTAAACTGTGGCTTTTGTAGGAGGAAAAAAGAATACATGTATACACGACTTTTGCATAAGAGTCACGCCAGGGAGCGCCGGTGTAAAGTTAAGAGGGTAATGACTTTTGCTGTATTACAAGCTAATTCAGACCAGGTTCTGGCCCTAGGCAGTGCACAATTTAGTTAATTGAAATGAAAACTCAGTTGCCTAATGCAAGAAAGTATATAATATGCCAGCTTTCTTCTTCTGGAGAGGTGAGATCCCTTTGGATTATCCAGTCACAAACCTATTACCTGCGTTTGGCAGCACTGCATGAATGAATGCACATAGGGCAAACACAGCCAAAAACATAGGGAGAGACAGAACAAAAGCACATAGAATCTCAGGTAAGCCAGCTAAAGGATTTTTTAGAGAGGGGAGTTCAAGAAAGCAGCTTGTCTTGGTAGCTTATTCGAAGTTTGTGCTTTTAATTCTGTGTAGAAGGCAGTAACGGAGCAAATAAATCTGAAATAACTTCAATGTTCTGCAGTAGTTTTGTACATAAAGGAATGAAAAAAATGCCTGTACCATCTTATCTTTTTGTTTCCTCTGCGAGCACACTGCAGTAACATAGAAAATTTATGGAGTCTTCCATATGGAAGTGTGAGTTGTGGGAGTTTGTGTATGTGTGTGTATAACA
>NW_010579444.1:0-15487 GCF_000705375.1 Tinamus guttatus | reverse complement strand
TACATCGACTCCTCCAGTGCCAGACCCTGGAAAAAGAAACAATCCCTTCTCTCACCTTAGAGAAGAACTGCAAGAAATGAGTTCAAAAAACAAGTAATGCCGGGGAGACAATTGGGCCTGCCTGTCCGGCGAGTGGAGGCTTATCAGTGGATAAGTGATAATGGCCCTATCCTAATTCCTGTTGGTCCTCAGCGACAATTAGTGAAGTTTTTAATAGATACAGGAGCACAGATCTCAATACTAACAACATAGAATGCCAAAAAGCTGGGTGTGCAACCTGGATGGCAAAAAGTTACCATTACTGGTGTGAATGGAGCAAGTGTTGTGTGTCAAACTGCCAAGGTTAATCTATGGCTCCTGGGTGAGAGGTGTGTGTTGGCTACTCGCTTTGCAATTGAAGATCATTATGAAAATATTTTAGGCTTTGATGTTTTAAATGAACGAAGCTGGCATTTGCCAGATGGCAGTGTATGGTCATTTGGATCAAACATCTACCCCAACCCGGTGTGCCAGATGGGCTCGGGATTTGGCAATCCAAGGACAAAAAATAGACTTAATAACAATGATGCCTTTAATTAACACAACATAGATACAAGTACATATGAATACGAATTGGTTAGTACGTGTGAAAACGAATAAGTTACTTACTGAATAATACTTGCCAGCAGAATTACGAGACCACGCATTACTCCAAGGTAGCAGGCCGGAGGGGCCGGCAGGCTCTCAATCATAGCAGGTGTCTCCGCGGGAGACAACACTGGCCTCGATATTGGGAGTCTCCATCCCCCAAGTCTGCTACATATGAATACGAATTGGTTAGTACGTGTGAAAACGAATAAGTTACTTACTGAATAATACTTGCCAGCAGAATTACGAGACCACGCATTACTCCAAGGTAGCAGGCCGGAGGGGCCGGCAGGCTCTCAATCATAGCAGGTGTCTCCGCGGGAGACAACACTGGCCTCGATATTGGGAGTCTCCATCCCCCAAGTCTGCCCTTCGTATTTTATCCCCTGGGGCGTCCTGTCACATAGGGCCAGTACGTGTCAGGAGGCCACCCAGGCATGGGTAAATTTCCACCTTTCTGTTATATCATCCTTCTAGGATTGCGCCTGTGCAAATTCCAAAAGGGGGTCTCATCCCTCAGTTTGGTGGTCTCGCTTCCCTTATCCTTCTCGTTCTCACAGTGACTGTGGCCTTCAAACTTCCTTAGACAGCAGTTTGTAGTCAGGCTGGCTGCAGACCAGCCTGAACAGCAGTTCTTGTGTCTCCTGAACTAACTACTTCTTTGTTGGTTTAGATAACATGTTGCTTTTCGTTCTTCTTCATGGATCCGGGTATTACAACCTTCCTTTGTTAGTAGCCTCTGCTGAGCATTATCAAGGTTCAGTGTTTTCCCTCCAAGGTCTGGATTTTGTTTTACACCATGCTTATTTATGACTCTACAGATAGAAATTTCCATCTCCAGTACAGAGCCCCATCTCAGGGATAACACCGATGAACTCTTCGAGCCAGACGTGGTTTTGGTTAAAGGGATCCATGCAATAGTGGTGGATATTATAGTCTGCTACGAGAGCGGGTTAACTACTTTGAGTGACGTGGCGGCAGAGAAAGTGGGCAAATATCAACATCTGAGAGAGGAAGTCCAAGCAGATGTCAAAACATCTGCCTCCAAAATTGAATTTGTGGGTTTCCCTGTGGGAGCATGTGGGAAGTGGTATAGTGACAACGAGAGACTCCTTTCCTACCGTGAGCTCTCCTCTAGCCATGTGAAGAAGATAGCGAGGGTCTTTTATCAAAGGGCTCTCCTATCCTCTGTGGACATAATACCTATTTTTGCGAGCTGGGCCAAGCAGGTTTAATAACCTGCTTGCCAGCGGGGGGTCAGATAATTGGCTTTTAATTGGCACCTCTCCCCAAATTGACATGTTCTCGCTCCGGCTCCATACCAAATTATACTAACACCTTTCCCCTGACCAATAACATTTGGTCCATCCGCAATGACTAGATTCTTCTTCCAGGAGACCAAACTTAACATCTCGTTCCTATATGACATGTCCTTTTTAACACCGGATGTGATGAGGTAGACAGGCCACCTAAATGCTGGAAGAGGTGCCTTGCGATTGCAAGGTTCAATAAATAGCCAAATGCCTCGTCATCTAAGTAGTGACGCGCATGAATGGATGAACAACGTCTCCTCAGGCGGCATCCTGATGCAAGGGGAGGAAAGGGGAATCAGTGCATCAACTGATCCAGAATTTATGATGGATTCTTCCCTCTCACTTCTTAGTCTCCTCAGGCAGTGTCCCAGCGCGAGGGGAGGGAAGGGGGGATCAGCCTGTAGACTGACCCAGGAGTTACGATGGTTTCTTCCCCACCCCACTCCTTAGTCTCCTCAGGCAGCGTCCCGACCCAGGAGTTAGGATGGTTTCTTCCCCCCTCACTTCTTAGTCTCCTCACCTCACCTCTTAGTCCCGACCTGAGGGGCGGGAAGGGGGATCAGCCCGTCGACTGACCAGGAGTTACGATGGATTCTTCCCCCCTCACTCCTTAGTCTCCTCAGGCAGCGTCCCGACCCAGGAGTTAGGATGGTTTCTTCCCCCCTCACTTCTTAGTCTCCTCACCTCACCTCTTAGTCCCGACCTGAGGGGCGGGAAGGGGGATCAGCCCGTCGACTGACCAGGAGTTACGATGGATTCTTCCCCCCTCACTCCTTAGTCTCCTCAGGCAGCGTCCCGACCCAGGAGTTAGGATGGTTTCTTCCCCCCTCACTTCTTAGTCTCCTCACCTCACCTCTTAGTCCCGACCTGAGGGGCGGGAAGGGGGATCAGCCCGTCGACTGACCAGGAGTTACGATGGATTCTTCCCCCCTCACTCCTTAGTCTCCTCAGGCAGCGTCCCGACCGCAGCCCAGCACAGGGAGTGCAACAGAGTTTGGCCGCGGTGTCTTCACTCCATTCCATCCTCCGTTACTCCCCTTTGCGGCTGCGAGAAGGGCAGATTGTGTTGCCCAGGGAACCGTGGAGGAGCAGAGTCTGTGCATATCAGTCATCCTGGAAGTGGCAGTTGTGTAATACCCCAAGGAAGCCTCTGTAATGCCAAAACTTCTGTTAGGCCCTAGTTTTCCTCTCAGTTCCTGCTTTCAAACAATTCTTCCACAAGCACTTCTTCCACACTCCCGCTCCACTGGTCCCCTTCATGGGGGCGGGGGCGGGCCCAGTGTGGAGTGCGGCTCGCGGTTGGGACTGGAATGCGGACAGAAGTGGTGCCTGCCCCTCACCCATTGCAAAACGCATGTTTGTGGGGAACCCAGTGCTAAATCATTCGTAGACAACCTGATTCTGGATCAGGGTTTCATATGTAGCAGAACAGCTTCTTTGCTGAGATCTATTGAGAGTCAGCCCTCGAAACAAGCTTTTGTCAGTCCGGCGGGGTGGACGCATGCCTGCCTGTCACATTCCCTGCCTCCCCTCTAGGAGCCGCTTCCCCCCACACCCCGATACATCACAATGGGCACCATCACAATGGGCGCCTCTCTCCATCACAATTGGCTACATCACAATGGACCCCTACATCAAAATGGGCTACATCACAGTGGGCTACATCACAATGGGCCCTTCGCTACATTGCAATGGGCTACAACAGAATGGGCCCCTAGCTACATCACAATGGGCTACATCACAATGGGCTACATCACAATGGGCCCCTTGCTACATCAGAATGGGCTACATCACAGTGGGCTAAATCACTATGGACTCCCTCATAATAGGCCCCACACTACATCAGAATGGGCTACATCACAATGGGCTGCTCACTACATCACAATGGGCTACATCACAGAGAGCTACATTAAAATAGCCTCCATCACAATGGGCCTCTCGCTACATCACAATGGGCTACATCACAATGGACTACATCAGTGTGCTACATCACAATGGGCTACATCACAACGGGAACCTTGTTACATCAGAATGGACTCCATAACAATGGCCCCTCGCTACATCACAATGGGCTCCGTGACAACGGCCCCTCACTACATCACGATGGGATTCATCAAAATGGGCAATATAACAGTGAGCTACATCACAATGGGCTACATCATAATGGGCTACATCAAAATGGGACCTACGCTACATCACAATGGTCTGCATCACAATGGGATACTTCACAGTTGGCTGCATCACAATGGGCTACATCACAATGGGCCCTTCGCTACATCACAATGGGATACATCACAATGGGATACATCACAGTGGGATACATCACACTCTGCCCCTCCCTACATCACAATGGGCTGCATCATAATGGTTTACGTCACAATTGGATACATCACAATGGGCACCTCGCTACATCACCATGGGCTACATCAGAATGGGCTAAATCACGATGGACCCCTTGCTACATCACAATAGTCTACATCACAATGCCCATTGTGATGTAATGACAGGCCCATTGTGAGGCAGCCCATTGTGAAGTAACAAGAGACCCATTGTGAGATGACTTATTGTGATAAAAGAGAGGAGCACTGTGATATAATGAGAGGCCCATTGTGAGGTGGCCCACAGTGATGTAACAAGAGGCCCATTGTAAAGTAATGAGAAACCCCTTGTCATGTAATGAGAGGCCTATTGTGAGGCAGACCATTCTGTATCATCAAGCAGACTGGGGGGAAGACAAACTCCGCCTTAAGTCACATAACCTTCCCTCCTGGTTGCGCAGGTGCGCATCCCAGTAAATTGTCCCAGCCGTCAGTCTGAGGGTCCTGCCTTTCTCATCTCCCGCCCTCTCGGGTGTTTGACCTTCAAACTAGTTTAAAGGATGTTTGCAGTTAATTTGGCTACAAGCCCAGTCGAGTAGCAGCCTTCAACTGCTTTCGGAGGAGGTCGGCTGTGAGCCTGGCTGAGCAGCCACCTCCGTGCTCCTTATCGCTCAAACCGGGCAGGCAAACATCTTCTTTCTCAAGGTCTAGATTCTATTTCGCACAATAGTTTTATGACTCTACGGATCATACAAATTTCCAGCTTTCAACCATACCTCGTGTCAACATCAATATACAAAGGATACAACACATCATAGAGATGAACATAGCAAATAGAAATAATAGCCCTAATAATGGTTTCTGTCCTCACTTAAAGCATTACAATTCTTCAACACTCACTTTAAAAGATGGATCAAATCCCCCTGCACCTCTGTCCTGGCTTTCGTCAAGCTCTCGGCAACATAAGTCTCCTTGATCTCATTCGCCTTCTCTTCCCCGGCTCCCTTCTCTCATTTTTCAAGGCGATCCAGCAAGTCCTGGACCTACCCGGGCCGTTCCTCAGGCTCGCTGGGGTTTTCGGTGGTGTGGCGGTCCCGGTCCTGAAGTGCTCGCAAAGGCAGACGTGCTTCCGACGACCACTTTCCTTTTGGCTTTCACATTGGATAAGGTAGATAGGACCAGCTGCCATGTAGTAGCAAGGTCCCTGGCCTGCTTATCCCCATCAGCGATATGATTCCAGAGCTGCCGCCCTACTTTCTCCCACGTCTCCACATCGAATACTAGGTGGGGCTCGGCTTTGAACCCATTCTCTCTGCACCAGATCGAAAGCTTGCAGAGGGTCTCTTCATCATGCTTAATTCCTCTCTTAGAGAGAATATGTTGGAGGAGCTTCACCGCTGCTGCCTTGGCCGCCGACAGCCACTCCGTGACACTAAACATCAGCTCGGGGCTTTGCAAGTGTCTCTTGTCTCGTGCCCATTTGCACAGCTCATAGAGCTTCTTCGTACTCATGCTGGCCTCTCGCTTAGCAAGAATTTGTCCCAGCAAAGTGAGTGCCGCTTCCCTATCCATTCTCAAAAGCGGTCTTACCGGTGCAGGTCCGTGCCTTTTTTTTGGGCCGAGTCCAGCTTATCTGCTACCGCAGACACCTGCCTGCTTCTGACTTCCACCCCTCCGTCTGCCTCCTTGACCGGCGTCTTCAGGATGCAGATTCGAGGGGATTTTCCACGTTTAGGCGATCCGCATTGAAGCGTAGTTCCGCGTTCAGGCGATCCGCATTGAAGCGTAGTTCCAGTGTCCCTGTTCGGGCGCCAGATGATGGAAGTCAGCTGGAGTCAAGATGTACACTCAATGTAAGTTAAGAATCTTGCTCATTTATTCAGCTTAAATGCGTTACATTTATGCAGCGCAGCACTGCCCATGCAGTGTCCATGCACTCAGATTGCCTTTTCATTGGCTACATGCACAGCTGGGATAGCTACTATTGGTCTCCCATCATATCTGCACACTATTAACTACGTCAGTGCTCGGGCATCCTGCTTACCCGAATCGGATAGCCAAGTTCTCTAATCTTTGCATTGTGCAGGCCTTCTGGGAGGGCATGTCCTCGGCTCTCTAGCCATTCTTCTATAGTGGCCCACTGAGAGGTCACGAGAGGCCTGTTGTGTGGCGGACCCTTGTGAGATCACAAGAGACCCATTCTGAGGCATCCCATGGTGAGGCCACCCTTTGTGAGGTCATGAGAGGCCCTTTTTGAGGTCACGAGTGTCAGCTTGTGAGGGGGCCCATTGTAAGGCAGCCGATTGTGATGTCATGAGAGGCCCATTGTGAGGCGGCCCATTGTGAGGTCACAAGAGGCCCTTTGTGAGGTCACGAGAGACCTATTGTGAGGCGGCCCATTGTGAGGCAGCCCATTGTGATGTCATCAGAGGCCCATTATGAGGCGGCCCATTGAGAGGTCACGAGAGGCCCATTTTGAGCTTGCCCATTGTGAGGTGGCCCATTGTTATGTCATGAGAGGCCCATTGTGAGGTCTCAAGAGGCCCGTTGGGCGGTGGAACATTGTGAGATCACAAGAGACTCATTCTGAGGCATCCCATGGTGAGGCCGCCCTGTATGAGGTCACGAGAGGCCCGTTCTGAGACAGCCCATTGTGATGTCACAAGAGTCCCATTGTGAGCCGTCCCATGATGAGGCCGCCCTTTGTGAGGTCTCGAGAGGCCCATTGTAAGGCTGCCCATTTTGAGCCATCCCATTGTGAGGTCACGAGAGGCCCATTGCGAGGGGACACATTATTTGGTGACCCACTGTGAGATCACAAGAGGCCCATTTTGAGGGCATGAGAGGCCCTTTTTTGAGGTCATGAATGGCCGTTTGTGAGGTGGCCCATTGCAAGGCGGCCGACGGTGACGTCACGAGAGGCACATTGTGAGGCAGCGTGTTGTGAGGTGGTCCATTGCGAGGTCACGAGAGGCGCATTGTGATGTAGCCCGTTTTGAGGTCACGAGAAGCCCATTGTGAGGCTGCCCAATGTGAGGCGGTCTGTTGTGAGGCAGCCCATGGTGAGGTGGCCCATTGGGAGGTCACAAGAGGCCTGTTGGGAGGCAGACCCTTCTGACATCACAACAGAACCATTCTGAGGCATCCCATGGTGAGTCTGCCCTTTGTGAGGTCACGAGAGTCCCGTAGAGAGACCCCCATTGTGAGGTCACAACAGGACCAGTGCGATTCGGCCCACTGTGAGGCAGCCCATTGTGAGGATATGATAAGGCCCATTGTGATGTCACGAGAGGACCACTGTGAGGCTGCACATTGTGATTTGGCCCATTGACAGGTCACGAGAGGCCCATTGTGAGGTCACGAGATGGCCATTGTTTGGCAGTCCATTATTAGGCAGCCCATTGAGAGGTCACGGGAGGCCCATGGTCAGGTCATGAGAAGCCCATTTTGAGGTGTCCGATTGTGAGATCATGAGAGGTCTGTTGGGAGGTGGACCCTTGTGAGATCACAAGAGACCCATTCTGAGGCATCCCATGGTGAGGCCGCCCTTTGTGAGGTCACGAGAGGCCCATTTTTAGGTTACAAGTGGCCACTTTTGAGGCGGCCCATTGTGAGGCGGCCCATTGTGAGGTCACAAGAGGCGCATTGGGATGTGGCCCATTGTGAGGTCACGAGAGGCCCATTGTGAGCTGGCCCTTTATTAGGCGGCCAATTGTGAGGTCATGAGATGCCCATTGTGAGGCGGCCCATCGTGAGGCCGCCCTTTGTGAAGTCACAAGAGGCCCATTTTTAAGTCACGAGTGGCCACTTTTGAGGTGGCCCATTGTAAGGCAGCCCATTGTGATGTCACAAGAGGCGCATTGTGAGGCGGACCGTTGTGAGACGGCCCACTGTGAGGCGGACCATTGTGAAGTCACGAGAGGCCCATTGTGAGGTGGTCCATTGTGAGGTCACGAGAGGCCTATTGTGAGGCGGCCCATTGTGAGGTCATGAGATGCCCGTTGTTTGGCGGTCCATTATGAGGCGGCCCATTGAGAGGTCACGAGAGGCCCATGGTCAGGTCATGAGAAGCACATTTTGAGGCGTCCCATTGTGAGGTCATGAGAGGCCTATTGTGAGGCGGCCCATTGTGAAGCAGCCCATTGTGAAGCAGCCCATTATGATGCGGCCCATTGCGAGGTCACGAGACGCCCATTGTGAGGTGGCCCATTGTTATGTCATGAGAGGCCCATTGTGGGGGTGCGAGAAGCCTATTGTGAGGCGGCGCATTGTGAGGCGACCCATTGTAAGGTCATGGGAGGGCTATTTTGAGGTCATGAGAGGCCCATTGCGAGGCGGCCCATTCTGAGGTCACGAGAGGCCCATTGTGACGTCACGAGGTGCCCATTGTGTGGCGGTCCATTATGAGGCAGCCCATTGTGAGGTCATGAGAGGCCCATTGTGAGGCAGCCCATTGTGATGTTATGAGAGGCCCATTGTGAGGCCGCTCATTGTGATGTCATGAGAGGCCCATTTTGAGGCTGCCCATTGTGAGGCAGCCCGTTGCAAGGTGGCCCACTGTGAGGTCCCGAGAGGTCCACTGTGATGCCGCCCATTGTGAGACTGTCCAATTTTATGTCATGAAAGGCCCGTTGTGAGGTCACGAGAGGCCCATTGTGAGGTGGCCCTTTATAAGGCTGCCAATTGTGATGTCACGAGAGGCGCATTGTGAGGTGTCCCATGGTGAGGCGGCCCATTGTGAGGTCACGAGAGGCCCATTGTGTGGCAGTCCATTATGAGGAGGCCCATTGAGAGGTCATGAGAGGCCCGTAGAGAGGGGCCCCATCGTGAGGTCACAACAGGACCAGTGAGATTCGAGCCATTGTGAGGCGCCCCACTGAGAGGTGATGAGAAGGCCCATTGTGATGTGCCCCAATGTGAGCTCACAACAGGACCAGTGTGATTCAGCCCATTGTGAAACGGCCCATTGTGAGGTCACGAGATGCCCACTGGGAGGCAGCCCATTATGAGGCGCCCCATTGTGAGGTCGCGAGACACCCATTGTGAGGTGGCCCTTTGTGAGGGGGACCATTGTTATGGCATGAGAGGCCAATAGTGGGGTCACGAGAGGCCTATTGTGAGGTGACGCATTGTGAGGTGACCCATTGTGAAGTCACAAGAAGCCTATTGTGAGGTGGCCCACTGTGAGGCGACCCATGCTGAGGTCACGAGAGGCCCATTGTGAGGCTGCCCATTGCGGGGCGGCCCCTTGTGAGATCATGAGAGGCCCATTTTGAGGTGGCCCTTTATTAGGCTGCCCATTGTGAGGTCACAAGAGGCCCATTGTGAGGTGGCACATTGTGAGGCCGCAAGAGGCCCGTTGTGAGGCGGACCCTCGTGAGATCACAAGAGACCCATTCTGAGGCATCCCATGGTTAGGCCGCCCTTTGTGAGGTCACGAGAGGCCCGTTGAGAGGAGCCCCCTTGTGAGGTCACAACAGGACCTGTGTGATTCGGCCCATTGTGAAGCGGCCCATTGTGAGGTTATGATAAGGCCCATTGTGATGTCATGAGAGGCCCATTGTGAGGCGCCTCATTGTTAGGTCACAAAAGGACCAGTGGGGTACCGTGATGCCCATTGTGATGCAGTCCATTGTTGAGGTCACAAGACGCCCTTTGTGAGGGAGCCCATTGTGAGGCGGCCCATTGTTATGTCATGAGAGGCCCATTGTGGGGTCGCGAGAGGCCCATTCTCAGGCATCTCATTGTGAGGCGGCCCATTGTGAGCTCATGATAGGGCAGTTTTGAGGTCACTGGAAGCCTATTGTCAGGTGGCCCATTGTGAAGTCATGAGAAGCCTCATTATGATGTCACGAGAGGCGCATAATAAGGCGGTCCATTTTGAGGCATCCCATTGTGAGGTCTTGAGAGGCCCATTGTGAGGGGGCACATTATCATGCAGCCCATTTTGAGGTCACGAGAGGCCGCTTGTGAGGCGGTCCATTGTGAGGCAGCCCATTGTGATGCCACGAGAGGTGCATTGTGAGCAGCCCATTGTAAGGCAGTCCATTGTGAGGTCACAAGAAGCATATTGTGATGTAGCCTGTTCTGAGGTCACGAGAGGACCACTGTGAGGTCAGAGAGGCCTATTGTGAGGCGGCCCATTGTGATGTCACAAGAGGCCCATTGTGAGGCGGTTCATGGTGATGTCATGAGAGGCCCATTATGAGGCAGCCCATTATGAGGTCACAAGAGGCCCATTGTGAGGCGGTTCATGGTGATGTCATGAGAGGCCCATTATGAGGCAGCCCATTATGAGGTCACAAGAGGCCCATTGTGAGGCGGACCCTTGTGAAATAAGAAGAAACGCATTCTGAGGCATCCCATGGTGAGGCTGCCCTTTGTGAGGTCACAAGAGGCCAGTTGAGAGGCACCCCATTCTGAGGTCACGAGAGGCGCATTGTGAGGTCTCAAGATGCCCATTGTGAGGCGGCCCATTGTGATGTCACGAGAGGCCCATTGTGAGCAGCCCATTGTAAGCCCATTGTGGGGTGGCCCGCAGCAGCCACAGACACAGCAGCCCCTGGATGCCCTTGTCCTTCCTCTTCCCCACGCACCTGCCCCACCAAGGTCTCCTGCCCTCTTGCAGTTGGTGGGCAGCAGCCCATGGAGTGGGAGAGCTCCGGCTGCAGCCGCCAGGTATTGCCCCTGCTGCCGGCTGCACGGGCAGGGCTGGGTCTGGACCCGGCCCCTTGGCGCTGCTCCGCGCTGCCTTTAGGGAGCAGCCGCGCAGGAGCCTGGCCCAGGCGTGGCCCTGGCTTTCATCTCTGCAGATACACGCAATCCCTCGCCCCCACATTAGCCGTGCCCCTGCTTTTCCCACCGGCTCATCCCTGGGTACTGCACGTACCCACACTCACACCACCACTTTACTAGGTTGGGATGGTTCTTTTCCGCCAAAATGCCGCGGCGGGGGTCCTCGTCCGCTGGCAGGGCCTCGTCCGCTTTCCTTATCTTCGCGCTTTTGGCTCTGGCGTCGCGGTAGCCGCGGGCAGGGCGGGGGACGGAGTGAGTCCTCCCGGGGTGGGGGGGGTGTGCGCGCCTGCGCAGTGCGCCCCTCTCCTCCATGGCGGGGCGGGGCGGAACCGCGCGGCACCGGGAGGCGGTGGCCCCGCCCCCGCGCTCGCACGGAAACACGGAAGGCGCTTGTGCAACGGCCTTTATTGTCGTCCTGGAAACACGGGCGGGGCGGAGGGGACAGGGGGACCGGGAGGGATTTGGGGCGGATAGAAAAAGGAAAATAAGAAAAATAATAAAAAGAAGAAAAAAAAAGTGATAACAAGAAGAAAAAGAACAACAAGAAAAAGAAGTAGAAGAAGAAAAATAGAATAACCCTAATAATAATAATAACCATAATAATAATAACCACCATAATAATAATAATAATAACCATGGTAATAATAATAATAATCCCCACCGGCTGTGGGTATGATTTTTGGGGCTCAGCTGGCTGGGAAAGAACACACAACACTTAAGCTACAACACAGGAATGGAGATTGAAACCAAAAGCATAAATATAACATGATAGAGAACAATAAGAATACAAATAAGAACAATCTCCTTAACGATAACAAGAACATCATCAAGAACATAAGCAACAAAAAACACTACTTGAAAAATCGAGAAAGAAACATTTCCACACCAGGCTCATGACGGCATCTCTGGGCCCAGCGCTTGCTGGCAGCAGCCAGGGTGAAGGGGCCCGTTGTATTGGAGATGGAAATTTCTATGATCTGTAGAGTCATAAATAAGCATGGTGTAAAACAAAATCCAGACTTCGGAGGAAAAAACACTGAACCTTGATAGTGCTAAGCAGAGGCCACTAACAAAGGAAGGTTGTAATACCTGAATCCCTGAAGAAGAACGAAAAGCAACATGTTATCTAAACCAACAAAGAAGTAGTTAGTTCAGAAGCAGCAAGAACTGCTGCTCAGGCTGACTTGCAGCCAACTATCAGCTCCAGGTGTCTTATCTCTAGACACTTGACGCCTTGACATCCCGTCTCTGGAAGGACTGGGATATCTCCATACAATTTATGACTCCTCGACCTTGGCATCCCATATAGAGAAATGGTTAGAGAGCTGAGGACATGGCTGCCCAGCAGGCCTGCTCAATCCGGGCTTTCAGGTTTCAGTGAAAGAACAAAGGGACTGCTAACTAGGAGATAAGGAAGTAGGCCAAGGTCAGAGGGAATAAAAGAGCTGTTGAACTCACTTTTGGATGAGCTAAACAAGTAAGGGGGGGCTGTAAGGATCTCAGTTACATCATTGTCTACCAATTAGGAGCCTGTGTAGTTACATCACTAACTGCTAGAATCATATAAATGTACTGCATGCAAGCTAATAAATGAGCAAGATCTTTTAACTCATATTGAGTGTGCGTATTGACTCCGGCTGACCTCCTACATTTGGTGCCCGAACAGGGACCTTGGGACTATCGCTCAAATGCGGACAGGGAACCCTCGGGTAAGCTGGAATTGCGCGACTCATTGAGAAAGTGGAATACCTCCTTTGTGGCGCATTAATTGCGCAGAACCACTGGATCTGCATCCCAAGCCACCAAGAGGCAGAAGAAACGGTTCTGGAGGTAACTCTCAAAATCTGCAGCCTGGAGGGGCAGCGTCGAGGACCAAGAGTAGGTAGACGGCTGTCAGGGAGGCACAGGGAGAGGGGAGGTCGGGGCAGGTTGCCAGCCAGAGTTGGACCTGCATTTGAAGACCACCGGCGGCTATGGAAAGGGGAGCGGCACTCACTTTCCTGGGAGAAATTCTCGCTAAGCGAGAGGCCAGCGTGAGTACAAAGAAACTCTATGAGTTGTGTAAATGGGCACAAGAGAAGGGACACCTGCAAACTCCGGAACTTATGTTTAGTGCCACCGAGTGGCGGGAGATAGGGGGCTCTCTGCGACACCACCATTGCGGGTAGTAAAACGGCTAAGGACTTGGGTTGTATGTAGCGAGAAGCAATGATAGCAAAGGTCCTTCTCAACTCCCGCGCAATATCTGCTATGGGAAAGGGAGTGGGAGAAACAAATCCAAAAGGTGTTGAACGCACATAACATCTCGGGAGATCTGTTGCATGGTGTAACTGTGCAGATGCTGATGGGGCGGGGTCTCTATGGGGACCCCGCCACACAGCTAACCTACTTGATGCCCATGTGTAATGCTTTGTGGAAGCAGGCGCTGTTTTTAGTGCCGTCAGAACAAAAGGCCCCATCATTTATGATGGTGAAGCAGGGATTGCAGGGGTCCTACGGAAATTTTGTGAATAGGCTCGCGCAAGCCCTGGAGCAAGCTACTGATGAACAGATTCTCTGCAAGCTTTAGATCTGGTGCAGAGAGAATGGGTTAAAAGCGAAGCCCGACCTAGTATTCGAATCCAATGTGAAAGCCAAAATGAAAGTGGCCGTCGGAGCCACGTCCGCCTTTGCGAGCATTTCAGGAGGGGGACCACCACACCACGGAAAACCGCAGGTGTTTGGAGATCCATCGCCAACCCCCTCGCCCGCGTCCTCGCCTGTGCCTTAGAACCAGGGTTGGCGCATGAACCAGGCTTGGCGCACTACAAATGGGGTTCTACACTTCTTCCGTCTCCTAACTCCATGCTATCACTAACGCGCAATTACACCATTTCTTTCACCAGGAAAGCACCAAGGGCCCTGTTCCTCACTCCAACCACAAAAGGTACCAGGCATGACTCTTGGCACTGCTTCACACTTCCCTTGGCAAGCCCTTTGCAGACGCACTCCAAATGGGGGTCTATGCTTCCTCCATCTCCTAACCCCATAATGCAAATAATGTGTAATTCCACCATTCGTTTCAGCGGGAAAACACAAGAAACCCTGTTTCTCACCCGAACCACAAAGTGTGCCTAGCATTAGTTTTGGAACTGCTTTACACTTCCCTTGGCATGCCCTTTGCAGCTGCACTCCAAATGGGGTTCTACGCTTCTTTCATCTCCTAACTCCATGCTATCACTACTGCGCAGCTACAGCATTTCTTTCGGCAGGAAAACATCAACGACCCTGTTTCTAACCCAAACCACAAAAGGAGCCAGGCATAAGTCTTGCCACTGCTTAAAACTTCCATTGCCATGCTCTTTGCAGCCGCACTCAAAACGGGGTTCTACGCTTCTTCCATCTCCTAACTCCATACTATCACTAGTGCGTGGCTCCAGCATTAATTTGGGCTAGAAAACAAAATCAACCCTGTTTCTGACCGCAACTACAAAGTGTGACCAACATGAATCTTGGCACACCTATACACTTCCCTTGGCATGTCTTTGCAGCCACACTACAAATGGGGCTCTGTGCTTCTTCCATCTCCTGTCTCTATATTATCACCAGTGTGAATCTCCAGCACTTCTTTCAACAGGAAAACACCACCAACCCTGGAAAAACATCGCTAACCCTGGTTCTCACCCGAACCACAAAGTGTGCCCAGCATGAATATTGGCACAGCTTATAACTTCCCTTGCCATGCCCTTTGCAGCTGCACTGCAAATGGGGCTCTGTGCGTCTTCCATCTACTAACTCCATGCTATCACTAGTGCACAACTCCCGCATTTCTTTCGGCTGGAAAACACGAGCAACACTGGTTCTCACCTGATCCACAAAGTGTGCCCAGGATGAATCTTGGCACAGCTTCTAACTTCCCTTGCCATACTCTTTGCAGCCACGCTCCAAATAGGGATCTATGCTTCCTCCTCCTCCTAATTCCATGCTATCCCTAGTGCACAACTCCAGCATTTCTTTCAGCTGCAACAACCCCGGTTCTCATCCCAACCATAGATTTTGCCAGGCATGTGTCTTGGCACTGCTTCACACTTCCCTCGCCATGCTGTTTACAGCCTCACTCCAAATGGGCCCCTGCACTTCTTCCATCTCCTAACCCCATGCTATCACTAAAGCACACTACCAGCATTCCTCTCAGCAGCAAAACACCAACAACCCTGTTTTTCACCCCAACCACAAACTGTGCCCAGCAAGAGTCTTGGCACTACTCCACAGCTCCCTAGGCATGCTCTTTGCAGCCTCACTCCAAATGGGGCCCTGCATTTCTTTCATCACCGAATTCCATGCTATCACTAAAGCACACTACCAGCATTTCTTTTGGTAGGAAAAGAGCAACAATCCCGGATTTCGTCTAACACACATATTGTGCCTGGCATGAATCTTGGCACTGCTTCACAC
>NW_010579443.1:19581-40399 GCF_000705375.1 Tinamus guttatus | reverse complement strand
TTTTTTTTTTTTTTTGTCTTCATTTTTCCCCTTTTAATTCCCATCCATCCATGTCTTTTTAAATTCCCATCTCTCCGTTCAGGAGTGGCAAATGGGGCTAATTGAAAACTCAGGGGGGTTTTTTAGGTTCTGTCACCTCATACTCATCAAGCATTCAGTCATAGTTTTTGGCTTCTTCTATGGTAGCATGGCCCTTACCCCAGTATTGGCAAGGTCCAGAGCCCTCCATGCTGAATGAATTCAATACGTAGTGGCTGTGGGCAGATACCTCTACAGAGACATCATACAATGTAGTAGACTATAGGCTATACACTGGCTGAACATCCTTAGTGTCTGTTATTGTTGAATCCATTCAGTTTCTCAAGTGAGGATGCACTTCTCTTCAGATCTTGACTGCAAAGATATCCTCAAAAGAATTCCCAAAATTCTAATTATTTGTTTTCCTAAAGTCATGGTACAGCTGTCTGCTGACTTGCCTCTCTCCCTGTGTCACTAAAATATGACTGTGTCCTTAAATTACCCGATAAGAGACTGTGAAAGACCAAGTCTTTCCTACTTCCTAGAGCAGGTATAACCTTGACTTGCCACCTCTAGCTCTCTGGTGGCAGCATCAGATCATGTCACCATGGCAGGCTGCTAAAAAATGAGAGAGCTGCTAATTCTTTCCTGCTTGGGCATCTCTTCTCCACCTCTTTCAGACAGACAGAAGATATGAGGAGCCTGCACTTCAAATCCAAGACACCATCCCTGAAAGGGCTTGGAAAGAAATCTAATTCTTATAAACTGCGTTTAAGCCATCTATAACTCGGATTCCTCCTTCAGAAATCCGCACTTCGAGCAGTAGCCAATATAATATGAACTGTTAGAATGGGAGGAGGAAAGTCATTGAGTCATTTCTTTTAGAACATCCTATAGAACTGGAGCATCATATAGCACCATCCTAGAGGCCAGAGGCTGGTACCAGGATCATCAAAATCACCTTCCTCCCTCACTTTCGCCTTTTTTTTTTTTTTTTCAAAATGTTTAATGCTGATTGTTCTCATCTCAGGATTTGTTTCCTTCCTGTCCCTGAAGGACACTCAGTCCACTGCAGACAAGGAACATGGGCACCTGC
Organism: Tinamus guttatus; assembly: GCF_000705375.1. The sequence continues at coordinate 39,285 of NW_010579443.1, read as the reverse complement.
TGGGGGGACAGCTACAACCTGAATATTTCCCCTGCTCTGTGCTACAATTTCCTTTCACTTTCTTGAATCATACAAAGGTAGGCCCATGCTTTCCATTGACTGATTACTGGCAGGGTTGATTATATAAATAGCACTCTGCAATTCAACACAGTTTCAGGCAACAATGAAGGATTTGCTGGAGATGTATTCTTCCTTTGCAGTCTCATTTATCAATGTACAGTTTCTTACTTGCCATTTATCATCTGCTTTTCTGTGCTTCCCTCGACATCTGGAGGATTTGTAGCCAGCTAAGCAGAGCAAGGCCTTGTCTTGAATACCTTACCATTCCTGGCCAGCGAACATACTCCTATGTTTCCTCCAGTTTAACTTTTCTTTAAATAAACTTGACACGTTCAATATATCCTTACTGAGAAGGATATATTTAGAGGAATCATAAGTAATAGAGAATAAACTGAAAAGCTACAGCTGAAGGGAAAAGAGTGAGACAGAGAAAAATGCCCAGCTAATGCATGTATGAATTTATTATAACAAGCAGTTGTGATAATTGCATGTCCTTTAACTCAAGAGTGTCATAAAATAGTGTGATGGAATATATGCATGAGTGTTAGATGAGAAGCAGGTCTTCAGTTCTGCAAGTACTTTCAGGATTTAGAGACATGAGATATAAAGAAGCGCTTGCTCTCATTAGTTACAAAGTCGGTTATCCATCCTGGTACATTTGGAAAGTCTACTGGACGTCTACATACAGCTCAACCTTACAGATGTTCCAGTACTGAATATCAGGAAATGGAGGAGAAGATTAAAAAATCACAAGATAAAGCAGTAAAAAAAGAAGCTTTTGGGAGAAAGCAAGTTAAACACAATTCCTTTTAAAATTTTTAAACATTTAGTTTTGATATTCCCTTTATTTTCATTTTCAAATGTCAAAATGAGGCATTTTGACAATTGTAAAACACTTTTCAAAATTTCAATGTGATATTTCCACATCTGATTCTTTTTGGAAATGGATTTGCTTTTGAAAAATCAATATTTTGGGTTTAGAGATGGAGAAGGCAGAAGAAAAAGTGTTTCTGAAAAATGATGGAATTCCTGTATTAATACACACAGCTGGCCAACTGGAGTTAGGTATCCAGTTTCAGGAACCATCGGGGCTCTCACATGACTAATAACTTTTGCGCTTTACTTGGTTGCCTAACTAACTGCAACAAATGCCTTAAGTGAGATGAGCAAGTGCAATTCATCTGGGAGCTTTCCTGCCCTGTGTCCATTACCTGGGCTATCCAAATCCCTGACCTGGCCACCAGGTGGAGGAATTATACAGAAAAATGGATTTTCTCTTTTTAATAGTTGTCTGTGCACATTGACAGTCATCTGAACAGAATTAATCTGAACTGGAGCATTTTTGTTTGACTGCAGTGCATCAAAAGCTGGAGAAGGTCCAATAGCTTGACTGCATCATCTTGGAGAGGGTATTTGACACTAATGGTTGAAGGACTGGCATGAGATTCAGGAGAGAGAAGTTCATTTTGTGGTTGTTATGAACTATCGTGATATTGGGACAAAGCATCTTCGGAGAAGTTTGCAGAGGAAAAGCAAGAACAGCTCAGAAATACCTGAGAAGCTGGGCCACAAACAAGCATAGCTGATCCACAGGGGATCTTGTTTTGCTCTTGGACTCCAGCATCTGAACTATGCAGGGTTTTCTCACTCTCTGATTCCATGTTTCCATGGTCAAAAAATCTTTCATATAATCAACATAGGACTATAACAACATCAGACTTATGGATGTGACTTACATATCACCAAGACTTCATGTAATTTCTGTTTTGGAAAGCTCTACTTAAGTGCCCTGCCTACTATGTGCTTTCTTCTTGCATTTTTTCTATAGAAGTCCAAAGTACATAATATTCTGAGATCTCTATCCATCAGCCAGCCTCTCTGTTTAGGATATTATAATGCTGCCTGTCACAGCGGTGTTTGATCTTATGACATACAAAATCAATTAACAAGAGCCAACATCCCACTGGACTACAGGGACGAACAGCACGACAGAACAGATTCCTAAACAGTTTCACTTAGATAACATCACCAGCTCTGGCAGACTTGGAAAGGTTTTTCTTAGCTGATGTATTTTAAGATTTCCACCCATCCCAAAACAAAATCCCAAATCTGTCATCCCACTATTGCCTTTTAGAGAGCACATGCATCTTTTTGGTGCATGTATTGTGTTAAAAATTATAGGTAGTTAATAGTACACACAAAAAGTGTCTCAAAATCATTTAGTGAGGCCAAAACAGCCACGTAAAAAAAAAAGAAGAAGAAAAAAAAAAGGAAAAAAAAAAAAAAACAAGAGATGTAACAGCAACAGAAAGAATATCAATATTTAAGGTCAAAGTCTTTCATTCCTCCATAGTAGCACTTAACACATCTGTCAATCTGCTTTTTAAAGGTAGTTTTTTTGTCAATAGGCAGTGGATTAGACTCCCAGCAACTAGAAAGGTTTGTCTTTGAAACATCCCCATTCACAGACTCTGATAAGAAAATTAGCAAAGGGCAAATAAAATAAACACTAATAGTCTTACTGGAAAGCTTTCTGTGAGCTGCTTCTGTCTTTCTTAATCAACTAAGAATAGGCTGTGATTACTGTAATCATTATGCAATTAATCACTATAATTACTTTTTATTGGAATAATTGTTTAAAAAGCAACTAACATACTTTCTGTTCTTGCTTGACTGGAAGACATTAAGTACTTGTCAAGAAGCTGCTAAAATTATGCCTTTGTAATTTATTTTTTGTTTTGTCTTTTTTTTTTTATAAGTAACAGTGCGTGTTTAGGCATGTTGTATACACAGACAATATTCACACAATGCAGGGGGTTCGGACTTTACCAATGATAAGAGGATGCTACGTTTGTGTGCTTGGCATGCTGTATATGTTTTGGTGGCATGTAGTTACATATAGTGTACTATTACAGGTGATCTACACTATAGTGTAGTAAACATTATAGGTAAACGAGGATCATAGAATAAAAATAACAACAATAACAACACCACCAACAAAGTGTACTTCTGGTTATGAAATAGAAGTTTTATCCTTACTAGATATTTCCCTTTTCTTGAAACTTCAGACATCAGACTGGCAGTTCAGTAAAAGTATCTCTTAGCATTTGACAGCTGGACTGTGCATTCATAGCTACTCCTGAACTAAATTAGAGCACTCCAGTTTTGCAATTACTTCCTACCTTGGGCCTCAAGGTAACTAAGACAAGGAAAGATGAGATTTTGCCCTCAGGGAGGGATTAGACATTAGCAGGTAGGACTGCATGTTAGTCTAGTTGGACTATAACTAGTACTACAGGAATTGTACATGTACTCCAGCCCGCGAGCCTTAATGTCTTAGATTACTCTTGCTTAAAGACCAGAACGTGTTGCTTTTTGAAAAGTATTTAACAATTTTTGTTTCTTACACTTTGCATTTGTACAGAAAGGGTAAAACTATTTTCTGTCTAGCTATACTACTCTTTAACACCACCTTTACCATTAAAACAAGTACGAAATGCTATGAAACAAGAGAAAATGATGCCCACACTAAGGCAGATGTTTTAGTTCCATATAACTCTAGGAAATATAGCTGTAACAAGACAATATGACAAATGAATAAAATCTCAGCAATTTCATTTTTGATAGACTGTACGTACAGTGGGTTTTGAGGCCATTGCATAACCTGTTTAAAAAGTCTGCTTTACTTATTTTAAAACAAATATAATTTGTCTTCTTCAATTCCATAATAAATAATTCTGAAATTGCTACCTTTTTTCTTTTCATCTGTAGTTATTCATAAAGTATTTGCAAAATTCACAAAGAATTTAAATAGTCCCACTCTAGTTTTTTTTCAGTAATATTTTTGCCAAAATGTGTCGGCCAGTTTTAGCCCAGAATCATGACTAATTTCCTGTTGTAGGCTTGAAACTGATTTCCTAAGCAGTTGTTCCTAAGCTCATAATACCAGGGAAATTTCACTTGCAAAAAGAAAATATTTCTCTCCATTTTATTTTCTGACCGTTACACTGGTAACTTTAAAATTAATAGTATCTGCAGAAGGATACTTTCTAAGGCCCCTGGTGCAAGTGTTATTAGCTTGTCATATAGGACTTTTATTGAAGAAAGAATCCAACCCAAACAAAACAAAAGACAACCTAAAAGCTCAAGTCACCTCAAATCATCACTAACCTGTTTCCAGTTTCATATGATGCTATATGTCCTACTCTTAAAAGTAATGTCAGCAACTGTAGCATTGTCACGCTATCTTTATTATAGCTTGGATGAAATGAGTATATATGCAGTGGTTTTGAAGTCAGCTGAAGGCCCCTGGAAACCTTCTCAGGGCTGTACTTAGAAGTTTTTATACAGAAGGTTTTGGGGATCACTTGTTGAGTATAACAAGGTCATCTCCAAAGCAGTGCCAGGGATGTCTGTCCCCATTGCTCGCCCTGAAAGGTGCCTTGACCACTATGCCCATGTGGCTTTAGCAGCAACAACTCCCCAAAATCAGCTTTTTTTTTTTCTGGATGAGCTGCTCTAACTTTCAGAAAGCACCTTGTCCCTCACTCAGGTGTGGAGGCCCTTGTCTCTCACTCAGGTCTGGAAACATCACTGGAGCAAATTAGGAACTGAAGAAGGTATTTTCCTCCCAACACAGAAAGAGGACTAGCAAGCAAGAACATGCAGCTTGTGTTTATGTCTCTGTTTTATGTCCTGCAAGAGTAAAAATCACAAATTTGCCCTTCCAGTGCTGTAAAATTCCAGAATTTTTCTTCACTGTGACAAAGTAAGTATGTATTTTGAGTTTGATCCATGTAGGTGAACACCTGTTATCTTTGGCTTTTGACTTTGAACAGTTATAAACCTCATAAAAATCTTAGTCAAAAACCATCGAGCTCCACCTGGTTTTGGAATAAAATCCAGAAGCCTATCTCAGGTGAAATTAAAGTAGAGGCCTAAGTTTGGTTGAAATGGTTGCAGAGCTTATATTTGTTTTTCATCAAATTTTGTCAGATCTATAAGAGAGACCAGTCCCATGAAGTTTGCATGGGGTCCCATGAGGTTTCCGATTGCCTGGAGAGATTTTTGTTTTTCACAAATGAACCAATAACGCAATTCTGATCTTTAATATCTTTGTAGAAACTATTTCAATAGTTCTCTCTCCTCTCTCTCTCTCTTTTTTTTTTTTTTTTTTTTTTTAATAAAAGGTTATGGTAACTGAAATAGGTCTTGAAAACAACTGAAGTAAAACAAGTCCTTTAAAAATGCTGTGGGGCATGGTTCAATCACAATGAGCCGATAGTTAGAAACAGAATTAGCATGCCTGGGAATTGCAGACACAAATCCCTGCACATCTAGACGATAAGAGGAAATGTATCGTATTGTCTATGGCTGCAAGTTCTTACACAAACAGGCACATGGGGGTTTTGAAGGTTTTCTGTAGCATTGCCTTTCCGCTCAATTGGCACCTGCTGATGAAAGGGATCTCAGAGTGACATTCTCAGATTTCTTCAGATCAGATCAAAACCGACAGGCTTGGAGACGAGGACAGAGAAAACAAGAAATTTTCTGCAGAGCTAAGCCAGGCATAAGGATAGCTTCAGCAAACAGAAATAGGGGAAATACATGAAAATGAGGGAGGGCTGAGCATTACCTGTTTGCAGTGCTATAAAGTCACTAAAACCTTGAAACTACGTAAAATATTTGATATTCATGCCACTATATCAAAAGGTTGGGATAGCCATTAGGTATTAAAAATTGTCATTTTAAATTGCTTTTTTGCTAACACTAGCAATATAGATATTGAAATTTCCTCTGAAAATGCTTATCTCATCAAGAGTAAAATTATAGTATATGAAATACTAATTACACTATTACAAAGAAAGGTGAACTTCTTTGCGACATTTTGCCTATTAGTGGAATACAAATCTTCTTTTTTCTTAAAGCAGGAGATCACACACATCATGGTTTCTGCTATTTTCTCATCAAAATCTCTTTTATATAAAAAAAATTAAAAAACCTTCTTAAATATTGACGATTCATGAGAAGCAACTATGTTATAATCATATCTGAAACATGGTTCACAAAGTTTGCATTGAGAAATTGTTCATAATGCTTAACCAGTAGATTAATGTAGATACCTCTTTCTAGACCATGTAGTTTCATGCTCCTGAAAAGCAGGTATTATTTCATTTTGAAAGGCAGTGCATGAAGTGCTGTTAAAATAGGGTAGGATTTTTTTGATAGCCTACCCATATTATCGAAGAATAAACTGCCTTACATTGTGTGCACACTTATTTTAATCTTTGTTCAAGATCAGATGCAGTCCTCCTTTGAAATCTGATTAACTTTAGTTGACATCTTTATTTAAGTATATGTCTCATTTTATATATTCAAACACTATCAACACATTGGAAAGCTATTTTTAGTTTAAAAAGTTTTTCTGTCTTCTTTAGTGGTTTTTTTTTTTTTTTGGTTTTGGTTTGTTTTTGCACTTTTTGCACTCTTCCAAATACTGTCAAAAGCAGTCAGTCTGATCTCATGAAATGACACACTGAGACTATAAAATATTAAATACGTTTGTATAAGTTTTGGATATCTAATGAAAAATATTTTATTATGCCCCAGCTGTACCCATTCAGTTATGATCTTCCTTGGTCAAGTTGAAAATCAAATAAAAAAAAAAAGTCTCAATGAATATTTTACCTGACAAATTTAGATTCTTTTTCAATTCATATAATAAAATCCTTCAATGGATGAGGTTACTCATATATTTATTTCACATACAGTGAGCTTTTTTCCCATCTGTATACAAAAGCAAAGAGCAAGACTCAAATATCCTGTGTTCGCTGTGTTAAACCCTAGCTAGATACCTAGCAGAGATTTATTAAATCAGTCACAGAATTTTGCTTTTGCACACAAGATCAGTGAGAAGACACAATCTATTCAACCACAAATACATTTGCATGAGTGTTTACCACTAGGTTTCCAGATACATATAATTTAACATTCATTTTTGGTAAATATTTGACCACTCCTTGTATGGGCAGCACAAACACTAATATGCAGAAAGAAAAAACAGAATCAGCTCATTGAAAAACTACATTCTTTTTTCACACCTAGAATCCTTTCTCATCTCAAACAAATGACTGACATATTCTGATCATAAATTTTTTAATCTCTCGACTATTCCTGGAGATGCACAAATATTTCAGGCACAGAGTCCTCATGTGAGGATTTTATTGGATTTTCTACCCCAAGGAAGCCTGAATTCACTCACGTTTGTATCAAAATAGGGCTGCTCAACACAGGGCCGGGGGGTCCATGGCTGCAGGGGTTGGTGACAGAGTGGAATAAGAATCCATTAATTGATTAGAGGTTTTTTGTCAGCATATCAGGAGGGTAACAAGATTTATTTTTATGGCTCTAATAGGCAGTTCTTGCCTTTATCTATTTATTTATTTATTTTGAATCTGTGGCCACGTGCATATGAGAGGAGAATCCAATCAAGTAATAGATGCATAGAAGCCAATTAATAGGCCTTATCCTTGTAGACCCGATAGATTCTGTTCAGGCTAATTTCAGTGCAAGGGCTGCGCATGTCGCAGTTGCAAGCGCAGACCCGCTGGTAACTTGAACATGGTGAATTCCCTTTCAGAGGAAGAAGAATAGGAACATTGTGAATGAGCTGCAAGCTGCTAATCATTATTCCAGCGTAGTTCATTCCCACTTTTAGCAGCTATTATGGAAAAAAAAAGAAAAAAAAAAGAATATACTTCCCTAGAAGATGGATTTCTTTGGCAGGTGTGGTGGAGGATGAAGGAGGAGAGACCACAAGCTCCATCAGTGCCCAATACTTGACCATCCCACCATGTCTCCTTCCACAACAGCATCCACATGTTTATTAGCTTCTTCTGGTGTGTTTCAGTCAGGTGAAGCAGGTTCTTGTGCAACAGCAGGGCCTTCCACTAAACACAGAATCACTTTTAATAGCTCTATAAATCAAATACACCAAGTTAATAGTTTCTATTTGCAGATCTGAAGATTGTTTATGGCAGGTGGAGTACTCAAGGAGATGTGTCATCTTATTTCTGAGAGTAACCTGTAGCCAGCAGGTAAACCCTCGGGAGGTATTTTCCCAGAATCCTTCTGCTCTAAAGAACAATATCTTGAAAATAAATATAGACCTTGTATTCTTTACCAGCTAGGTTGAGTATTTCCAAGGGAAGATATCTGGTAAAGGTAATAACACATATTCTTTGCTGTTTCAATGAGTAATTATGCTGTATACATGTAACTAAAAAAAAAGCAATATTATTGACACTTACATCTGTGGCTTTCTCCTGAAGTTTGATCCTGTAGACAACTCCCTAGGTGATATTTTCATACATCACATAGACATTTATCCAGATTTCTATCCATATTGAACATACAATTATTGCATTATTAGTCTTACTGTCACTTTGAATTCTGTCTGTAGGCATATATTAAAAATAAAATGTAGTTAATTTATTAAGCTTGATTTTTTAGACTAAGGGCTCAGCACAGTAAGTGATTTGACTTTCTTAAAATTTCAGCCCCTGCTATGCTCAGAACGCATTCGCTGAGCTTCAAGAAACCTGTGCATGCTCCCTGGTTAGTCTATCAGCTCAAGAAAAAATGAGTTTTACTTTCATGGTATTTTCTTTTCCCAGTTCATCCTGTTTCTCTGCCCTAGCTAGACTGCCCTGGGCATTAGCTGCTGCAATGAACTCTCAGCTTCTGCGTTGACCTTCTGGGAAGCCTGGCCTCACAGACGCCGCTTGTTAGTCGAGACTGACGGGGGGAGTTGGGTCTGTTTGGGCCCATGAGAGGTTGGCGAGTGTTGTTCTGAATAAGACATTCCTGGAGAAAATTAGTTCTAAGGACACAGGGCGACGGTTCCTCCTTCCTATTTCCCACTGAGTAAACAGTGGTTCTTTCTCACTTTGGTTCCCTGTTCTCACTCAGCACAAGGAGCTGTTTGACAAATGCTATTTTCTTGACTTTGCTAATAATGTTTGGCAAGCAAATCAAAAGGTGTTGTAAAAATATTTAAAATGCTATGTAGGATAAAAGATTATCTGCAGAAGTAAAACAGAATCTGATCTTTTCAGAGCTGAATATATTACCTGATAATCCTTCCTCCATCTCTGCTAACATTACCTCTGAGCTGTCTTCTTTTATTTTTTTTCCAGCAAAAAACTTATTTTTAATGGATTAGGATGTTGCAAAATTTGTATTTGTCCTTAGAGATGTTGAATCTTTTACTTTCAATAAGGAATTTTTTAACAGACAGAAGCATTAAAAAACATCATTCTGTGAATATTATAGCAAAAATTATTCCTGCATAACATTTAAAAAGCACATGTGAAAAGTTATAAAAAAATGAAAAGCACACACAGCTGTAATTGCTTTCAGTATGTGTTAAGAAGACCCACGTATTATGAAAGGATACAGAAACTCTTTTAAGAGAAATCCAATTATTTGCCCTATATAAACACATAATAAGAGAAAAATATCTTCTCTGAAAAGTGTGGAGAAACTCAACTGAACAAAGGACAGGCAAGCACAGAGAGGGGTTAGACAAATAGCCTTTCAAATGTTCAGATTACTATTTATTTATTTTTATTCTTTTTTTAGGTTGTGAATAAATGGTCAGTTTTTAGAAAACTTGCAGTATCATTGGGTTTGTACGAGGCTGTGTGTAAACGTTTTGATCCTCAGAGAAGGAACATTAAAGGTAATAGGAGACCTTATTCTCTCTGGGTCACTGAACAGAATCAGGTTTCCTAAGCAGAGTTCCTCCTTGGGGAATTAGAAACCAGTTTGAGGCTAAGTTCCTCAAATAACGATAGTGTTGTCTAATCGTATTTTTTCAAGCACTCAAGTTCGTTCACAAATGGAACAGTTAAGATATGCGAGGACCATATTACTGACCTCACTTTTCTTAAGATCATCACCCTAAGCATCAGATTGGATAAAGTGTCAGGAAGGGGTGTTGGTGCTTGAAAAGCACGGTTTTGAAAGATTGTACCTTGATGTCTAGAAAACATATTGCTATCTGCAGCAGCAGCTTCATGCAGTTAGCAAAGGCTGTGTTGAATTTCTCGAGTGGCGGAGGTATGTCTTCTCAGAGGATGATTCCTTACTCTGAGTCACCTTACAGAAAAAAAATATGCAAGTAGGCAAGCAAGATGTTTGACACCTCTGTAAAGAGAGAGAGAGAGTTCTGAAAATAAGGTGCAAAACAAGAAGACTATTCAAAAGATGATTTAGAAAAATACATGCCAGGAAATCACAAAACAGAATTAAGTCCTAGGCTGACACTGGATTGTGCAGGAATCAGGAGGCCAAATATGCAATCTTTTTAGCTTTGAATGAACAAATTATTCTACTGTGTGCCTAACTCTAAGCACACAGTCCCATTTGCCTCAGTGGGAGTATTAATATGCTTAAATTTAAGCATATGCTAAATATCTTGTACAATTGGGACCCATTTACATCTTCAAGTAGGAGAAGCAGCGTGGGTGATGGAGTAAGTAATTTCTGGAGCTCAGGCAGGGATATACATAAAATTAAAAATATGAAGAACAAATGAGTATTAGAGGAGAAAGTGCCTGCCTGTAAATTGTTAGCAAACTCTACAGCAAACTCTACACTCAATCCATTAACATGAAGACACATTTCCAAAACAGAAAAAAAAAAAAAAAAGTTGTGGAGAGTTACTGTAAATGCATGTCATAAACATCTGTAATTATCAACAGACATAAATGCCCTCAACACTATGACAAAAATCCAAAGTGAGTGCCTGGCTATGAATACATATAATTTTCTCGTGTCTCACAGTTAGTAATCATTTGCTCCCTTTGATGTTTGCACAGCAGGTTTGCATGAAGGGGTCAGAGTTCAAGGATGGTAGGCGGGAAGGAGAAAGAGTTGAGGCAGGTTGTTGTGATGTTTGGTTTTTCACCATGTCCCCTGGGATCTGCACAGCTCCCTTTATGGCCCCATCTCTCTCCTGGTCCTCGCAGTACTGTTGTTACTGTAGGAGACATCTCACCATACTGCAAGAGCCGTGGCCAACACTCCCCATTGCAGAGCAGCACTCAGGCTTATACCCATGCATAGGAAACAGCACACCCTTCTGCCAAAGAGATTACAGACAGTAGAGGTATGAAAACACAACCCAAAACGGTTGTTACAGCTGTGTTACAGCTTGTTATGCGACGTCAGTGCTTCAGGCTCATTTTCCTTGTTAGGATGTAGTAGATCAGCTCCTTTCAGGCCCTACATCAATAAGACTCATGCCAACAACTTCGTCACTGTCCTCTGGACTGCCCCATCTATGCCACATCATAGCAAAGCACCTACCTTCCCACAGTAAATTTAACCCCAGTTCAATTATTTATAAACCAACATGCTCATGCCTACAGATAATAGAAGAAACTGAGTATAAACAAATCTTTGTGGACACATTTGCAGTTCATCATCTGCTTGTGGATTTTCAGGTGCGATTTAATAGACCTTTGCGAATATTTGGCCTATCGGCTTTGAAAACTAAATTTCAATTTACCTTTGCATTGCTTGAGAGTAATGGTGTTATTTCTTCTTTCCACTACTTTACGGAAAATCCACTGATAACATTTATGTTCATAAGTTTCCATGACTTAAATAACTGTAAGAAAAATGAAGCACATACATGCAGGGACACTTACCTACGCATAATCACTGGAAGCACATTTTTCTGATGATTCTTCCTCTTTCCTTGAATTATCATAACATAATCATTTCTCTGTGCATAAGCACACAGTTGGACAAGGCAGCGAGGAATGATAATACCAGATGTATTGTTTCAGTGTGTATTTTCTTTTTTATCTCTGCATGCCATAAGTATTTTGACATGAAACCACTCATGAATGCATATACATAATTGTAAATTGCATTTACTTCTCTGTGAAATCTATGACATTTCATAACTGGAGAGCAAGTTTTATTCCGTGGTTAGTTGCAAGCACAAAAAAATGAGAAAAAAAGAAGATATCAAATAAATAACAGATTCTTTTTTTTTTTTTCCTAGATTCTGTAGTAGTAAGAATTTCTTTAATTTAAGGGCTGTCCCACTGACCGAACACTGAGTACAAGCAGGCATATTAGAAATAAAAAAGTTGCAGTGAAAGGCATTCAGAATCTATCATTTTTATGTTAAGCTCATCACCGTGGTACGAGAGCGTCACGTCTGCACACAGTCTCAGTGAAGGCACAAATAGGTAATGTAAGCAATATCCTGTAGGAAAACTGTTCTCCTCAAACTACTGCCTGAGCGACTGTAAAAAATATGCCCTTGTGTTTCTGGGTAGTAATAGAAGTGCCAGAATCGATTATCTCGGAGAGCTCTCGGGCAGCAGAAACAGACACATCTGACAAAGCAAGGTGTGCTTGCCATGCAGCTAATTGGGTCTAAGATATGTAGCGCAGACAGCAGCTCCATCCCTTATTGCACGATCCACTTCCTTTACAGCCCTTTAAGAACCGGTCTCTTTAGTAGGGCTGAAGAACCAGTAGCTGCATGCCCAGACTGGATAGTCCAGATTTACAGGGCAATTTAGGCACTTTGTGTCACTTGTACTTACAAAAATCACAGGTGGACATGCACTGGGGATGCAAACTTCCACAAACTGCCCGTTAATGTCTTCTACAGTGTGTAGAGTGCCTTCAACCTTGCTTTCTCCTTAATGGTGATCACTAATATCAGCTCCGGTCCATGGGGCAGCTAGTTATGGCAGCCAAGACACCTAAGTGCTTCTAGCCTGGTATGTGCCACAGGAATATCTTATGAAAAAATAATATATATATATATATGAAGGAAACTTTTCCACAAAGAAAATTGTTCTGATTTTTTTTTTAAATATACAAACATGCTTATCACAGAGTCCTTGTAGTACAGCAAAGAATGTAAGCAAGAGAAGGATGAGAATGTATATTTACAGTTATATAAATAGATTAATGAGGTATTTTAACAAGTTTAAAGCTCTTATTTTTCCCTCCTCCTTGTTTTATTAATGAATGTTCAAATAAAATGAATTTGTCTTATGACTCAGAAGAATACTCAGATGTGACAAATTAACAGCTACATTGTTTTGGTGCAGCACTTCAGTGATTACCACGAGGACCATTAGTCATTATTCAGTTTGCTCGTGAAAGATGACAATCCCCCTTGTCAATCATTTTGCCACAAGTTGAAACAACAAGAAAAACAAACCTGCTTTGGGCACCTCATCACAGCTGGGGAGGTAGTGGGGGTGTTTTTGTTGTTGATGCTTTAACACCCGATCAGCCTCAGACCTAATGCAGAGATGTGCGTAAGCACTGACGTTAGCAGAACTGCTTCTGTGATGAGAACTGGGCACCTCCCTGAAGGCTTTGCAGAAACAGGACATACAAGAGGGTAGGACAAGCTTCTAATTTCTCCTGGAATCCTGTGGAAATCTATGTCTCAGCTGCAATTCAGAGAACCTCCACTAACACCCGAATAGGGTCACTTGGTCTGTAGGCAACCCGGGCACATCATGGTACATGGGCACACCACAGCTCGCTCCTAGAGGCAGAGCACCTTCTCTCTCATAGCCTGAAGAGGTGCAATGTAGAGAGAAGGAAAAGAAGCACCAAAACTCAGTGAAGGTGTGGGTAAGACAAGAGGAAATTGCATTAAACTAGAGCAAACAGGAGCAGCAAAGATTATTTTCCACCTGATCTAGAGGTGAAAAGCTTCATCTAGGAAGGGAGAGACTTGAGTTCACCTCACTACAAGATTTGTACGCAGAGCTTCAAATTCAAGTGCTTGCTCTGGCCAGTTGAAGCTCAGTGGAAGTCTGTGTACCTCCTGCTCAAAATGGGCCTTGTGCCATCATGAATGCAAAGTCCTACAGCCAGAAGCACCATCAGGTAGAGAGAGAGTTCAGAAAGGCACCATACTGTCATACTGAGGGTCTTGATCAGTAGCACTATAAATGAAACTAATAAGGCCACTTAGGACTGGCAAGTAATGGAAAGATCTCCTCCAAAGGTATAGCGTTATTAACACTCTCCAGGCTACTGCGGTGGTGCCCAGAATAAAATAAGTTCATGAGATGCTTAAATTTCCACAGTGACTCATATTTAAGTTGTAATATCAAGTTATACAGTAGCTAAATAAGTATTAGACAGAAGCTGATTTTTCAGAGTTACTGGGTTTTTTTTTTTTTTTTTTTTTTTTTTTTAAATGAATCACTTTACCTAAATTCTTGGCAGGACAGATTTGAAAAAAGAAATATGGGAATGATTAATAATGGAATTTGACACACAAAGATCTTTTATGTCTGAAGCAAACTTCCAAATGACACACATTTAAATTATATTAGCAATTAAATGAACACATTATTTTAGTAATTATTAATGCAAGCACCTATTACTATTATTGTTTATTTAACAGTAAAGTTAGAGAACTGAATCAAGACTATGGATCTACAGTGCCAGTTGCTCTATAGGCATAAGATCATATGTTTTGCTGTACCACCAAACATAGAATTAGAATTTGAAACTGTAATTTGGCTAAGCATCAAACACTTCTACTATGGTAGACTGAAAATCTGCAGACTTCTAGTAATTCTAGTGCTTAAATAAACCTGAATCTAATTGCTTAACTCTACTAAGCATGTCAGCAATAGCTGCAAATCCTGTATAAATAAACTCATATCTGACAAGTTTCCATTTATGTGAATAATCTATAGCCCCTTTCTTATTCTTGATGTCTTTTCTGACTTTCCATCAATTTTGTTAGAAGATTTGATGGGCACTTACTGTTTGCTGCTGGCCATTATTTGTTTCAGAAATCTCTTTCAGAAAATGGTGACATTATAGCATAGTGGTCCAGCTGGCACTGGAAAACTCATATCACTGTAGAGACACTGCAGGGTAAGTCTATGAAAATGCACAATTGAAGCATTTCACAGTATGTGCTAAGGGCAGCATATCCTAGATTCACTGAGCTCCTACCTCTTTGGAAATTAGATATGTAAGCAGATCTATAGGCCCCCTTAGTGATTTTCTTCCTGAGAGGAGCTGCTACTAAGAGGATTTAGGCAGATCACTGCAGCCCAAACCATTTTTAAAATATTAGACAAGTATTAGGCTCTTCACATTTTTTCTGATACTATTTTTACCGATGACTATTAGGCATGAACCTAAAGCTATTAAAAGTTTTATTTAAGTAAAGAAAATAGCACATTTCCTATTTTATTTGAAAGTTATCACATACTTAATTGTTCATGAATCCTCTTAGCTTGATTGTCAACACAGAGTTAGGAATGTGCTTAAACTCTCTGGACCTGAGATCATCTTCAATATTTAAGACAGAAAATAGAACTGGCACATTTGAGAACAGTTGTGTATTTCAGAAAACATTCTGAGTTATGAGATGACTACTTAAAGACTTCATATTTATTAAATACAATCCCCTAAAACTTAAAAAAATACAGATGTATTATCATCTAGTCTGTCCATGGAATTTCAAATATGTCAGATGATTTTGAAAATCTCAGTATAGCCATACCTCCTCTTCTCTGCAATATTAAGTGTCTTTTTCATCTAGTTTGAAAGGATTCCACTGAAGAGACTTTCTCTGTAGGAAAACAGTTTAGAAATCCTTAGAGTTATTGAACATGAAAAGCTATTTTAGTACGAATAGTATTTGCAAAAATGTCTGGTGCAGCATACATGTGAGTGTATGTATGTTGTAAATCTCTTTATACAGATATAAACCTGGCATATTTTCTGACGGGGAGCCTAAATTTCCACTGGCTTATGAACTTCTCAGCTCTTGGACTACGGGTACTTAGACAAAATATTTTTATTTTTCTGAAAACTATGGTGATTGTGTTGCATTATCAACCAGTTAATGAAATTGATGAGGATATGCAAATGGATTCCGATTGGGCTCCCGCTATCTATATCTTGTGTGTCCCATCATATTAGCATTTACTTGACCTACAGCGTAATATGATGTGACAACTATTAATACCATAGGAAATGACACAATGTAAGATGACAACACTGTAAAAGAATACACTGCTTGCAGACTGGGTTTTCACCCTTCATTTCCGAAAGTCTGTACTCAGCCTAATGTAACCAAAGTAGATGAGATGACAGTATCCAATAACTACTCTAAATACCTAGCAGATAATACAGTCTACCAGATTAAAATGTGCTTTTGGACAACTCAGATTAAATATTATTTAAGTATGAATTTCACATAATCTAATTGTTGCTTTATGCTGCTTGTTTAGCTTCAGTGCTTTGAGGTCTTAACGGTCTTTAGCCTGAAAGGATTTTCCTGGGTTTGCTCCTGTACACGAGCAAACTCGTTGTTGAGCAACAAGTGTAGAAACAGAGAAATTTTCTCATTCAAAGTCTGTGGACTGCAGCCACCATCACTACTAAATGTCAAGCTCTGTTGACTTCGAGTAGTTAGTTCCACCATCATTCCTATGTCCTAGCTATATAACTGAAGCAATTCTCCACTTTGTTGTTTTGCCATTAGGATAGGGACTAAAAGACAATACTCTCTCATGAGACCTCCTGACCCTCTTTGAGCTGCTCTAAATGATAAAATTGGATAGAAGTAAGAGTAAAATACAATGTGCATGAAAAAAGGGTGCTCACAAATAACAACATTGCCGATATTAGACTTCAGTGGACTTCAGAACATCCAAGATGCCTGCAGACATACCTATGATCTAAATAAAAACATGTGCACCTGCCTGCATGACCCTTTCTCTACACAGCTCTGTGTTCAGTCCTCTGGCTCCCTGAGATGACTTGACAGAGCAAAGGTCTCCAATGAATATCAAAGTCTACATTGAGAGCAGAAGCACATCCAAATTTTAGCTTACTCTGATTGAACCATCTTGGGGCAAAACAAGTAAGAATGCAGACGCAGGCCTAAGACAATATAGATATTTAACTTTACCGTAAAGCATAATCTTGTGTAAAGGATGGTTTGGGACAAAAATGGTATGATCTTTATTCAAGCAAAGACAGTATTACTCTCTCCTCTATGCATTACTGTTTTTTTCACAGAAGCTTGGAAGGATACACACCTTTCTTCAGGACTAATATATGCACTGGAACAAACCTCTGTTTTTTCACATTATAAAATCTTTGTTTCCTCTTGAAAACACCAGAGTTTGACCTCTCCAGTAAATAGGATTATAGTTCTTAGAACCTTGAAGGCATTTGTTAGTTATTACTCACAGCACCCGACTAGGAAGATAAGAAATTGCAGCTGCTCCATTTTATATGTCGGGTGAAAACAGAAGCACAGAAAAGCTATGCCAAGCTTTTTGTCTGTGCCTCACCAGACACCAGGGGCTCTGGACAGCAGGTGCTGAAGTTAGGTGATTACACTGAACTTCAAGTAAATACAGCAAAACCTTATCTTTAAAAGACCAAAAATATTGCAACACTTATTCATCTTAAATAGGAACAACTGTAGTAATATTCATAACACTCATTCCATTGTATTATTTCTCAGAGTAGAAAGGTGGGTATTATAAAAAGTAGAAAACCTTACAAGAAAATTAGAAGGTGAAGCTCTGAAAATAAACCTCATAAATGTGCACAGCCTTTCAATGTAGTCAGCAGCTCTTGAGCTGCTGTTTATTAGTTGTGGTTGGAATTTTTGGGGGTTTTGTTGTAGTTGTTGTTGTTGGGTTTTTTTTTTTGCAACTTCATGGCATCTGGAAGTCTCACTTTTAATTTTCTATTAAGAATTTTTGGTGGTTCTTTCTCCTCGAGAAGATGTTTGGCTTTTTTTAGGAGTTCACAAAACCTGCTCTGCTCTCTTGACATTGAGCAAACATACCTCTCACCCTTATCTGCTTACAGTGGTTGTTTTAGGACCAAATTTCTCTCATCGGTGACATTCTTCCATCTCACCACTTGCTAGGGGCTGAATGCAGCATCAAAACACACAAAGAGAAAGATGAGATTCTGAAGATGGTACATTAATGAAAAAAAAAAAGAGAGAGACAAAGTAGACGCTTCCTTTTCTCTTGTGAAATGGAATGTTTTTTCTCCCTGTCAATGTTGCTTCACATCTATCATATGCTATTTGATACCAGTGTATTCATCACATGCTAGGTCTTAGATCAAATGCCAAGCAGTTCACATTGTCCCAATTCATCACACAGCTAAATATGTCCCCTTTCAATGGAGAACAGGAAACATAGGCTAGCAAGCCTAACAAAATATAGTGAAATCTTTAACACTGCTGGCAGCTGGGAATCTCAAAGCAGCCGTGGATTTAATAAGATTCTCATTGTGAAAATCCTTCCAAAGAAAGTCAGGCCAGTTGCTTAGAGGAAAAAAAATCTTGGTACCTTTTGTCATCTCAGGATGCCTTTTTCTTATACTAACATATTCATTTCTTTTTGTGGACTTTGCTTAGAGAAGAGCTAATTTTAATCTAAATTGCTAGGACAAACCTTAACATTCTTCCTAAGTTCTTCCAGAGTTCCATGTTGGTGGGATTCTTTGGAGTCGATGGATATGAAATGTATGAATGTGCTGCAATGAGTGTAGCGGAGATTTGTTTTCTTTTTTAACACCTGGGAGGTCTGGATTTCTCTATTTCTTCATAGTTCTACTAATTTTTTGGATGGAAAAGGAGACTCAGAGCACTAAAGTCCATGTGGTGCTTTTGGAATGCTTATTTTAAGGAAAATGTGTAGACAGATTCATCTCAGAGCTCTCTCTGACGCGAACTCTTACCATGCTGTGAATGAAGACTCCTTTGTCTCAGAGATAATTTATGAAAGTCTGTACACATGTAAGAAGTGCAGGGGGCCTAGAGATGAAGCCATTGGATTCAGTCTATTTCTTCTGATGAGTTTTCAATCAGTCTCTGTGTGAAATGTTGCAGTTTGAAAGCTGTAGTGGTGGTGGGGGTGGGGGAGGAGGAAGGGGATATCAAATCAGTATCGGATTCACGAACAGTCTGTGGACCGTAGGTCCGATCGCCTTCCTAGGAGCGAATCAAGTTCCCAAATAGTGTGATTTATTCAAATGCAATATTTACAAGGCAGGTTTCGGATGTCAGTACAGGAAATTCTCTACTACAGCATGGTTTTTTAGCTAGCTCTTATGTACAAATGTGTCCCATCACTCACCCCAGAAGATGGGAGAGGGATGGGAGATGGGCAGCATTCCAGCCCAAGCAGAGGAAAGGGGGATCAGCACATCGGCTGATCCAGAATTTACAATGGAATCTTCCCTTTCACTTCTTAGTCTCCTCAGACGGCGTTCCAGTCCAAGGGGAGGGAAGGGGGCTTAGCCAATTGACTGACCCAAGAGTTACGATGGATTCTTCCCTCCTCCTCTTCATCCTTAGTTCACCTTTTATACTTTTCTTTACATTCAGGTGGAGCTTGAGTGACTAGAGTCATACTTAATATTGTTATTGATTGGTGAAAAAGTTTCTCGCTTTCATTTAAAGGTACAGTCAACCCAAAATCTAGAGCACATGCTCGGTGAGGAGTGGTCGTACCTCGGAGGCGGGTAACTTCTGAGATGGAGGTACGGTTTTCACATTATAATGAGCAAAGTTCA
>NW_010579443.1:0-17842 GCF_000705375.1 Tinamus guttatus | reverse complement strand
GTTCTGTCACTGTGAAAAACGATCACTAGGGACTTCAATACATAATAAGGTATATAAATAAGTGTCACACAAAAATAAGAAACAAAACTTGCAACATTCTTTCGCATAATGGCTTTATAGAAGCACTACAGCATTACGCAGAGCTCAGAGTACAATATGAACCCCTGCAGACTCTGAAATGCAGTAAGCTGTAGGGTATAGGAACCCACAGAGAAGTGAAAGCAAAGGTTTAATGGTATTTTGAATGTTATGACTATACAAAAGATGGAATCTGCAATATAATCCTTTTGGGGGTTCTTTCTGTGCTAGAAAACAGGCAGGAGGCTGTCCTCTAAATCTGTGACCCTCCAAAGAGTGAATAATGACCACTCTGGTAAGGGCAGCAGTCAAGGAAAAGCATTTGCAAAGGGAGAGGTTGGTATATCATTGAGGTCCATGTTTTCCATCTGAGCATTCACTTGATTAAGGGGAACCATTGACATGGGCATGCGTTTCCATTTTGAGGGATCCTGCTTGCTGCTCAAGACCTAGCAAGCTTGCTTTGAACTCAAAAGGACTCCCACAGGAGATTCCTTGAAATTCAGAGTGGCTTGGGTTTCTGAAATAAGCACTAAGTATTTTTTTTTAATAAAGAAGATTTAAAAATATTGTAAAATTGCTCAAGTTTCAGGAAAGCTTCATCAAGCAGAACTCGCAGATCACTAATGTTAGAAAAATAGTGAAGCAGCAGATATCGTGTTCTCTTCTTCCAGACAGATTTGCTTGTTTGGCCCTGTAACCTACTCTCCTTTATATGAGTCAGATGAGGAAATAGGAGAGGGATCACTGCATGAGGGAAACATAGAAATGCATTTAATGTACTAATGTTCCCTTTTAACATGACTGTCTTCTTATAGCTGACAAATAGACATCTGAAAAAGCTCTTTTAATTTAAGCAGTCTTCTAACTTTTTTCCCCCGCATCTAAGATTCTTTGCAAATGTCTTTTTGATCATGCAAGTCTCAAGCTTGGAGAAGAAAAATTCAGACCTGTGCAAGCTGTTCAACAAATAAGAAAAAGAAAAGAAAAACAAAGCAAAAACATAAATTAAACATCCTTGAAAAGACATTTATTTCATTGTCTTCAAACAAACACTTGCCTGCCACAAGTCCTGTTATTAGCCAGCTGTTTAGCTAACTGAAATATTGATCACGCCTGTCACACTTTCTTCATCTGTCAGGAGCAAACGAAGGTGCTGACCCTTTGCAGGAAACCGTAGTGACAGGTCTGTAATTTGATAATCACTTGCTCAGGAAGGATTTCACTTTGTTCCCTGATGTAACTTTGGCTGCTTGGATTCCTTTGATACTTTTTTTTTTTTTTTCCTAATGTCACGCTATAGCCTCCTAAAAGCTTCAAAGTCAGATAAAGAAATGCAATATGATTACCCATTTCACAGAGTACACTTCGCAGATTTTGTCTCCATTTAAATGACGCGACTGTTCTTATGAGTAAGAGAAGATCATCTAAAGAAAAGCCCTGTCAAACTGCTATTTTCACACTGCCAAATATATCTTGGAAGCCTTTTCCTACAACACCTATTGACATCATATGTCAGAAGCTTCCCCCCTTATAAGAGACTACTTTTTGGAATGAGCATTTCCCATTCGGTAGCCACCGGCAAGCTCAGAAAATACTTCATGTTCTTCCACAAGTATTCATGAGCCCTTGTGTAAGGAGAACATTCTTGTTTCTCAAAGAGTTCATGGGACATATGCTAAAGTCTTGATTCAGCAAGTGCTGGAATAAGGAGCAACAGGATAAGGTCTGAAATTTGCTTTTGGAGGTAGGACATACTCCTGCCTCTGCACTTTGCATTGTCGAGTAGAGAAATGAACCTGGATGTCCCCAAGGAACCCCAGTAGAGCTTAATCTCCAGATCCTTCAGCATCACTGGCAGAGCTTGTAAAGCCATGGGTGCACAATCAAGTAACACCTGCAGATCATGAAAGCTACTCTCTCATAGTTGTGAATAATCAAAAAGCTAAGTAAGTTAGGCAGTCCTCTGGTAATTATTTTGTTCCATTAAATGTTCTATCCATCAGAAATTAATTGTTATAATTAACAATAGATGTATTCTCTCTCTTCTTTCTTTGTCACTGAAATGATCTTTTACATGCCATAACTTGGCATTGTTAATTGAAATGAGGGCTGTATCTTTTCATTTGGTGAAGAAGAGTGTCACCTTCCCCAGATTTTTCTGCATTTTTAATCTTATCAAAAGTAATCATTAAGTAGCTAATCTACAGCAGTCTTGCTCAGAGGTCATACGTTCCCAGGACAGAAGGAACACCTTTACAGCAAATCTTAGCCATCTCTCTGATGAGATTAATTTAAACCAATTGGCTAGCAACAGCTAAGTCTAGATTTGAAGTCAGGCATGTTATTAACCTCTATTTAGCCAAAAATTGTAAAAGATATTAGTTTGTCCCTCCACTCCAAGATATCTTGATTATGTTTTAGGATGTTTGTTAGTTCTTTGCTGATAAAATTTCCAAAATTTTCCTCAGATCATGTCATATCTTAAGAAGGGGAGGTTCTGTCTTACAGAAAACCATCCGAATAAAAATGTCCAGGATAAACAGCATAACTCCATGCTCTAAGGGTGCCTCTCATTTCCCATTGACCATAGATATCACCTGAAAAGCACCCGACTAAAGAGGGAGAAACTTGGATGAGGTAAATCCCAAATACTGACAAATATTTCCTTAACCAATTTAAGACACATCAAAATAAGCATTTTTTTCACATCTAGGAAGTATCTGTGGTTCCATGGTAACCATGTCTGCCAGAACCTACAGATTGACATCTCATCTGTCTGTCTGATGCAGCCGTCACTGCAGAGGTTTATTGTTGCCTCTTTAGGATCTTGAAGATCTGCTTAAAACTCTTTCATTCACATTGAAGTCATGTAATACAGAAAAATAACTCTGTGCACGTTCAGAATTATTGTTATTATTATTAGGAGAATAACTAATATGACAGGTGTATAAGTTCCTTTGTTGGGAACCATACTAGAATGCAGCAAACCCACTGAAAGGCATGATTGAAAATGATAAGGAAAAAAAAAAGCAAAATAAGATGCTTCTCACATGAAGGAGTTGGCCAAACATATTATCCACATACTACAATAATTGCACATAATCTTGCATTTAGGTAAAAATATGCTTTGTTCTTTATAACTTACTGTTTAGATGTACACTATTGTATATCTAATAACCTTTCTTCTAGAGAAGTTAAAGGTCTAACTGATGCCTCCACAAAACATTGAGGAGCTCTGCTTATAAGCAGAGGTTAAAAGGCTTGCTGAAAACTATCATTTCTAAGGCTGTACAGTGAAATTAAGCCTTGGCTCCTGATGTTCTGCTGTCAGTACCAGGCTACTCACACTAATATTGCACTCACTTTTTTTTTTTTTTTTTTTTTTCCCCTGTGTCAGTGAAATATTCTCCTCCTCCTTCTTTTCTTTAAGTAAACTGCACCTGGTTATACTTTTTGCGAAGATCTATCTCACTTTCCTGGAATGTGGCCTCAAAAACATCAGAGAATAATTTTGTAACCCAAGCAATACACGAGACCCCCCCCATTACTGCCGTTTCAGCTCTTCTTTGATATATTTTTAAATAATGGCTCATTTTTTTGCTGAGCACAGCCCGGTGCTTCTAATGCCGTGGTTCTGAGGAGTTTTAGCAACCATAGATGGTGCTGTGCTGTAATTCTTTGATTTTTTTTTTTTTTCAAGTAGCTAAAAGAGGCATAGAGACCAGCAGGAAGGAATCAGTGGTTACAGTTTTTGGGCCAAAAGAAGGAAATAAAGTAAAAATAAAAATGGATTGGAGTAGTTCAAAACAAACTCAGTGGGTGTTCTGGCATACTTCTGAATTCTCCATTTCTTTTACACTACCTATGTATATTATATATTTTTACATTTTTGCTTATTCCTTTTCGACAGCTCTCTTCTGACAGCACCATCAGCTGTAACTGTCCTTTTCATTCTGATAATTGCCAGGTAGTCCATTTTGCAGGTATCTCACAGCTTGCCACCTTCATTTCCTTTGCTTTTGCTCAGAAGCCATTGTTTATATTTAAATTTATTGGTGTCCATCATCTTGTTGATCTCTGCTAATTATCCCTTGTGCAGTCCACACACTGAAAGTTACTGGAGATAAACTTAAAATAATAAAATGGAATATTGATCCTGAATCTGCGCTGAATTTCTCCTGGAAGGAAGCCAGAGTGATTTACCAAGCAGGAATTACACAGCCCTTTTGATTCCACTGGACTGGAAAAGATCTGAGAAAACCACTTGCAAGAATTTTTTTCAGTTCCTCTAGAAGTATCCTGGTATAATTCTGAAAATTAGTGCAGTGAATATAAATAATGACAACAATAATAATAATTATAATAATCTTTATATTTTTTATAAATATCCTCCCCCAAATTCTCTTGCAGTTTAATTGTTGCCATCCGAGTTGAGCTTACTCTTGTGCCCTAAAACCAGTTCTCCCATTCCAGCATGTTGCAGGAAAAACTGCTCAATTCATGCGGTTTAAATCAAATTGTACCAATTTATTAATGTGTCATTATGCTATGACAAGTGAGCTATCCAGTCACGATCAATTCATCAATAAGGCAAATAAACCACCAACTAGGTGCTTATAAAATACTAATGAACACCTACATGTTTCTAGGCATCCTCTTAAAATATAATATATCCTCTTACTAATCCCCCCAAAATTCTAATCACACGGACTACACGAAGATGAGCGCACTCACCTACCCTCAATGTGTGGATTGTAAGCACTTTCAACTTATCTTTACTTATTTAGTTAGATCAATTAGTTATTGATGTCTCGTCTTTCATTAGGTATGATCAAAAAGAGATCAACAGCACTTCCTCAAAAAAAAAAAAATCCTGAAAATCACTACCAAAAGACAAAAAGCACTAAGTGTTCAGTTTACATTAAAAAAAAAAAGTTAAAAATTAAACTTTTTTTGCTGTTAAGTAAGAATTTCTGAATTGCTTTTCTTTTTGCTTCCTGCTTGGCTAAGTGTCTTCATTCTTTTTCATCTTGCAAATACAAGGAAAGGTTCAAGCAATTTATTTAAAGGAAGAGCTTAGTAAACACCAACTGGACTCCAGAGAAGCTTTATTTGATTTTAATAAATATTCATTTTGAAAATCCCTGCAAATGTCATGGACTACAATAATATTCATTTTCCTTCTGCTTGTGAAATCAAATGTACTGACCTGAAAAGACAAGATGCTGTGACTTGCTGTAGTTATCAGTCTACATGATATTTCCATGGTCTTTGTTTTAGTGGTCATTATTAGAATATCTGTGTGTGTAGTAGATAATAAATAGGCAAAATTCACAATAAGATGATTTTTATATGGGGCCGGCTGTAACAAGTTTCATTTTGTTTACTGTGGAAAAACTGATCAATGAGGAAAATCTCTTGATGTAATCTACAAGTGGTTCAATTATTGTTTTTCTATCTGCTGTATGATTTATATATAAGTAGTTAAAAAGTTAAAAAGCAGTTGCAGAAGCACCTACAGGGAGACTCTCCAAGGTAACTGGAATCTTATTTATGAATTGCTCAAGAAGCAGAGTTCACCAGCAGTCAAACAAGCAAAAGATATGTTTGTAGCCCATCTTGATACTTGGGGAGGTTGGTAACTAGCTGAGACTGAACATTATTTTCTTCCATTCAGCAATATATGCCATGAAAAATAGCAGCCCAGCACAGAGGTGAAAAATGCACATCACCATAACTGCATTCTTCTGCAGGAGAGTGAGGAAAAGCTTCTCAGGAGCTGTAAGTGAAAGAAGATAGGAAGAATAATATAATACTTAAGGAAAGATATGTGTGGCACAGAGCAGAAAGTGTTTGTGCTGCAGCAGAAGTCTTTAAGAGACCTTACCTGGTGATATGGACTTGAACTGGATGCACAAGAAGTCTACTTTGAAAGTCTAAAAAAGGAGAATCCTTTTCTCTATAACTGCATGGGACTGCATGATGGGGAACATCAGAGCAGAAGAAAAAAAAGGTAGAGACACAAGAACAAATGGACCATAAACCGGTAATATAGTAGTAAAACTAGAAAATACTTCCTAATCATTAAAGCAATCTGGAGCCGGAAACTTTGAGCCACTTTTGTGTCTGTGAAAGGCATTCTGTGAGATTATGTCTGCAGAGGACACCATGTAGTGACTAAAGACAATTCTCCTAGACGTATATTCGTAAACTTTTCTTCCAACTCTACACCAAACCAAAAAATAAGTTTTAGTTAATCTTTTACTAGCAATTAGTAGAAAAACTGGCTGCCATTAAGGTGGAAATAGGATCCCTTTTTAACTTTTTTTTCACTTTCTCTCAGGAAGAGGAGAGAAGTTGTAGATGAGAAGTTAGTATGGGATCCTCAAAGGTTTTTTGCATGACAGGTCTCAGAGAAAAAGAGCAATTGTCTCCCTAACATTATTTGGGATCTTCTTGGGGAAAATAGATATACACTACTATAGCCTGGCAGCCTGGAGTCTGTTTTGCTGGTAATCTCTTGTATTATATGGTAGATACCAACAAAGGCATAATCATAAGCAGTAGAGTGAAGAATAACAGAAGGACTGAAATCCTTAAATTCCATTTTTTCCTACAGTCTTTTGACAATTTTCTTCCCTAGCAAGATCTTCAGATTGTTAGAAACTCACAGCCTTTCACTCTTTTTTTCTGTATGTACTTTTGTTTCTTACTCTTTTCCACCATTCTGGGGGTTGCTCTCTGCTTTCAAATGCCTTCTCAGGAGCTGTAATTTTTAGCACAGAACTCAAGCTATACCTCTTTTTCTCTCTGTCCTTATTCTAAGATTAAATGATGAAATCTACTTGCAATTATCAGCCAATTACCTTCACTTGTAAAGCTCTTTCCTCCCACCCGCTTTCCTTCATCTCTTGTTATGATCCTTGTTTCTTTGCTTTGAGCCATAGATCATGCCTATGGGTCTGAAGGGACCCTCACAAACATAGAGTATTATATAAATAGATCCTAGTGAGGATGAAGCAGTGAAGTAAGATCATCTTAGATAATTCTGCATTTTAGACCCATGAAAAAACTAGTCCTGATCATTCAGAATAAAAAAAAAAAAAGGACTTTAGGCCTGTTCCTTTCAAATACTGAGTTTTTGCTTATTGCTGTATTTTCCAGCTTCCGTATAGAAGCATATCATTACATATTTACCTGCATATGTGGTTACTTGACTAACAGAAAATCACAACAGCTTCAGGAAGTTTTATTCGCATTCAGATAATAAATATTTACATATACACTAAAAATGAAATCTCTGATCTGTGCAAAACAGGTTTTTTGTTGTTGTTTTTTGGGGGTCTTTTTATTTAGTCAGACAGAATACCAAAAATAACAAAATCAAGTCAAATAGGCTCTCTAAGTCAGCTTGAAATTCAGTTTAAGGGAGGGATAGTGTACTTATAGATTGTTTGCCTTGCAGGATTCCTTCAATATACAGCAATAAAATACATAATGAATAGAACTTCTGTTTGTAAGATTGGAGGATACTTTTATATATATAGCAAATTTACCCTAGGGAACAAACTTGTACTAAGATGAGACTATACTAGGAAATTTAATTTTTTACATCTCAGACTTCCAGTGGTTCTCTGAATTTTTTATTATTTAGGAATAATTTTATTTAGCCTTCATTTTAGTTTGTTTTATGATCACTTGCAACTCCTTACACTGACATTTGTCAAATGTTCAAGTAATAACTGTTCCCAGTTCTGTATTACTATGGCTATATCGACTGCATATTAGCAGACAGATATTAGCTGATATCCCTATACTGTCTTGATTCCATTTTCAGTTCAGGCTTATTTAATGCTTTTCTTCCTCCCAATATATGCAGGAGATAAACACTTTCTGGAAAAGATACACAGCACCTTGGTGTTTCAAAATTGGCAAACCCTGCCTGGGAAAGATATTTTAAAACTTATTTGCAAACAGCTTATGTTATTCCTCTCAGCACCTTTAGCAGGGCACTGCATTTGACAGGGGTTATAGGAACAAGATTTAATCTATTTAAGATTTCAAGGTTTGACAACTAACCATGCGGCTGCTCTAATTGGCCATTTGCATTCTCTTAGCTCTCTGTAACAGTGAAATAAAACATACCATGCTGAATATTTAAATTTGAGTTAAGAGTATGCATCTGATTACAGTGGTAAGTCACAGGGGGACCATGGCCATGATTTACTTTATGATGTGCCTACATTGATTTAGCAAAGTACTTAGGAACTTGCTTAAGTCCAGCTCGGTTGAAATTGAGTATTTTTCTTGAACAGATGAGCTGATTTTTATGTGGATTGATAAACTGGGGCACTGATGATCTACTAGCAGAAACAGACCAAAAATGTCATATTCTTTGTTTCCCCACTTCACCTGTTAATTCTTCCTTGAAATACACTGAGAACAACTCAGTTCTTGTAGCTATCAACAGCAGTAGTTAATTTTGGACAGATCGCTTAAAATATAAACTTCTACCCCTAACACTTAATCTATCACTTTATAAAGCTGCACTGCCTCTTTGCTGACATCCTCAAATGTATGCAGAAATAAATTAGAGGCATGTATCACTCATCTATTATTCCTATTTTTTAGAACACGTTGAAGGGAAAA
This sequence comes from Tinamus guttatus, assembly GCF_000705375.1. The sequence goes on along the minus strand of NW_010579443.1, from coordinate 9,112 downwards.
AATGTGATTTTTAGTCGTACTTCAGAGAAGGCCACTCACCTGAAAAGGCAGAAAAACACCATTATTTTTTTTTTAAAAAGATCAGAAAGAAAAATGGGAGGAGAGAGGACACAGTGCAGAACTGTAGTGCCCTTAGGTTTACCTAAAAATCTCCACTGGTAAACCTGTGTTATTTTTCAGCCGTTCTTGAAGCGTAATGCATACCCAATCGCTCATGACCAGCACCTCAGGATCCCCATCACTCTGCCACCGCAGCATTGCTAAAGTGCCAAAGGTTCAGAGCAAACCGAGGCAGCACATTAAACCCTTGAAGCTCACTTGCGTCTCCTTGGACCAATATTTGTCAAACGCTCACTTAATAACTGTGACCGATTGTGAGCCATTGCAGCATTGAGTACACAGGGAAAATGGAAGCGTCCTGGTCCCACATGGGCACATGGGCTGCTGAAGAGCTGGGGCTACTGAAAAACATCTCATGACTGGATACCCTTTAAAACACAAAACTCCCTATAACATTACTTAGGCAGTAATTTTGATTCAAATAATGTCAGTAACATTATTTAAAATCCTTTTAGATAAGAGCTCCCACCCCCGCACTCATCTCTTCATCTACTGACACCTGTCAAGAAGAAACTATGGGGGGAAGGACTGCTCTTTAAAAGGAATTTAAATAATGTTAATACACTGCTCAACAATATTCACGAGACACTTTTCTCGCTGGCAGTTCTCTGCTTCGACCCTCTTGTGCTTATGTAATATCTTGGCAAAATAACTAGGAGAATACAATAATACTTCACTGGATGTTAATGAATTCATTTCATTTACTGGGATGGAAAAGAGGAGAGGTGGTGAAATGATGTGAAAGTATTTAACTCTTCCTAGAGAAACTATGCAGAAACTATAAATCTATGAATAATACAATATGTAAGTCACTGTAGAAATACAGCATTTGTCAACATTAAAGTCAGTTCCATAAATATTGGATTCAGGGAAGGTGTCAAACAAGCTACAGACAAAGTATGTCAGTATTTTAATTAATATGTTCATTAATGATCAGTTTGGAAGAATAGGCAGAAACCAGTAAAAAATGGGATTTGCATTTTAGGAGGTAAAATAGATGATGTGTGCAGGGGAATCTGCCCAACAAAAGAAAACAGCAAGGGGAAGGGTTAAGGCACACTGATGTTACCTGAATTTGCAGCCTCATGGTGTTTTATGTTACAGCAATAGCAATAATTTTGAGATTATATTTAATGTAGGTTTTTGTTTTGTTTTGTTTTTGTTTCCCCAAAATATTGTGCTCTTCTGTATTTCCCTTTCCCACAGAGACTAAGAGCATATCAAGGGGAGCAAAGAGGGACAAGGAGATGTGAAGTCCAGGGAGAAGAGTTTACTGGGAAAGACTAAAGGAGTTAAATTTCATTTATAGATGAGGCTTAAGATATTCCTAAACATTGGCTTCAGTTTACTTACCTTTAGTTATCCAAGCTAGCCACTTGGTTAGTTTTTCTATGTGTTCATTCTATATATTCTCTTAGGTCCTTTCTATAACAGCACAAGTCATTGTTTTCATGCTAGCCCAAGAGAGGCAGGGAGTTGCTGTGGAGCTGCCTCCCTTTCCACTATCTAGTGAAGGAGCCTCGCTGGCCTACTAGGAATAAAACCCTGACTTCTGGACAGGCAAATCGAGGTGAGATGAATACCCACCTTAAAGGTCTGCACTGATTTTGCAACACCGGAATCTCTACTGCACATTATTTTAAGGTAAATTTAGACTGACAGTGGCAAAACAACTGTGGATGGACTGACGGACTGCATGTATTGATGGGGTTTGCTGGCCCAGGGCTGAGCCCCATGCTCAGGGGGATTTCAGGCACCAGGCAAGAGCCAAGCATGTGGTGAGTAGAGAGGCCAACAGTAGCAACTAGCATATGTCTCTCTCTTTCCCACCTCTGGATGCCTTTCAGACATGAATCTCTCACTGCTATCCTGCTTAGGCAGCAATACTGAGAACATAAGATAGTTATTGATGAACAAGGAATAAGGAAGGAAGCAAATTAGTTTCCAGAGAAAACAAACAATTGTGAGAGAATGTGGGATGCTGCTTTAGCGGCCCTCAGTGTTCTGCAGAACGTATAGAGAGAGTTGTAAGGCTATATATGCAGAATAGGGATCGTTCAATAATAAAAAGAGGTAAAAGAGAATAGCTGCAAGATACTGTGATCTAAATGCCATAGGTTCTACATATCATCCTGAGTGTTTGGTATCTCTTTCTAATTCTGCATCCTATCAGGAAGGTTAGGAGAAGGAGCACTACTTATGTGAGTTTTCTTCACATTGAACAAAAGGGTTATTGTCTAACTTGCGTAGAATGAGATGGATTAGAGGTCAGTCTTAGAAATGCAATGCAATTGAGGGATCCCTTTTATTTTGTGCTTTGTTTTTTCTAATGTAAAAAAGTGCATGGAAAACGTACTTGCAGAGAGAATCCATCTGTACTTTGAAAGTTCTTTAAGATTTTCAGATTAGTGGTCCCAACAGCTGTGTATGCTGCTTTGCTATTGCTCCATCACAATCAATTACTGAGTTTTGAACTGTTTCCATTTTTCCTTCTTTCTTTTTGTAAATCTTAAAAAATAGAAAGAGGAGAGAAAGAAAAAAAATAAAAAGAAAATTCTCTCGAGCATGTTTTTGGGTTTCAGATTAACTGAAACATACAGGCAGATGTTATGTGAGCTTTCAGACACCATCCTGGCACACTGCCTGTGCCGTATAAGTTACAATACACCTGCATTCTGTTCAGCATGTTTGGCAACAGCCATCCACGTTCAGCTCCTGGCTCTCTCCCGAGCAGAGGTTGCCAGCAGAGCAGAAATGTGCCAGCTTGTATGGGCCTGCACTGCAAAGAAGAAAGCTGTACATTTGTACCCATTCCTTTCTCTCTGATGACAATGAATTTAACTGTGGTCATTTCCTACTCTATCAGTCTTTTCTAGGACACTGATGTAACAAAATTGTAATAACTCATCTCTGGGAAAGATAACACTATGATTTTATCACAGAATCGCAGAATCACAGAATGGTTGAGGTTGGATGGGACCACAAGAGCTCATCTAGTCCAACCCCCCTGCTCAAGCAGGGACACCTAGAGCACGTGGCAGGAGGGTTTTGAAGATCTCCAAAGAAGGAGACTTCACAGCCTCTCTGGGCAGCCTGTTCCAGGGCTCTATCACCCTCACAGGAAAGAAGTTCTTCCTCACATGGAGCTGGAACTTCCTGTATCACTGGCCACCACAGAGAGGAGTTTGGGTCCATCCTCTTTACATTCTCCCTGCAGGTATTTAGACATATTACTAAGATTTCCTCTCAATCTTCTCTTCTCCATACTAAACAGGCCCAGCTCGCTTAGTCTTTCCTCATACGATAGATGCTCCAGTCCCTTAATCATCTTTGTTGCTCTACGCTGGACGCTCCTTCTCTCTAGAAGCTCCATGTCCCTCTTGTCCTGGGGAGCCCAGAACTGCACCCAATACTCCAGATGTGGCCTCACCAGAGCTAAGCAGAGGGGGAGGATTCCCTCCCTCAACCTGCTGGCAACGCTCCTCCTGATGCAGGCCAGGATCCTGTTGGCCTTCTTGGCCACAAGGGCACACTGCTGGCTCATGGTTAACTTCTTGTCAACCAGGACTCCCAGATCCCAGCATGTCAACCCCTAATCTGTCATAGTGCCTGGGGTTATTCCTCCTCAGGTGCAGGACCCTAAGGTCCCGTAGCAACCTTCACATTTCCCACTAGACCATCTCTGTTAGTATCAGGTCTAACAGCATCCCTCTACTTGTTGGCTCATCTATCACTTCATCAAGAAGTTATCTGCCGTGTTCTGCAGGAATCTCTTGAACTGTCTGTTCCTAGCTGGGTGGTCATCCCAGCAGACATCAGGGCGGTTGAAGTCTCCCATAATGACCAGGGCCTGCAGTTGTGAGGCTGCTTGCAGCTGCCTGTAGAAAGCCTCATCCACTTCTTCCTGGATGGGAGGCCTGTACTAAATACCACCGTGTCACTCCTATTGGCTGCCCTTTAATCTTCACTCACAAGCTCTTGACCCCACTGTTGAATCTAGTTTAAAGTCTTATCAAAGAGCCCTGCTAGCTCATCAGCAAGGACCCTTGTCTGCCTTTGGGAAAGATTCATCCCATCACATGCCAACATGCTTGGTACCATGCAAGGCTTCCTATTGCCAAAAACCCCGAAGTTGTGACGACGACACCAGCCACAGAGCCACATGTCAATGGACTGTAGCCTCCTGTTTCTTTCCGTATTTCTGCCAGCACCAAGGAGAATAGAAGAAAAGATGACCTGCACACCCAAGTTCCTGATCATCCAATCAGGAACTAATCATTTAGATTAATGTTCTATATTATAGTCCCCCATGATGAATAAAGACCCCACTTGGGTCTGTATAAACATTTAGAGAAAGGTTGTATCTGTCTGTTGATAGAGAAGACACACACACACACAAAAGAAAACAAACACACAAATAAACAAACAAAAAAAAAAGCATATTTCCATTTTTTTTATTGGGACTGAGACACAGAGAAATATTGATATACAATGAAGCTGCCACCAGGCAAGAGCTTGCTAGGATCATGACTTCTCTCCTTAGATACTTTACTCTTGAATCCTTATGTAATCAGAGAAGAAAAGGGTTCATTTCTAGAATGCATCACATTTTATGGTGCAGTTCATACGTAAAGTTGATCAAGTGAGCTGTCTTGTTTCCCTGCAGTGACTGTGAGTGAATTCTAAATAACTCACTCTAGATATAAACCTCAACACTAAGAGTATCTAAAGCTAGATGAGATAACTCCTGCAGGTATCAGTAGCTTGCTTGTAGCTGTCCAATAATATGCATTTAAATGCACTGTAGCAAATGTGATATAATTTAAGATAATGCAGAAAATGTGATGTAATTTAATATCACTTATAAAGTCAATGCATGCATGACATTGTATTCAGAAGTGGAGATGGGTATGTGCTTGAACAGGAAGCCCACAGCACTGATAATCTTTACACAGTGTTTGCTTATGAAAGAGGAAAAATTGTTTAAAATGACGGCAGAAATAATGTACAGTGAAAAAAAAAAGAACTGATTTGTATCACCTCTCTTAAAGAGATAAAATTGATATTGTCATCATTAATAGAAGTAAGACTCAAGGAATAGGACTGGAAACCACTGAAGTAGGGCAACCTTTTTACAGTGGAATCAATTAAGTACATGCTGCACTCTTAAAATGCACCACTTCATTTTAAGGAGCTTAAGGTATGAATAACAAGGCCATAAAATGTTAATAACTATAATAACTGTAGCTTCTACAATATTTTTTAACTGTGTGGAACTATAATGTGACAAGTAACAGTAAAAAGAACTTGCTAAAATGGGTTCAGAAGGGCTGAGAGACTTTATGGAGGGAGCTTTGCTCTTTCACTTCTTTGATCTTGAAGTGAAAAAAGGTCAAAACAAATGAAATGACCAGGTAGTGGGTTTTTTTAAAGCCACACCCTATGAATATCCATCATATTTATTTTCCTACTAGTGTTTATATTACCATAGAGCCTAGAGGCCTCGTCATGAACTATTGTGCTAAGTCCTGAAAAATCTGGATTAAAGTGACAGTCTCTGCCTCCGAGAGCTTATATGCAAAGTGTAAGGCAGGAGAAAATAAGTTCATGAAAACAGACAAGACAACATGAGGAAACAAAGAAAATGTCGGTCAGTCTGATAAGCAATGGGCAATCTGACAATCTTTTTTCTCAGCAGATTCAGTGGTAAAGAGCTTTGTAAATGACTTGCAAGAAAATAAATTTTGGTAGGTGATTCTAGAGAGCTCCCATCAGGCAGAGATATAGGGATCCCAGAGAGGTCTTTTAAACATCTACAGGAGGGATGATAGAGACCGGACACTGAGCGCTAGGAGATCTGAGCTGATCCACAGTAAGGAAGTGCCTTCACAGGACATGCAGGAATTACAGAACAAAGAGAATTGGGAAACATGAACACCAAGAAACAGTAAAAGTTTTCAAATGTCCTGAAAATCAATAGCAGACCAGGAACTGAGTATTTTGCCCAAACCAATTTCTGAAAACATGGAAAATGTTTAGTATTATCTTTCTGCCCTGCTAAGAGGACACAGCTGTAAGCCAGGAGAGGCATCTGATCAAACATATCCACTGTTTCATTCAAGGTCTCAGAAAATAGCAGTCTCTGCATTTGAGAACTGCCTGTCCACCACAAAGGAGAAGCACCTGAGAAGTACATTTAAGATGGTATATTTGACCCAACTTGAGCTGCTTAACTGTTAGGGCTGCGAAACTGGTAGTCCCATTTGAAGGAAGATACAACTAGCATTGAGGCTGAGTGTGGGTTCCCAGCAAGCATCCTCATGAACACATGCATACAACATACATATGCATAATGCCATACACATCAATATATCCCATCACACAATGATCAGATGTTCTTCCTCGTGTCCGATAATGAGTCCCACAATGCAGGCAGTGACCTCTCAGGGTGCCTCTCCCATTACCTGAAGGTGATGGGTATCCCCTGGCCCTGGGGCAAGTGGCTTTGAGTTCTCACCTGTCCTTGTTTCTTTGCGCTTCTTTGTATGTGTAGAGATGGGTCTGTTTTCGTGTAACCAAATATTTACTATTTTTTTTCTCTTCCTTTTTTTTTCCACCTTTCTCTTCTAAAGCAGATCTATGATGTATTTGGGTACAATAGCACCCTGGAAGCACCTGTTTCTCAGCATGTCTATAACAGGTTCTTATCTGACTAGCTTAGATACCTAAATTTGTGTGAAATTAATCCTCTAGTTGAGCAAATCAGGAGCTTTTATAGTGTCCACCAGTAACCACGCTGACTTGGGAAATGACTTATTTCAAACAATGATCCAAGCTTCCTTTCAGTTTGTTGTGTTTGGAGCCTATATTGAGGTTCAGCATATTTGTGCACATAATAATGAGTGGAAGAAGTTCTGGTCATGATTCAGAGGTGTGCGGTGCAAGGACTCCTCAAATCCTCGCCACCCAAATCAAGAGGTATTTCTGATAATCTCCATTCTGGGGTGCTCCATATCAAAGGTCTCCCGTGCCTTTGCAGAAGCAATCTTAGAAAAGCAACCCAGTGGTGATTTCGTTATTGTTAAAGTGGAAAAGTATAAAATTGTATTGTGCATTTTTTACTGAGAGCTAATCTCACAAGGGAAGGAAACACTGATTCTTGGTCCTTGTTCTCCAAAAGTCTAAGGTTTCCTCTGTCTTCAGCAAGAACAATTGGTGCCACAGAAGGTAATTTAGAGCCAAAATCATTCTCCATTTGCAGAGTACTAGAGGAGTAGTTAAAGTATTTCTTGCTTCAGTCTTCTAGAAATGTTGGGTTTTGCTGCCAGCCTGCAAGACACAACTTTCTAAAGGAACAGGGCACATACATAGTGCCTTGTTGTCCACAGATAGACATCTTATCTGTGAAATGAAAGGAAACACGTGCCATTATTATACTTTCCCCATTATAGGAGTAAACAATGTCATCTCCAGTATTTAGTTATTGTTGGACAGAACAGTGGTCATGTGCAGAAAGGTACATCAGCAGAGCCAGAAGTGTTTTTCATCACTTATGTTTAATCCTGTGATTTTAAGAGCGGTGTGAAATTTTCACATAGGACAAACTATACGTATCTCATTGCACTTCAGGAACAGAGTAAACTCACACCTGTGTGGAACTGACATCAAGAATTAGGTTTAAACCAACCAATCTCTAGCATTCATCACCTTTCTTAATAAAAATTGCCAGCACCCTGGTGAAATCCTGCTTGCATTCTGATTCCTGTCTCTTATCATGTTTGAAACTCTTCCTAATAAGTGGAAGGAGAGAAGAGAGGAGGAGAGAGAATAAGTGTGGAGAAATAAGAAGGGAGTGAAAAAAAGAAGGATATAAGGATGGAAGAATAGAAGGAAGGATGGAAGGAAGGGTTGGTTTCATTTGAAAAATGAATTTCCTTTAACATTAACCTTTCCACCAAATGTGGAATTCTAAAGCATTGCTCAGTTCTATGCTTCCTTCCTTAAAAATCCAGTGTAGTTTTATAGGTTTTGATCATCCCTTCATTCAGTTTTCACAGTTCTTACTTCACCGGTCTTCCACCTTCTCTTTTATCATTTTCTATAGTATACTTAGGGCTGGTTCATTTTCCTTGTCCTGCTTTCTGAGATCCACTTAATGGCCTTGCCTGGGTCCCACTGACCATTTCATATTAGCATTTCCTGTAGTTCTCCCTGATTAAATCCCTCTCCATGTGCATTTCTCCGGCATAATGAGGGCAGAAACAAGCACATGTGCCAAGCAGACCACAAGTTGCCAGACAGATATGACTCCAGATTACAATCAATATTGTGAATTGGCTGGTAGGTTCAGATAGGTAAAAACAAACCATCTTTTTGACCTTATTCTGTCTAGTAAGTCCACCATAATGGAATAGTGCAGGGTCACTGCTGGGACAATTCCTCTAAACATCTCCAAGAAGGAGAGGTTGATGTTCTACAGCTTAGAACATGGTCAGATTCAGCCCATGACTAGTCTACCTCTCCATGGTGGTATGTGTCGTACTGGGGCAAGCACTGGAATATGTTTTTGATTCAGAGCACAGGGAGATAAAATTCATGCATTCACAGTTTTGTTGGCATGCCTTTTTAAAGTTTTTAATCTGTCGCAAATGGGTGTCTGCTAATTATCTAGGCAGATAGATTAGATACGTGCTGCCTAAAGATGAGTAGTCACCTCTTTCTGTAAGGGTTTGTTTGCCTAAGGGATCTCAGGAAATTAATTCCAAATTAATTTTTAATGGTTTAACTAACCAATGTAAATACATATTATTAGGAAATTAAAGTGGATATAGTTTAGCTTACCTTAAATCACTTTACATGCACATAGTTGTGTAATTTGGATTAGTTTTCCTGATTTTCTCTGTAGAGATGAGCTCTGAGCCTTCCAGAACTGAGTTCACTCAGTATCATCATGAGCTATGCCCCAAAATCTTAAGAATCATTCAGGTAAGAA
>NW_010579442.1:21900-38646 GCF_000705375.1 Tinamus guttatus | reverse complement strand
TAAAACCAAGAAATAAGTGAGTCTAAATTATTTTGCATGCATTTTGGATTTGTGTTCGAAGTGATACTGATTTAAATATGATGATTTAATAGGATAATCACAGGGCCAAAGCTCTGTTATCACAATTTTATGGAATAATGGTTCTATCCCTTCGAAGCTAGTAAGATCACTCTTTCTTCTAGCAAAGAATACTTCCAGCACATAACATTTTTGCTATGACATTTACTTTTCCAGGTAGCATGCTGCCAATCTAGAAAATAGAGACTGAAATGAACACAACGTTGAGAATGAGAAAGACTGAGATGGAGTACGCAAGTCATTTTTCATCTCCTTGAGCACTTATCAATCATATTTCACAAGGTATTCTCTAGTCCTAGATCATGTATCATAAAACAATTTCCCTCCCTCTATACACTGAATTCCCAACTCTTACACTTATCCCCGTGAAAATTATCTTGGCTATATGTTAGCATACTCACATATACCCAAATTAATTGTCAGCAGAAAAACACCCTCATAAAATGTTTCAATGGTGTTTATACTGTAGTATAAGCCTCAACCCTAACAGCGTTAAAGTTTTGTTTGCTTCCAAATGTAGAACTAAAATTTCACATGTCTGAAAGAAGACCTCTCACATATAAAGGCAGATGTCTTTCGTGTGTAATACTTTTTGGTGCTTTCTATAATTAAAGTATTTCTGTTTTCTTACAGCAAGTTACCTTAACGAATTTGAAAAACCATTAAAAATGCTTTAAGAGATTAGTACATTTTGTATATTTAACATTCAGTGCGTTAAAAAAGAGCATTTTATAAGTTTATTGTGCATTCATACACAAACAACAGTCTGTCTTTCCTGAGCAAAACTCAAAAAAAATGTATTCACTACATAGTTCATATTAATCTTGTGATTTCCCATTAGATTCTTATGCAAGTGTGTCTTAGCTCGGTTAATAATTCAAGTTCCCTTGAGTTTCTAGGATGGGTTACTTCATAATTGAAAAAATGCAGATGAGCTTAACAACAAATAGCAAGGGCAGGTGCTGTCATTTCCATATTTCTTTAGGAAGGAGACTATCACATTAAATAGAGAACAAGGGCTTCAGTTATATCCAAATAATTAATCTCTATAATCTATTCATTCATCTTATCTACCTCTCCATAAATTAAAGCAGTCCATATCATGGCAGGAGCTTTTGAGCACCAGGGGAGAGAATATAAAATATATTAACATTTGAAGGTGCCACTCACAAATCTTGTGGACTCAAGTTTGTAATTTAGTGTCATGTGGACAATGACAGTAATTGTATAAATTTACCAGCACACAGGTGTTCAGAATTCAGTTTTGTTAGTGACTCACTGGTCTGAAAGGTAAGATCTGTCACTCAAAATGTACAGAGAAGCTACCCGTACTTAAATGGCTAGTAATTCTAGTTTAATGTGATTCATTTTGTTTTTATGGTATTCGAAAAATGATATACATGATAACTTGAAGATGTTAGATGAATTTATTTAGGTAGCATCAATATTCTATAACACAGGAATGGTAATAAAAGTAATAATAATAACAACATCACTACATAAAAGACAGAAGTGTAAAGAAAGGATGGGAAACATAAACCACCAACTGTAGAGAATGCTTCCTTCATTTCTGATTTAACATAAAGGTTACCATTATCACTGCCTGCCCCAGATTAGTGACTTTCTGAAGAACAGTTTTGCATCCTGAGTGTCAGTGCAAAATGTTTTAGAACAGTTTGTGGAGTTGTTGTAAGCAGACCTGCAATTAGTCAAGTCTTTCCAATTTTATTGAGAAAGAGTGGCAGGTCATACAAAGTGATGTAAATCTCTGTGGGAGACAGCTTTATAGCCCCACATCATTTAAGGGATTCGGACTTATTTCCGTAATTAAGCCATTTATTCATTTTGCAGTCCAGATCTTCCTAAATAATAAAGGACATGTAAGTCACTGAATTAAGTCTGTCAAGAAAAAAGTTGTAGTGCAGAAGTAATAGTAGATGAAATCAGTACACAGCTCAAGGCTACGCCTACATTATAAAGTCTTAATGGGAGCATTTATGCTGGTACGCATTTTCTGAAATGGCAGGCTGGGTGCTTTCTTCCAGCTATGCAGTGCATCATCATGGAGATTTAATAAATAAATAAATAAAATCATTCATTTTCACCTAATATTTTTCTGCTCTTTTGTCTCTGTCACATCATTGCTGTAGCCACGGATGAGTCTCAACATTGAGGACTCATGTCTCGTAGAGCTGCAATACTTCATTTCCATACCTGTGAAACTGTAACTACTGCCTTAGAGGTAGTCAGTCCATCATGCTGCAACTGTACTGATTAACCAAGGTAAAAGTTTCTTGGCTGAACACAGTTCAGGATTTCTTCGACAATCCAGATCCAAACTTCCTGCACCAAAACATCAAAGTTTTATGTATATATATAGACATCCACAAATGAAACATGAAACTGCTCTTTACTATCAGACAGCAGGCTGTCAGTTTGAACCTGGTTAGGGGCTGAAGAAAAATTAAAATAAAACTGTCCATGTCCACATCTCCTGATGAAACTCTGCTCCTGGGCAAAAGATAATGTAAAAACAATGGAGCTGTTAAAAGAGGGGAAAATACTCTAAAAGCTAACACAAAGGCTTTTAGCTAATGGAGTAAGAATCTCTCTTCTGCCTTCTCCAGCCTGCTGTCAATACTGTTTCTTGTTATATTTAAGCGCTCACTTGGCAGTACAGAGACAGACTGGATATGAAAGGTGGAATTTCAGACTCTTCTTTCTCTTGAGGATCTCAGCCACTAATCTTCTGAGTCACACTCTCTCGCACTCTGTCTTCGTGATGTCATGAATCTTGCATCCTGTTTGCGCTGCACTGTCTCAAAAAAGTTATACGAGTGTTTTCATTATTTTTCTTGATCAACCCAGAAGTGAAAGTAATTGGTGAGAGCATTCTAACATCAAACACAAGCTAGATTTAAGTACCCCCTGACCTGGATAGTCCCAAAGCATGAGGGTTTTATTCGGTTTGGAATTAGGGCTCTAAAATCTGCCTAATTCCTAGATTTGTTGCTTATGGCCTTTCTGAGATCTGACTCAGAAGTCAGCTGCATAAACCAGTGGCAGAGCTGAGAACTCAATCCAGATCTCATAACTCTCAGAACAGTTTTAATTTCTGGGGTGCATTTCTGCCTGAGGGCCCAGAATGCTCTCGTTCCTGTTAAGTCTCATATTACATTGTACATATAGACGACACTGTTCAACATTTTTCATACACATTTTTTCACTTCTTTTACTGAAATATTGACATCTTTTTCCTTGCCTCTATCCTGGCTACAGCCAACATCCCTTGCTAAATGCCTACTGCATCCCCTTTTTGCACATCTGAGAGCCTGTATGATACCAGATTGTTTTCAGTTACATGAAAGGATATATCATAGGGTTTCCTCTGCTGAGGCCATTGAGAAAAAAAAAATAAAATGAATGGAAAAATAGGAACCTTAGGACTATACCGAGAAAAAAAAATTATAATCTCTATCCTAAAGACAGATTACTAGAATTTGACTAGTCAGTGCAAAATATGTGAGAAAGACCCTTAATCTTTTTTGTTATTGTGTATGTGGATTACTTGGTCCATCTCTTAATATTTTGGGAGTCTAGTTGCTATAGCTTTGCAATGAAAAATGTAAATCAAGTTATATTGTGGGAGCCGTGAAAATAAGTGAAAAAGCTGTGAAAATAATTTTTTGTTAAGTATATTTTTTTCTCAGAATTCCTGTTTTAATGAGAATACAGCTGAATTATAAGTAGTTTGTAGGTCAACAACTCTAAAGAGAGTGAAATGGTGGGGGGAAAGCAGTTAAGCAGTTGGTCTAAGTCTCACACTGCACCCCCTTCTAAAATATGCTGATAAATATACACACATTAAAAGAAAAACTGAATTTAGTCTTTTTGTACTAGCCTCTGTTTTGAACAGGTACAAGGAAGAGGTCAGTGTTTCAGTCTCTGTGACTGAAACAGTCACAGTCTCTCTTTGCTTGCGAATACTTCATTCCAATGAAACTCCTATAGAAGTGTGTGAGAACCAGTATAGACAAGTGATTTGGCTAAACCTCTGTCTAGTCAAGTAATTGGAAAACAAAGATTCAGCAGCATTTTTTCCCCTAATTCACACATTGGAATATATGAAACGCTTACCTGGGGGAAATGATGCCAGATGCTCAGTACACTCCCTGTTGAGCCTAAAGATTTTGCAGAGCAAGAAAGCAAACCACAATGGGAGAAAATGTGGGAGAGTCATTACATGGAGTAACTGAAACTGGGTGAAGGAAACCATAGAGAGTAGGTAAATGGTCATGTTTTTATTAATTCCTCTAACAACTGTGTCACCAACACCAAGAAGAAAAGGCAGATGTTCTCCATTAAAGTAATACAGCTGCCAAAGTCAGAGTGTCGCATTTAAAGTGCTGAAAGGAAATATGTGCGGGCTGCCCTAACTTCAAACAGCTCAGATGAGCTTGCAGAAGAGTCATGTTTTAAGCCCACTGGCAGTGCTGGACCCTGAGAGTAATATTCAGTTAACTAAGACTTGGGGTGCTGCAAGGTTATAACTCAAGTGAGGGCAGGTTTCTGCTTTTGCACTAATTGGACAGTCCTTGTGCATTAGGCCCAGCAACTAGTGCTTTCTTCCTCACTGCTAAGGAAACCTGTCAGGTGGGCAGATCTGGAAGGGGTGTCCCAGTGTATATGTAACCCAACAGAGTGCTGTGCCGAGAAATCTGAGCTGAATCAGCCAGCTTGTTTGCCAGTTACTATGTTAATATGGCCTTCCATTTGCATTAATTAGCCTCTCTGATGAAGAACTGCACAGAGCAAAGCTTTGAAGATTACAGAGCAGCAAAAGGGAAAAGCAAAAAGCTGGGGAGAGACAGAGCACCACAATGAGGCAGCCGCAAAGCTAGTTGTTTCTCATCGAAAACTCAGTCTTATAAAACATTTGGCAGCTAAAGATAAATATACAGTAATATTTTAATAAATATGTCACTTTGACCTCAGCAGAATGTCACAAATTAAGAAATTAGGCTTTTCCCTTTTCCTTAAAAGAATTAAAATTTCTTGTGACCTTGTTGCATGTTACAGCTTATAATTCAGTTCAGATTTACATGGGCCCATCCTATTTTAAGTGTTTATTAGCAAATACTTCACTTCTGCTGAGTGACACAGTGCCTTCGGGAATTCAGGGTAACTCCACATGCACAGCAAAAGAGTTTGTTATGAACATTGTTATTACCCTGAGAGCCAAGTTAATTTGTAGTGTCTGAACAGCTAAGTGTGACTTTCGAGTACTGCATGTAGTAGAGAATGATGCTTTTATAAGTGCCTCAGACAAAAATGTGTACTGCATGCTCTTGAATAAAGATATAGACAAGATACCAGTGATCACTGTGAGCTGAATTTCTTTAATTACATGCAGAAAATATTAGGGAAATAAAATGTTGATATAATGTAGTAATTGTAATCTGCGTAAATTCAGAATTTCATGTTTACATTCCCATTATAATCAATGGAGAGAAAGCAGCTTTGAATCATCTTTGACTAGAAAAGAGGCTGAGATGGCTAGGTTAGAAGGAGACATTTGGAGCACAAACATCTGACTGCATTCATCAGATATACAAGAATTTACAGGATTCATCAGCTGAATCCTTTAGGGTGTTCCACTTCCTTATTACTCTCCAGTAATTTTCTAGTGTTACTTTCTACATTTTCTAGTATTACTTTCTATTTTTATATGTGTACTTCTCATGTTCTGCAAATTAGTCTTCATCATCATACCTTCATCATTGTAGAAACCAAAAGCAATGGAATGGGAAAAAAAAAGAAGAATATTATCTTTACTGAATAGTAATACCTCTCACCTCATTAAGGACAGTCCTTTTCCTTTGCCTAAAGTCATTCACTCAGGTGAATCAGCAGATACAAAATCATTATAGTTAAAATGAACAAAAACCTATATGTGCAGATAACCTAAGAGTCCTTTTTAAGGGAGATACCTGTCACTGTGCAGAAACAAACTGGATTGCATCCATAACACTCTTGCCAATCACAGAATCGCAGAATCACAGAGTGGTTAAGGTTCGAAGGAACCTCTAGAGATAATCTAGTCCAACCCTCCTGCTCCAGCAGGGACACCTAGAGCACATGGCACAGATCGCATGCAGGCAGGTTTTGATCTCCAGAGGAGACTCCACAACCTCTCTCGGAAGCCTGTTCCAGTGCTCTGTCACCCTCACAGTAAAGACCCTCTTCCTCATATAGAGATTAAACTTCTTATGCTTTAATTTATATCCATTACCCCTTGTTCTGTCACTGGCCACCACTGAGAAGAGTTTGGCCCCATTTTCTTTACATCCTCCCCTTGGGAATTTGTACATATTGATAAAATTCCCTCTCAATCTTCTCTTCTCCAAGCTAAACAGGCCCAGCTCACTTAGTCTTTCCTCATATGACAAATGCTCCTGTCTCTTAATCATCTTCATTGCTCTATGCTGGTTCCTCTCTAGAAGCTCAATGTCCTTCTTGTGCTGAAGATCCCAGATCTGCACACAATACTCCCGGTGAGGTCTCACCAGAGCTGAGTAGAGGGGCAGGATCCCCTCCCTCGACCTGCTGGTAACACTCCTCCTGATGCAGGCCAGGATCCCATTGGCCTCTTGGTCATGAGGGCACACTGCTGCCTCATGGTTAACCTGTTGTCAACCAGGACTGCCAAATGCCTCTCCGCAAAGCTGCTTTCCAGCAGGTCGGCCCCTAATCTGTGCTGGTGCCTGGGGTTATTCCTCCCCAGGTGCAGGGCCCTACACTTGTCCTTGTTGAACCTCAGGAGGTTCCTCTCTGCCCAGCTCTCCATCCTGTCTAGGTCTCTGAATGGCAGCACAGCCCTCAGGAGTATCGGTCACTCCACGCAGTTTGGTGTCATCTGCAAACTTGCTGAGGTTGCGCTCTGTGTCCTTGTCCAAGTCATTGATGAACAATTTGAAGAGCACCGGGCCCAGTACTGACCCCTGCAGGACACCACTGGCCACAGGCCTCCAACCAGACCCGGCATCATTTATCACAACCCTCTGAGCTCTGCCATCCAGCCAGTTTTTAATCCACCTTACTGTCCACTCATCTAACCCACACTTCCTGAGTTATTCTGAGCAATATTTTCCCCCCTACAGTAAACAATGCATGTATTCATCAATACGTCAGAGAATTCATTGGCTTGCATTGTGCATTTTCCTGGAATGCAGAAATGAGAAGTAAAGATTGTATTTAAGGGAAAGATACTACTTTGCTTGCTCCTCTTCCTCTGAGTCTCGCATTACATCAGACACAAAGAAGATTTTAACAATTTGTGCTAAATATTCTAGCTGCTTGATGTGCTCCAAGACTTATTTTTAAATTACTTTGCTGAAGGACTTTACAGAGCAATAAGTTTGTGTTGGTTGTGGTATATGTGCAGTATGAAATATCCAAGTATTGAGCATATGGATCATCAGTTCAATGCTGTAGCACTAACCCAGGAGATTTCCACAAGCCTAAGAGAGAAATATTTAATGTTCCCATGATGAAAACACAGGGATGAGTGATTGATCAACATTATCATCTGTATTTACCAATAACTTTATTTATGAAGATTTGGCATGTGTCTTAAACTGAATCTTTTTTCTTTTCTTTGTTTTTTTTTTTAAATATGCTTCTGAGTTGCTAGAATATATTCCCATTCTTTTCACCACATTCCTTGAATATATATCGTGGATAAAATTTTCAGACAAGACTATCAGCAAAATTAACTTGATTTTATGTAATTCAAATTCAACCCATGTAAACCTGAACATTTACAACAGTTCAAAGTAGAATCATTGCAGTTTAATTTCTTCATCTTGGCTTTCTGTCACAACAAATTAAGTTAGATTTGCTGTTTTCAGATTTTTATGGCCTTTTGTGTTCTTGCTACTTAAATTAAAGACACTTTTAATCTGTGACATGATGTCTAACAACCTCAGGAATAAGTTATGACATCAATAGGATTATGCTTTTGTGAAAACAATGGCAAGTCACAATCAATAAGACACTCCACAAAATGTTATCAGCAAAAGAGAAATATGAAAACCATTTGAGAACTTAAAAATGGGATGACAATAATGTTTATATTTTCTCTTTTCAGTTAGTATTTTTGAGATTATAATCAGAACTAGAAAGAAATAAATGGTTAATGGGGATAATATACTCAACAAATTAAACCCCTTCTGATTTAGATAGGTGGCTTCCTGAACTTCTGGAGAATATGCTTGAATTTGTTAACAAAATCTGTGTTCTTTTATGAACACTTCTAAGTATTAAACTAAATTCAGTTTCTTCAATGCATTTGCCCTAAAACAAGTCTTTCGAATTAGTAATTTTCCCTTTTTAAATGTGTATCTTCTTCTTTAGTTCTCACTTGGCTTTGTAGCATCCGTATCACAGAAGTTATCTGGGCCCTTTGTGGCATTTTTGTGATGTATAGAAACACCATCTGACAACACAGTGACAGATCAGGTGTCCTTTGCTTGTAGTTACATGTCAGTGCTCAAGTGATGGATAATTACCAGTGACAGACCCAAGCCTGGAATGGGAGGAATCAAGGGTCAAAAAATGAGAGGGAAATGACAGAGCAGAGCACTCAGGAAGCATTCTTAGAGACAGCCTGCTATTCTTCTAGTGATGACAAAAAAATGTACATAGGCTACATTATTTATTTATTTTTTCCCAGGAAATATGATACCATAAACTAGAAGCTGCTTGTTCTGTTCATATTTGTGGTTTGTGGCTCAGAAATTTTTGACAAGGGGAAATCATTGCTTTTTTCTTGCCTAACTGGCAGCAATTAGCTACAATGGAGTGAGAGAAGTTTCTGTAACCGCAGGCAATGGTAGTTGGAATATTTATTAGACAGTTTTTTTCCACTGATACTAGCAATACAATAACTTTAGGATTGCAACTTACTCCTAGGGACAGATCACTTTTATGGCAAAAATGTTGTCTTTAAAGAATGAATGTTAGTATAAAGTAAATTGTGTAGAACGTTCCCATAAACCAGCAGCAAAGTGATTGTGTCTGAGAAGCAGGAAAGCAGAGCTACACAGACACTTGAGGCCCTCTTTTGACAGGAAATTCTAAGAAAAAATTGTGTTGCAGCACTTCTTGACTTTGTGCTGAAGAATCAGCCCATTCAAAACAGACAGAGCAGATGATTGAAAATACAGTGTTGGTTTTACTGACAGTTCCTGAACAAATACAGATTGCCTACTTACATGGGCTACTGGATCCCATACATGGGCACTAAGGACACTCTTTGGAAGCGAAGCCATTGACAAACTTTTCTTTTGAGCTCAAAAACCAGGTAATGGGCACAAGGACTATTTCTGGCAAGAAAAGTTCAGCAGAAACATTGTCAGTAGCATCAAATAGAAAGCAATAGGATTCTCTGAGTAGTAAAGTCCTACTGTTATCCTCGCTTAGTGATCTAGTTAGCCTAGTATAACTAGGCAGGTGTGAGTGGGAATTGTGTTTTGGTCCAAAAAAACAAGGGTGCTTCTGATGTATGGAGTCTCATGGATTCCCAAGCAGAAATTCAGATCTCTGGGAAATCCCAACACACAGAGATAATCAGTGGAAGATGTTGTGCTTTGTGCCTAATGACAATTAGATTTAAAAGACTTAGCTAACAGAGTGTCTCAGAACTAGCAAACACTGGTACTTCTCAATGGGAAAACTAAGTCAGTAAAAGCTAAGTGGAGAGAATGAATGGCCTAACCTGTCAAAACTCAAACCTGCCAAGAAGTGTTAGACATTTTGCTGAGACGCTCCACCAAAGTGAAACATCACACTGGTAAATAAAGCTAGCAGCTCTCCCTACAGGGGAGTGACAGCATTTACCAACTGAGCAACATAAGGCAGAAGGCAAACGACATGAGGGCTTGGGAGGATAGTGGTGTTCACTGCACATTTTGTAATTTTCCCCCATGTATATTCCATTCCCACTCTTTTGCCATCATTTCATGATGGTATAGAAAACAGCTGTTCTTAAGCTTTGTGAAGGGGAAGAAAGGAAAATAAAAGATCCCAGACTAGTTAAGCTGTGAATCTGCTGGAGGACATTTGCTTGGCTGGATCTCATCAGTCTTTTGCGCTATGTGCCTGCCATGAGACCCAGCCTCATCAAGTGTTAAAGATATTTGTCTCTCTGTAACACACACCAAAGGGAACGCTCTTTATTTTATTGCTCTTATACGTGCGATGAGCAGTTTTATTTCTCTTAATTTTGCTGGCTCTCGATAATATCTTCTTACTTCTATTGATTTCATTCTTAGAATTTAATTTACTTGAGATGATTTATAGTGTGATTCCTTACATGCACATTATCTTATCCATCATCATTAGTATTGGATTCGGTATTGTGAATTTTTAACAGTTGATATATAAAGGTGTAAAGCAGAAGCTTCTTTGCATGCTTTGAGTTAATTTTTAAATTTTTGTCTCCTTATTTGCATAATTGCATAACTTCTTGGAGATAAGATTTCCTTTAGGCTCATTATTTTCCTTTTTCTTGTTCCTCAGCTATCCTAAAAAAATAAATAAATCAGCATAAAACACTCTTTATTTGTTGTTTTGCTTGTTTTAATTGGTTCACAACCTCTAGAGATACTTGTTTCATTCTCATCTGCACAAAGTGAATTTCAACTATGTTCAGTTTTTCTAAAAGCCTCAGTAATTTAATTAAAACTTAGCAGATAAAACCCAAACTTGCATACTACATGACTAATTCTATTTCCTGTTTCTGGAAAAATATCATGCTCAAAATATTCTTTGCTCCAAAGCAGAAATTGCAAGCTGAATAAAGACGACACAGAATACTAATTTTCTGATACTAGGTAAAGATCAGTTGGAACTTACTCTACAGTTAATGTCTGGACATGTATTTCTGAGAAACTGGCCTTTTAGGTCTGGAATTATGAAGACAAAAGCTCTCTACATTTTGGACTAAGATTCTGGTCTAAAAACTTCAAAAATAGAAAGATTTCTTCCTAGTCTTGTAAATATGAGGTTCTGTCTTGAAAATCTTCCATCATTTCTCTTTTAATATAAACCTCCAAAGTTATTTCCTTGTTTTGTGTTTCACATTATCCAGTTCTATTATCATCTCATATCTACTTATTACTGCATCTTCTGCTCTCCTCCATAGATTTCAAAGGGTAAAAGAAATATAATTCAATTTCATACCCTCACTGAAGTCATTTTTTTCACTTGATGTTAGAATGACCCCTTGCAGTATGTGCATAGATCAAAAAACTAAAAAACCTGTTGAGATACAAAATGCGCATAATCCTACAGTGGCATTTTATGGAATCTATTTTCAAAATAGAAACACACCATAACATCTAAACAAACCCTGACACATTTATGGTTTACTGAAAGACTGATGCTAAAAACATTGCTAATCTTCATGAGAACTCTCAAGTTCTCATTTAATACTCCTTAGTCCTCATACAGCTCTGCCTCTTAATTCTTGTGATTGACAAATAATTTCATTGGCGGACACTATTTGAGAAAATGCTTATTGTAATGTGCTTCACACACGAATTATGCCATTAGAAGAGGAAGGAAAAAGGGGAAAAGCCCCATCTCAGTTTGACTTTTTGTCCTTGAAAACTCTATCAATTTATAAGAAACTCTCCTTTTGATATCATCCAGGTCAAAAATCCTGACTCCTTTAAATGATATCAACAAACTGGGGAGCTCTCCTGCACATTGCAATCTCTGCAAGTTGACCAGCCACCTGTGGGGCATTCCCAGCCATGCAGGAAAATCCTGGGACCTCTTAGCAATTCTTCATTACTTTCAGCTATTTTAAGCATAACTTTCTAGTGTACTAGACTACTTCTTACAGAAAATTAAGCAAGTGTAAGAGTTTTTATAAGTGCTCTTTGTTCTGTGTTTACTTTCAGTATTTCAGGTTGCTGCTTGTTGAATACAACAACTAGAGCTAACATTGGCGTTTCCTAAATTCTCCATGCATAGAACTACAGCTTTATTTTTTTCTAAGCAGAAGGGTTTTCGTATATGGTTTCTGTTTGTGTAAATGCTTTGCAGTTTGTTAAGACAATTTCATCTAACAGTTTTGCTGGAAGGTGGGTGGTTTGGATGCTGTTTGTTTTCTGTTTTTGTTTTTCTTTCTTTCTTTTTTGATTTATGTGACTGAAAGCATTATGAGCCTTTGCATAAATATTACATGAGCGTGTGGGTTACATTCTCTCATGTGGCAAACCTACACGTAGAGCTACAGCAGTAAGATGCTTGCCATGCTTACATAATGGGCAAGCAGTTAGTGTAATTCTCTGTGCATTAAATGCTTTATGGATCAAAAACTTTTCTAACAAGAAAACAGCTGAGAGAATGTCTCCCTCCTCCTTTTCAGATCTGAGGGCTTAACCAAACACTTCTTATAGATCAAGTTGAAACTCTTTAGAAAGCTAGTGTACCTCAGTGATTCATTCCCCCCTGGCAAAAGCAAACTCTGCTGCATTAGCAAAGTGTTCAGACCTCTGGTACAGTATGCAAGGCAGGATTGGAATGGAAGCATTTACAGAAATTATAGATGTCATTTTGACAGAAATAACCCTTCTTTTTACAGACTTTTTTAATCAAAGGCTGTGATGAAGTAATATGTGAGTGGGTAACAGCATTGTATGTGATAGAAATTGCCCTTAAATTGAAGATGAGTTTGGTCTAGTGGCTACATTGTACTATGCAGTGCAAGCAAAACAAATTTCCTTTATCCCACATTTCATTTTTCATATCCCAGCGAAGCATTTATCCACAGAATTTCATTTTTTTTTTCTGTTTGTGAATTATCCATGTACAAGCATTGATTTCTGTAAGCATTGGTTGTATGCTATGACTGAGGAAAGGCATTCCAGGCTTTGTGTTCTAGACAAATCTTGGGCAGTATAACAAATGCTTTCATTTTCTAGATGTATATGCTGTCACATTTTCAGATTTAACTCTTCTACAAGCCACTTGCTTCATTGCTAAATTATAACTTATTTACATTAGAGATTAACCTAACAGTTAGGAATACTGATTCAGGCCTTTAGATTTTTTTTTATCCATAATTCAATTTAGCATTTGCCAAAAGCATTTTTATATATATATGTACATGTATGTGTGTGTGTGTACATATATATATGTGCATACATGTGTAATATATAGTAGATATCAAATATATTTATTTTATATATATAGATATATATTTAAATCCCTTTCATTAACTTACGACTTCCTACATGGTTTCATATTGACCTATAAATGGTCAATAATTCATTATGGAATTCATTATGGAATGGATGTTTTTTCTTTTCTAGCTTGAATCTGTTGTGATTCCCCCCAAAAAGAAAGTAAGCAAAAGAGAAAATTAATGGGCCAAGATGCATTAATTGAAATTAAATTGAATTATTTTGAAACTGTCCCTATTTGAAGCTGAATGTCAGTTGAATTAGCCATATTTTTAAATGACTAAGTAGCATCCTCTATAATTAACATTGTTTTTGAGGTAAGCTTGGAACAAGAGCTACAAAGTAGTCACAATTTGGCTCCTGTAGTTCAAGGAGCCTATATGCAATTTTGAAAATCTTCTTAATGTGAGAGACTTTGTGTATATCCGTGTGAAGATTTTATCTGAAAGAAAAGATAAGCCTATTTGCCTTGCCTATTGATTGTTTTATTATGGTGCTTCTAGACAGCAGATCACAGCGATTTGGTGTGAACAGTCAGATTCCAGAAAAGGTGTGTGATCAGCCGCTCAGGCAGCTTCCTGCCCAGACAAGGACCCCTCAAGTCTGACTTCCAAGGGTCAGGCAAGCACACAACAGATCGCTCAGTAAGGCTGACCATGTGTCCCGCCCAACTCGGGATTTGTATGACAGGCCATTTGAGGTGAGTAAGAAGAAACAGAGCAGAACAAAACTGGCCGTGCAGGGGGAGACTCAGAGAGAGTCCATGATTTGGAGGACAAAAGTCTTTAAAGACAGGGATAACAGAACCTCTGGAATAAAAAGATTTGACGAGTAAATGATGTCTGAGAGAGATGACAGTGCTTATTTTTGTTCATGCATTCCTTGCTCAACAGTTACTCAGTTTTACAACCTATATATATCTTCAACATTTGCCTCAGTTATGATGTGGCTCTGGAGAAGGGGAACTTCAAACCCAAACCTCCAAAAAAAAAAAAAAATTGAGTGAAGCTTCAGGGTATCTCATGCTGCTCCTGATTGCCTAAATCCTATGACACACAGGGTTTGGTAGTTCCTGTCCCCTTTGGAGCACCTTCCTACCATGTAGGCATAGCCATAGCATAGTCATGCCCAGACCTGATTTTTTTTTTGCAGCTTTTGTAGCAGAAAGTCACACTTTAAAGTTCTTGGCAGGTGCAACATCAGTCATCCAGTGAGTTGTCTATCCTCTCACCACTGAGATGTTGAGAGGGATTCATCAAGTATTAATGATCTTCTAGGTTGCTTGCCGTGAGCTATAAAGCTGCAGCTTATAATTCTGTTTTGAAAATAGTATATCTCTCTGTCTCTGTACACATTGAAGGTGCTCTCAGAACTAATTAAAGGGCAGGAAAACAGGATATGGCCGAAAGGTTAAAAAACAGAATGCCACTAGCTACCTATGTCATTTCTTCAATTAATTTCTTGAAACCTTTTCATCTCCAGCCATGAAAACACCTCTACAAAATGTGCCAGACAATGTAAGTTTGCTAGTGAAATAATAGCTAAGAAATCTGTGAATTGGTGAAAAATATCTCCAAAAGACCTTACCAAATAGAAAAAAAAAATCCTTGTCAGTGCATATAACGTAGTTTTTCTCACATGATACACAGATGCTATGAAAATATAGCATCTTGAGGCCTATTAAGTGACTTGATAAGCCATCAAAAGACAATTAAAAGTCCTGATGTCCTCTGATGACCCAGCTTGCAAAAGAGGCAGTACGCTCAAAGGCCTCTGTGTGTGTACGTGCGAGTTCATGTATTACTACATAGCGGGGGAGAGCAAGTACGAAGAAAAGCATTAGATGCTTTAATCTGTCAAGACCTGGAAAGGCAAATGGGGGATAATAAGGACAGCAGAGGTAGTTTCTCAATATATTTGTGTGCAATAAGGAGGTTAGAAAGCTGTTTCTGGGATCAGAGGCACAGACTGCTCTAGGGAAAATATATGCATTTGTGTTCACTTTCTGTAACATTATTCAAGATCTTCCTGTCTCATTTCATTTGTGCAAAATATAAATGTAGGCAAATTAAACAAAACATTCTTGGTTTTATTCTGTCTATTTTCTTATTCCTAATAAACATTGTTCATCTCAATGAAATTGCTGTTCAGACAGGCTGCCCTTAGGGAGAAAACCAGCCTTCAGAGGGATGCACAGAAGGCAAATGAAGTTCCAGTTTCAGATGGGTAAGTGGTACAATATCTCCTAATGCTAGCATACATATTGCCAAAAAATTGTGGTAACTAGCAATCAAGATTTTACCACAGGACCAGAGTAATACTTGCAGAACTATTTTACATGTTTCATATTTCTTAATTATCATTTGATTTGATTAATGATCATTTGCTTTGATTAAATCTTTTATGATCTCCCCAATAGCACTCTCATTTTAAGAGAGTCATCTGAAGGAGTGCCTTCACAGAAGAGAAAAACAACTCTCTCCCTAAGAGCCAATCACTACTATGAATATCCCATCATTACAAAAACAGCATGAGATGGGTCTTGATAAAATACAAACACTTTG
Organism: Tinamus guttatus; assembly: GCF_000705375.1. The sequence goes on along the minus strand of NW_010579442.1, from coordinate 22,748 downwards.
ACGATGCTCAGGAAAATAAAAACATGTTATCTCTTGGAAAGAAGATAATCATTCAGCTTGAATTACATCCCTGGATTTTATTACATGCCAGTTGTTTGTCTTTGGACAAAAATTGTGTTTTCTTCTTCATATTTGTATGGTCCACAGCTCATTAGCAGTGATTAAAAATCACAAATTAAAGTATAAAATATTAAAATTATCATATCTTATCATTTACTATAATTTCTAAGTAATGTCAAAATCATACATATAAATGCATGGCTATGGATTATATATTGGTTATTCATCGCATTTTACAGTCACTTATCTGGATAAATGACAAAGATATTCTAAAGGTCAAACGTGAAACTTCAGAGGCAAAAAATAAACATATTTTCTTTGTTGGTGAACATTTTGTTTGCACTGTGCATAAGTTGCCCTAAGGATTTCTTGCTGTTCTCAGTAAGTCAACAAGCAAACATTTTGAAAATGATTAGTATTGATTTTGCAGAATATACCTCAGTTCTGCTGGAATATCTTCTGTCTGCAGCAGAAAAATATGTTTATTTTTTTGAACAAAGGGCAATTAATGTAGTACAAGTGAACCCAAAAATATTGGTCTTGATTATTTCCCTTTTTTAAATTACTCCAGGTACTTCTATTTATTTGGTTTTACCAGTGTAGCTGAGAATAACTTTTCCATTAGCTATATCCATTAGGCAATCCCATTAGGTATTCAATCAAGGTTTAAACAGTTAGATGAACACATCAAGGAGAAATGTGCTGAGAGTTAGGGGTTCTTCTTGGGTCAACACCAACGCATCTTACTGCACCTTGGGCAAGATGAGTTCAGCTGCAGGAATGAAGCA
>NW_010579442.1:5585-21815 GCF_000705375.1 Tinamus guttatus | reverse complement strand
GACATGACTACCAGCACCAACATGTGCTAGTGCCCTTAATGCACCTCCTTCCCTACAGGGAGAGTCTGCAAACACTAACAAGAAAGAACTGGGGCTGCTAAGAGCTTGCTGCTATTTTGTAGTAGCCCAAGGGAGGCAAGGAATGAGGAGGAACTGAAGTCTCCTTTCACTACGAGGAGAAGAGGTCTCCATGGGGCCCTGGGTGGCAACATAATGTAGAACAGACCTCACCTGTCAAAGTTCTGCGAGCTGAGAGGCTTCAGAAGGTACTGAAAAATCCAGATGGAGTTTCCTATATCAGTTTTTCCCCTCTCAGGAATAGTGATGACCAGTTAACAGCCTGAAGTTTGGTTTGGTTTACTTATTCATCCATAAAAACTCTTTCAGAATAAAACTAGTTGTTTGTAGACTAATTAAAGAAAGTATAGCTCAATGTTATGGGTTTCTTGGGAGCTAGGTGTCATTCCTCAGGGAATAGGCTCTTGTTAGTAATAACCATCAGGGACACACCAGTTGCTTCTGCAAAGTAAAGGGTGTTGACCCTGTACTAAGTCAAATAATAATTGACTGGTACAACCAAATTCTTTTCCTATAGAAATATATTTTGTCTGTGACTTTTTCCAATCCAAATTGCAGATTTGCATAACCTTTGCACAACTCAAGAACTACTGCTTGCAGATAAGCTCATTATCATTTCAGATTTACTATTCAAAATCATACTTTCTTGCTGAAGCAGGTCTTCAGCATGTTTGCTAAAGGAGATCTGACCTGCTTCCTTCAGGAAAGATACATGAATGGCAATCTCATGATAGTAATTCAAATATTTCATGCTTTCACAGATACATATTCACCAGAAAACAGCTTTTGAATTCCTTGCTTCAATAGTCAGAAATGCTACAAAATGTGACTTCCACATGTAGTGAATATTTTTTTGTCTCATACAGATATTATTTTGAGACGATAGACCAAAATTTGCCACTTCATTCCTCCTTCCATACTGTGAGTGAAAAACAACAAAGTCAATGATTTTATAACTAATTCCAAAAGGAATCAAGTTCAATACCTGATTTTCTTCTGTTTTCCTTCTCACATTCAAGCTACCTTTTTTTGTCCATTTGATTGAATGCGACTTATACCATTATTTCTTACACATGAAGATAATGTCATTGTTTTAAAATATCACATGAGAATATTTAGAATATATAAGGAAAAGTTATCCATGTATTTGTCCTACCGTCAACAAAGAGCAGAAACAAAAAACTTGTTAAGTAATATTCACGTGAAAGTGGAAACTATCAAGTAACTTTGTATCTGACCAAAGAACTAATTTTGTCAGACCAGGAGTATTATGATCTTGAAACTAGCAATATCTAAACTATCAGAGTATGTTTGGTATATTTCTGAGAGCTATTGTACTGTTTTTCAACTGATAACAAGGCATATTAATAGTTAAACTTTCCTAGGTAGTTAAATATCCAAATTTTAATATTAGTGTCATCACTGATATCATCAGATGGCACTGTTACACATAGGTGTCCAAATTCTTTTCCTTTTTGTGAACAAATATTGATATTGGAATGACAAGCTGTAAGTCACTATGCATATTTGTTTTTATGAGTTTTATTATGGAAAGTTCCAGAAATAAATTGTTTAAAAAAGTAGCTGCATAAGCAGCATTTCACTCTCCAATAAGACTTCATTCTTCAGCCAGTGACCTGGGCATTGAAGTTGGACTACTAAAGATACCAAAAAAGGATTTAAAATTCACATTTCCCTATCTCCATTCCTGGAACATCTCGCTGTAACAGTGAAGTTATAAATAGAATGAATATGTCTACACTGATTCGTAATTTCTCCTCCACTACACATTGCTTTTTGCTTGACTAGATTGACTGTCAGCTGCAGATATTCACCAAACTGAGTAAACAAGGCAACTGTCTTCAGTGTATTCCAGGTCTTCAAGCAGAGTTTGGTATGATACAATACACCAACCATTTTATTTTCCAAAGTGTTCATCAACTAAGCAATATTAACTATAAATAGCCAAAATGGTAGGAGTCAGCTGTGCCAAGCACCCAAGGAAACTGAGGGACAATGCCATTTATATATCATTTATCCAACAAAAGCTTTTAATTCCTTCAGAGGTTTCACTCATCAATATTACTCATTCCTTGGGATTCTGAGTGACTTGATGAAGTCCTGTAGACTTGTTTGATACACTGCATCAAGTACCTGACAGAAAAAATAAATAATAAAAAAAAAGGGACATGGCTCACTAAACATGTATTTTCTCAGATAACATCTGTAAAATAGGAATCTAGCCAACAGCAGAACATCTGATCTTTAGAGTGAATATCCTGTCTTTGCCTCAAAGTGAATTACTGATCTGAGACATTAATATAGAAGCAAAAATGCCTATGGCAACTGTTAGGAGAATATGGCTTTTGTGGATTATGAATCTTATCCTTTTGGAGCAGGAACATTCTCAGGGACATGAGGGAAGATGGATTATTCAATGAACTGAAAACCTACGCAGATGTGCTACAAAACTACCCTCCCCTGTTACCAGCAAAGATCTCACAGGCTTTGATACTTCACCAGATTTCAGGAAGCAGACTGTGATCTTACCTTCTTTCTGGATGAGGGAGTTTCCTGCTCAGGTAGGGAGCATAACATTTTGACAGAGCTACTTCAAAGAGATTTTTCCATTGATCTAGTATCTTGCAGCATCCTGCAACCTCTAAATAATGCTGTCTGTCTGATTGAATATCACAGATTTCAATTTGTTGAATAAGAGCTGCAGAAATAATGCTTGGCAACAGGTGCCTCTCAGATGGTTTTCTGAGTCAAACATGGTCCTTTCTGTGCAACAAGTTGACAATACTCTCATTTCTCCTGTGTAGCTGCCCCTAAGCCCTAAACTCTTTCTACCCACCTATTAATATGCCCAATGTTATGATGATTGACCTTTCCAAGTATCATTAATGGTACTTTCCAGGTGCAGGCAAAATAGATCATAGACTGAATTATTACTCTTAATGTTGATAGGAACACATTCCACAGTCATCTAAACTGACCCTAGCTGGTCTGGCAGCAAATGTTGATGAGTACGGTAGGGTTGTGGTGTGAGTAAATAAGGCCACTAAATACACACCAAGCCCCTAAGGAGAGAAGGTAAAGCAATCAAGCACTACGGAAGAAGTTTATCGAAGGATAACGGAAATCATGATTATTTCAGTCATTTTCTAGGCAGTAGAGTTCATCTGTTCTTATCTAATGAGCCTCTTTGAACTGGAACTGATAAAATTTGGCACTCTGAAATTGCCAATATCAAATTTTGTGAATGCTCTGAATTGAGTGATTTCACATAAATTCTCTTTATTTAGGGTATGTTTAAAAATATCTAGACATTAGGGAGTTTAAGTACTAAGCTAGTGTTATCTGGCTGAGTGCCAAACAGCATTGACTCCAAAAATGAAATTCTTACTAAGTTTGTGTTCACTCTTATTTCATTTTATCTTCATTGCATGAGCCATTTAGCCTAGGTAGCCCAGCAGATCTTCATAAACCCTAGAAAAAGAAAGTATCTTTAAAATCTAAAATTCATAGTTTTACTGAATTCATGCTTATAACAAAATAGATGTTTTCTCAATCAGCTCATCATCATTTCTACATCAGGATGCTTCTGTTCAAGATCTTTACTTCATTTAAGACAAATGATAGTAGGTCTTCAGATCAAAGTTTAGCCAGCCCAATACCAACTTTTTATTTTGTGACCTATGTGCTTTTTGAAAGGTCTTCTTGATCATTCTCCCTTTAGGAGGAGATAAAACTCTTCAGCTACAAGAATAACAGATCAATGGTAGGTACATTATAATATTATGACCACATCATCTATATCCTGAGAACTTGAGTCAGGTTACAGCAGATTAATTTTGTCAAGTGGAAAAAAGTCTCAGTCTTCTGTCCAGTACCTACAATTCTTTGTCACTACTTTTGTTTTATTTTATTCTGTATTCTTTATTCTCTTTTTTTCATTCTTAATCAACACTGACTCTCTAATATGTATGAGACATTAAGTTTTTCCAGTTGTATTTCCAGTAGAGAATTAGGGGTAGTAGAACTACAAATATTTTGAATATGATTCATTTTATATGTAAATAAATTTTAGTCATGCAATACAAGAACATTAAGCAACATGCTGGGAATTCCCCCTTGCAGTGACCTCAGCCCAATATTAGAACAATTTTGCCCCAAAGAGCAGCAATCATTAGAGATCAAGGCAGACAGAAAATATTTCTGTTGCTTACAGCGGAGGCTCAGCCCTGTGCAAAAATCATCCATGTTCAGGAGTGCTGATTAAATACTTCAAACAGTATTTTATTTTAATGGGACTTCATATGAAGCTCATATTAGTTCATTTAATAACCATAAAATAATGACCACATCCAACTTAAAAATATTCTGTTTTATTTTTTCCTTCAGTTTAGTTAATATATTTTTTTTTTCTGTACAGGTGCTCCATAAAAATCCATCTACACAATACAAAAATAAATGATTAATCAAAGTTGAGTAGACTGAAAAGGACTTTTTCTAGATTTCACTTGAATTTAAAATGTTCACCATTAATTTCCATTTTTTTTTTAGCTCATGTTCTTTGGGTGAAACACTATGAAACACTGTGGAAGTTTTCTTCTTATATTTGAAAACAAAAGTATTATTTTATTCCATTGTCCATTAGATGCAATGAGTAGTGTACTGGTTTTGTTTTAATCTGATATTCTATCTTTTCCCAAGAAAGTATTAATATTCCTTAACTTGCATCTGTTTGTTTTCACTCTGTTCTGATAAGCTTTTTGTTTGTTTGTTTTCAATGCATATGTTATCTGCTTTTTGCTCCTTGAAAAATGAAATAATTTACCCTTTGTTTTAGTTGTCCATCATTATATTATTTCCAGAAGTAGTTTTTTTTAAAAAATTCCTGGCCTGTCTTTTATAGGCTTATTTTGCACATGGCACTTGCAACAAAAATTCTAAAAATGTAGATAGAATTCTGCATATAGTCATTACTAATTGTTATTATTATTAACCTAAATTTCAAAACTGACCCTTAGCCAAAAGAAAGTGACTAATAACAAGAGCTCTTGTGTCCTCATTTGGGCATAACACAAAATTCCCAGGCAGAACTGTGTAAAATACTTCTAATTCTTTTTTGAGCTTCATATTTCTTCATATTTTAAAATTTAACCCTGAGCCACTCTTGAATTCCAAATCACATTTGTCTCCTTCAGACTTCTCCACATTCATGTGCAGAAAAAGTGAATCAAATCCTACGGATCATTCCACATGAAGCAAAGTAAATAATTTAGTCTTCCAAATTTAGCATCTTTATTAGCCTACTAGCAATATAGATCTGACTGGAGAAACCTAAACAAGTGTTTTCTCCACCAGATCATTTGAACCTATACCCTCCGTGTTCCTCCTTCTCTTTTGAGAGGCTAGTATGGGGTTTGTCCCCAGACTACGACATCTTCCAACACTCAGGCAAGTCTTCTGTTGAGCACAGCAGGTATCTTTCACTCAGTCACAATAGCTAGTAATTCCTTTGGATGAATAATTCCATATTATCCTGGTGACCCCAAAAGATGGGCAGGAATGGTTTCCCTGAAAGTGGAAGGAAAGTGACCTCCTAAGTGATGTTTAATCTTTATGCAGATGACTCCCCACTTGTACTGAAGTCCATCTTTCTGTAGCAAGCATGCCTTCCATCTTTGTTTCTAGTCTGGATCTGTGTTCTCTGCATTTACTCTTGTAAATTTACTCTTACTGTATCTTGCCTTGAGCTCCTATTTTGCTTCTTTTTTTTTTTCTTTTTTTTTTCCTGAGCTTTGCATCAAATCTTTTAACTTTCTGCTCTGCTTCCGCCATGTCTTTCTGCTGTAAACACCAGACAGGACTACAATTTTGCCTGAATCCCAAAGCTATTGATTTTAAAGCTTTCTTTTGTAAAATTCATATCATTTGATACAATGATCCCATAAATCTGTGGGACTGTCCATCTTTATATTATTTCCAGAAGTATCTTGTAAAAAATACCCTCTTCTCCCTCTCATAGGTTTATTTTGCACATGGCTCCTGCAAGAAAATAATAATAAAAAAAAAGGAGATGGAATTTTGTATATAGTCATTATTTATAATTCAAACACAGGATGGCTCCACTGAGCCAGTACTGCTTACAGGTATCCCCATCATCATTCTTTTCAAATATGGGTGTTTTACGTTATATCTTTTTATCACATTTTTTCCTCTATATTTCTTTTCAGTGAAGTATTTCTTCCAAAATCAAACACAAAGTCAGCAAATAGAGATGTATAAAGGCAATATGTGTCTGTGAAACATAATCTGCAGCAAAATTGTTCAGACAAAGAGGTATACGTACGGATTGGCAATTTATCATTTTTAAATCTATTCTGAGTACCTAGGCAAGCACATTCTTAAATAACACAAGATACCTTTTTTTTTCCACAATATTTGTAATTAAAATTTGTGTAGTGCTGAACCACAGCAGCATATCTGATGAGAATCTAAATGATTCTCCGTATGGAGGAAGGCAATACTTTTTGCATTATTAACATGCACTCTCAGTTAAAAATTCTTGCCATCAAATCAAATGCTGTGAAGAAAATCAGCCTCTGTATCAGTCTTCACAAATGCTCCTGACACCTACCATATGACTCACTCAGATGCCCTCACCAAAAATCAGAACGTTCATTTTCAAAGCAAAAGGAAATATATACAAATGTGATTCACTAACAGTTCCTGAGGGAGCAAATTATTGCTCCAGACTATTTCATCTTTTCCTAGAGAAAGTAAATTAAGGAATAACTCAAGTGCGCAAGCAATACTGCAAAAGTGATGGTGGGGGGGGTGCAGGAGGGGTGGAAATCACTTTATAGTGATATATAAAAAATAGAGAAAATATCTCTTTAGGGAAAAAAAAAAGGCAAGTTTAGTGTTTGTGAAATGTCAATACTGCAAAAGTGATGGTGGGGGGGTGCAGGAGAGGTGGAAATCACTTTATAGTGATCTATAAAAAATAGAGAAAATATATCTTTAGGGAAAAAAAAAAGCAAGTTTAGTGTTTGTGAAATGCTCAGCCCCAGAGAATAAAGATGCTATAATCAGGGAGCAGGCAATGTGCTCCTGTGGCAGCTGAGATTATCACCACATTACTCAGCGATTCCTGCAGCTGGGAAATCACATCAAGAGGTCAAGGGGCACCCTGACTTTCATGTTTTTTGGCAAAGCAAAACCTGACGATGCCTGTTGTCACTGTGTTTTAGTAATATGGGCTCTGTCAGTTTATTCACTAGGAGTTGGACAGAGACCTCAATTTATATAAAACACTGAATATCTAAAACCAAAGCTATTCAGTCCAGGCTACTGCGTCAAACATGTTTCAGTATCTAGGATATGTGTGAATGCATTAAGAGGGAGGATTACAAATCTAGGGGAAATATTATTTGATTGACACACACCTGCAATATAATCAGGCAGAGATTGCTGGAGACATATCTCTTTTTCCGACAGCCTGAGGGTTTTAAAAGTTTAAAACTGTTAATTAAACAAAAACTCAATTTTCTTGCCAGTCCACACTAGAAAGAATCTATCCAAGAGAAACTCTTTTGATATCTGCAGTGTTACTAATGACTGCACATTTATTGACTGACATCATTCCTTGGTTATCTTTTTTTTTTTTTTTGAAAAGGCTGATTAAGAAGGTTGAAGTAACTGGAAAAGAATGAATCTTTGCAAATGGTCAGTTCCAGTCTTGACAGAAATTGGCAGAAAACATATTAGTGCTAATCATTTTTCTTTTATGGTGAAAACTTACCTTTTTATGTGTGTGACTGCTCCTTCTTTGCCCCTATGTGTTGCGCTCATCACAGAAGTGAGGGTATCAGCTGGCTGCAGTTAATTTGGATTGCCTCTTCCTCTGTGTTCACAACTAGGCTCTGGACAACTGTTTCTCTGGAATTTGGATATATCAGATCTTGCATGCTGAGTACATAGAAGGCTGCTGTAGTTGCCAGTGCTGTGTTGTTAGCTGCATTGCAGCTCACAATGTTTTGTATAGCAGAGCAGATCAAAGTTGGATAGAGACTGAATACTGGGCAAAAACTCTCTGCTTTCTCTTTGCCTCAGAGACTGCTGGTCAGAAAGAGGCAGGGAATATTTTCAGTTGGAAAGAGTCATTGGCTTTTTCACTCTCTTATCTATTTTAAACTTCTTTGATGGTATTTATAGCTAAATGCCTTTATAAACAAACATGTAAATAGAGAAAACATTTCATAGATTTTTATACTGAGATAGAGGCTATGCTGCTCTTATTGAAGTCTCTGAGGACAGTGTTAGGGAGTTATTTCAAGGTCTAAAAAGGCACAGTAAGACTTGCAAATGATCTTGTGACATTACAGAACACTAATCTGAGACACAAGAGACTGTGAAGTGTATCTGCAATAAATGGAAAATGAAAAAGTGAGGCCAGGAAAAATATACCCATAAAGACTTAACAGAATTATTATTAAGATTAGGAGCTGTCAGCTAAATAAAATTGCTATTAATTTTACCAACAAAATGCAGTACCCCTAGAGGAGTTGTTCTAAGCAATGCTAGTGGAAGCTCTGAGCAACAATGAATTAATTACAAAAATAATTCTTTTCTTTCTCTTTTAATAACCAGAATTTTCCTCATCAGCCTTGTTAAAGAGACTTGTGGCTTTATTATCTCTAACAGACAGAAAAGAGCAGACAGAATAAGATGGTACTTTGACATCAGCTATTTCCCTCACAGTCCACAGAGACGCGTAGTACCTCATAATTTGATAAGAGAACAAAATTTTTGAGTTTTTAACCCAGTCACTCTTCCCTCTGATTTTTTTTTTCCCTGGAGCGCAGAAGGTGTTGGGGCTCTTACAGCTGAGACAGATAGCAATACATTTATTAGTTTCAGCAAATTCCCTTACTGGTCCAGATGAAATCATTTTGATCCCACCTTGATGGGCATAGCATAAAACCTCAGCTGATCAAAAGCTGAGGAGCTGATGTCTTCCTTTGAGAGTACCTGTGAGTTTTGCCAAGCCTGTAGAGATGCCTTCTGAACCGACCTGTCGACAGCAGTGATCTTGTGCTGAACCCCTCAGTGACCCAGCAGGTGAACTCTGGATGCAAAGCTGATGTCTGACAATGTGGGGGTCTTGCCTGCTGGAAAAAAAGTGCCTCAGAGCACATATTAAATAGGGAGCTATCTTGCACACAACTGGTTTCTGCCTTCCCAAACCCCTCCTATGCCTGTTGCTACTGGGGAGGGTGCCTCTGGCTGCTCTGGCGGGCAGGGGTCCTCTGCCTTGCCAGGAGATTAGAAGTCCAGAGAAAATGTTTCTCAAAGAGCCATATGGTGATAGGGATGAAGGCAGAAAAGAGAAGCTATGAGTGCTCAAGGGACGGATGGGAAGGAAAGGTCCCCCAGAGGGACAGATAGGAGATCTGGAGAAGGAAATCATTCCCATGGACCATCCATCTGCCCTGTCCCAACAGCCCAGCCTCATCCACAACCCAAGGAACAGTGTCTTTCCCCATGATTTAAATCAGCAAGACACCAGTGAACAAAAACATCAATGTGGCCTCCATGACCAGGGTGTCTCTGGGCATCTCTGATGCAGGGGGCATATGCAGCTCTTGATCATATCACACCATCACTTTCCTGCCTGGTCTATTCTCCTGACTGCCATAAATCTCAGCAGAACTAGGGCTTTTGATAGCCCCTTAGAAGAGGTTCATGGATCGGTGCTTGCCATGCACCACTGATCCTGAGCGGCTCCCTGCATGTGTTACTGCTCTCACTTTCTAAGGAAAGATGCAGGCAATGAGGTGCCCAACAGTCTCTCTCTCCAGCCACAGAAGACTCCTCCAACCCCAGCTGCTGGCAGCACCAGCCCGGCTCGTTCTTGTGCCAGGTCCTGAAATGACACATAGGTGATCCTGGTCCTTTTGAATTTCAGATTTTCTTCAGTTCTGCATTTGAATTGCCAAGGGCAAGCCTGTCCTGAATTGGCTTTGCATTTCTACCACGTATCAAAGATCTCATAAAATATTTTCTTTTCACTTGTTAATTTGGTGAACTGGTTTTCAATCTGTATCACAGAGTTCAAAGTGCTTTGGTCTTACTGCACTTCGTGACTATTGGACGTACCAAACACAGTAGTACTCGGTGATCATCACAGTGCCTATTGTGCTCAAAATACATAGGGCAAAACAGCCTGAAATGAAGCAACCTCTCCAAAATTCTTCTAAAATGTTGATTATAAAGAAAATATAACCACCTAAATGTCAGATTAAAGGTACTTTCATACAGATGGGACTTAAACAAGTCTGTCATTTATACTCAGGAAAACGTTTTTTTGGTATTTAGATCAAATCTTCACTTCTGGGTACTAGGAATTTTTTAAGACATCTGACAGAAGTCTCATCTCATCCTGATCAAATAAAATACATAAATGTTAAATCAGTCTTAAAGTGTTTATAATTCATAAGAAATAATTTGACTTTGATTACTCCCTCTTTATTAATTATGTTTAGTTATTAGTTAGTGTCCTAGATAGCTGTTTTAATTATGTTTGCCAACCATATTTCCATACCCAGAGCATATTAGTACTGAGTGTATCTAACACATACACATGTGTAAAGGAGTAGTGAGAATCTATTTCAATTAAATCTCCATGTTTGTGTTTAGTTACCCTTATGAAATTTAAAACCTTTATTAGAGCTTATTTGGCATGTGGCTGGCTTTAAAAAGTCTTAGCTCATGTTTTCATGTGCCTTGACACACATTATGGGGTTTGCAAGATGTAACAGTTTTTTTTTCCTGTTAAGGCAATCCTATGGAATGCAAGGCTTGTAAAATATAGGAATGAAAATTGTCTAAGATCCCTGAAACTCATTTCTTGAAAAGTGTATGTTTAGAAAAGAAGCAAAGGACCTTGTACAAGCTCCAGTTTTCTTACTAGCTCCTGCTCCTATTCAGTGTCCCCAAGAAAAGCACATGAAGGGGAGTGAACAAATATTATAAATGCTTTTCAAGCAAAAATGTCTGTGTTGCATCAGTAGGCAACCATAACACCTTCAAAGAATAGTGACAATGATGTGGTAACTAATGCTCCACAGAGTATTCCTGAAAAGTTCCTAATCTCTTCATTTCTTCTTATAAGCTATCAGCATTCAGCTGGGACTACTTACAGTGGTCACAGCCATTCCATTCTGCATGTATCTGTGCTGCTGTTTGGACCTTGTCTGTAGTCTGCTTATTCATAACAACTGAATACTACAAATGTCAATAAAATCACTTAATTATAACTTTTATTTTCTTCAAGCACAGCTTAAACACAATATTTAACTAGACTTCGTTACAGGAAAAGTTGAAATCACGTCATCGTTATAATGTCATTGTCAAAATCACATCACTGTAAATTTGCTATAAAGAAGAAAAGGCTGAAGCAGGTGCTAGTTTCTGTGGAGGACTCATTTTCTTTTATGAGTGAGTCAACACTAAGTGTCTGGTACAATAATTCTGTACATATAAAGCACTTGTTCTGGGGGAAGGAGAACTAATATTTTTCACATGATGAAAAAACTTTTTAAAAGAGACCATGCTTTAAGTACAAAATGTGGTACCTAAACAATCAGAAACGGTGCTATCATATGTGCTTTTTGTTCTTTTTTGTTCTGGTATTTCAGCTCCAGTAATTAATATGTCTCCTGGAGTTAAAATAAAATGTGCATAACTACTGTTTGCAATTTTTATTCTGGTGTGTGATTTTTGTGCTCAAAAGCTAAGACTTGCTTTATTTTTTATTGAATATTTTTGTAGGTGAATTTTTTTCTGGATATATAAATACTTTTTCTATTCAAATGGTTTTTCTATTCTATTTGCAACTCTTCAATTCAAATGACAAGTAACTAGTTCTAGTTTCAGGCAAGTTTGGTATATTTGGTTTAATTATCCTTCAGATTTAGAATATATTATTGCAAGTTATACAGTGTTAATGCTTAGGTTCATTATATTGATTTTTTAAAAATATACCACGTCCCTAGGCCCTAAGGCCTAATCAGAGATGCACATCTTCACCACTGACTTCCCAGAAACGCTAGTACTGATCTTTTTATGCGAAACCAGGTGGAAATTCCTATCACTTGAAAAGTAACTTGAAAAATGTAAATGGCCAATGCACACAGGAGTCATTCTCAATGCATATGGTAGGGAAGGAGACCTCTTTTAATAAATCCTATAGTATAACTTCAGGCACATAGCTATGAGCCATTAAGTAGAAACTAAAAAGTTTGTAGCCTTATCTGATGACTCTCTCCACTGATGAGTGAAGAGTATATTACAGTGGATGGAGAAGGTCCAGTTCATGTCCCTCTTCCCCTAGCAACAGCATTCATCCTCATGTTATTTTCTGTTCACTAGTTCTACTAGGTACCAAGATGGCCACAAGCCAGTAGAGCTTGTTTGCCTTTCTATGAAGCAGTAAGCTGTATTTAGTGTGCTACAGGGGAAAGGAGGAATTTTAAACATTAGTATAATTGGATCAACAGAAATGTTGCAGCGAAGTCTTAGTTTGTCTATGAGAAGCTTGGATATTTCTCAGTTGATCCTAGGATATAATGTAATTTAAATATTTTGCAAGTCTCCTCAGATCATGTGGAAAATGAATACAATTAGTTTTTAGGTGTCTGAAAGAAGCATGCGATTAATAGTTGGCAATTATTTCCTTCAGCTGTAAGATATATTTTCAAGAACCCTTAATCCTTATTAATTGTTAGTTGGAATACAGATGCTTAATAGATGCCAAATACTGGATCTATTCCATTTTCTTCACAGTGTAGAATAATATGTTGCAAATAATGAAGACAGAATGTAAACCTGTTTCAGACTCTCTTTGCAATATTGGGCCCAGAAATTACTGGGAAAGTGTGAGAGCCTAAGGTTTTGGAAGACAGTTTGAGTCACACTAGATACTGAGGAAAGGCAAGCACTACTGAAAGAGCGTTGTCATAGGAAAAAGGTACATGATGAGTAGACATTGGTCATGGGATATTATGTGACTTTTCAGTTAAGCATAGTTGAATAAAGTTTTTGCTGGATGACTGAGTCCTGCTAGTCCCTGTTCTAGACAATCAAAGCACCAGAACAACAGGTGATGAAGTTGGTGAAGGACTAACGATTGGAAACTCTATGACTTGAAATCACTTGTTTTTTTATGTCAGAAAATGAGCACTGTGCATTGTGGGGATGTGTCCATGTTGCAGAAACTACTCTGACTACAACGAGTTCTTGTGGCAGGTGGATGTTTAGCTAGAAACAGTGGATGAAAAGCAAGTGGTCAGAATGTATCCTTACCAGGCATGAAGAATTGTGCTATATATGCTCAGTGGATAAAACGAGTGCCTCACACAACAGGAAGGTTCATGAAGCACTGAATATATTTTAGAAAATGAAGGTAACTAGTCTGATGAAAGAACTGACACTGATATTTTTACTCATTTCTTCCTGTCAGGCCTTATTTCCTGTAAGGCAAAGACATACGTTTTGTGACATGAAGACAATGCAGAAACAACTGCTTGAACTCAGGGACATCTTGAAACAGTAGCTTTGATCAATTTATTTCTCTCTCCACTTGAATGGGTGTTGAGCCAGAAGCACAGGAAGACCATCACTGCTGCCAATATTAGCAATATCTAAAGTACTTCCTTCCAGGCCAAGGTCACAGAAACATAGAATCACAGAATGGTTGAGATTGGAAGGGACCTCTAGAGATTATCTAGTCCAACTCTGCTGCTCAAAAGACCAGATTAAAAAAGACATTTGTGGTAGTACTGAAACACTTGAAGATGTGAAATAAGATTTTCTTATTTATTTTGAAACTGGAAAGTAGAAGAGCCTTTCTTTTTTGACAGAGGATAGAGACAAAGATCAGCTGTGAATTTTGAAAAACTGTGTTTGACAACCTGGCAACATTGCTAACCATTTTACTGTCACTTGCAATACTTCTAAGAAAATGAGAGAAGCCTTCATATCCACAGGACAGGTCCTGTTGGGGCATATAGGTAGTTTTTTCTCCTGGAGAAGGATTCAGCTTTCAAAGTTTTAAACCTAAAATATTAATTCTAATCCTGAAAGCAATGAGACAACAAGTCATAACTATTCCAGTACATCCAAATTTTCCTGTTAGGCTGTTTTCTAGACCTTTCTTTATTTTCATTGTTCTTCCCAGGATTTTTTTTTTTCTAGAAGACTTCTGGTGACTCTTATCTTCTTCGAATTTCATTGGTCAGCACTCAACTTCTTTGCTACACTTCAGCAGAGGTCAAAGTTGAATGGAGCAGGATTACTTCAATTGACTTATTAGCTATGCCAGTTTATTAATCACTGTGCAGGCTTTGCCTTTACATGATCGTTTTGAATCCTGTTCAAGCTGTGATTCACAACTTTAAATTTACTTCTGAAGTGCTCCTACATAAAACCTTTGAACTCTGTCCTGTATTTGAGCAGTTAATTCTTCTTGTCTGAGTTCACAATCTTACATTTACTCTGATTAAACAGTAGCTTTCTTTCTTTTTTCCAGAGTACTTTCTTGTGCATCAGGATCCCACTGAACTCTTACCCTGCTTCCCAGTGTACTAGCAAACACCATCAGTTTCCTGGCGTCTTCAAGTGCATTAGGTATATTTTCTATGCAATCCTCTAGGTCATTAAAGAAAATACCTGACAGTACCAATCCCTTAGGACTCTACCCTTAGGGCATTATCCAACCCTTTTGTGAGATGTACCCAACCACTGTTAATGACCTCCTAAATATAGTTTTCCAACGAGTTTTGCAATCATCATATTTTAATCAAAATATTATTTAGTTTGCTCGTGAGAACTGAAAGTGACATAGCGTCAAAAAGTTTATAAAAGTCAAGGTATATGACATGTACTCTTTCTCTGTTATACTGGGTAGAAAGAAACTTATTTTGTTTGATACAATTTGTTTTATGAAATTACCTCTGACTTTTACTATCCTCCATGTTTTTTTCTTAGATCCATGAAAGAACTTTGCATGATAATTTGTAGTAGGATAAATTGTCATGGTGCTTTTGTTCCACTGGTTGGAACAATTAGGAGCAACCAAATTCTATATCATTATTTCTAGTGAATGGTAACTGACAAGCTTGCACATAATCACTTCTAGCAGTGGTGGCAACAGGACCAAAGTTTTACCTGTTTAGATTGTGTACCTTAAAACTGTCACCAGCAAAGCAAAACAACCTGGTTAGCTGTATGAAAATATCTACAGATATGTCTGTGTTAGCTAATCTTTTACTGTAAATGTAAATATAATACTGTGACAAAGAATGAACAATCCATGTCTAAAACTTCATTCTGTTTTGTTTAAACTATAGCACTAGAAATAATTTGTTGTATTGCCGCAAATGGGCTTTAGACCAAACCCCCTTAACTGAACATAAAACCTCAGACTTTGAGAATTACTCAGGGTTCTGCAGCCTTGTACTTTATCTGAGTATGTCAGCCTTCCTCTTTGGAGATTCATAGCTATTACTATTCCAATAACAAACAGAAATTCAAGCAATTGATAGAAGCATAGCAACAACTTCTATAATTGGATTGTCAATGAATATAACCTATTTCTGCTACTAGCTATTTTCTGAACCAGCATAATGAATATGGGTTGTAAACCTCTAAGATTGGGTTATGGAGATCGTTTTCCCAGGCGACCATCACAGAATCATAGAATAATAGAATCATTAAGGTTTGAAGGGCCCTTTAGAGATCATCTAGTCCAACCCCCCTGCACACGCAGGGTCACCTAGAGCACGTGGCACAGGACTGCGTCCAAGCGGGTTTTGAAGATCTCCAGAGAAGGAGACTCCACAACCTCTCTGGGCAGCCTGTTCCAGTGCTCTGTCACCCTCACTGTCAAGAATTTTTTTCCTTAAGTTCCTGTGGAACTTTTGATGCTTCAGTTTGTGGCGTTTCCTCTTGTCCTATTGCTGGCCACCACTGAAAAGAGGCCAGCATCATCCTCCTCACTGCCTTCCTTAAGGTACTTATATACACTGATCAGGTCTCCTCTCAGCCTTCTCTTCTCCAGGCTGAACAGGCCCAGCT
>NW_010579439.1:135166-158845 GCF_000705375.1 Tinamus guttatus | reverse complement strand
GAAGGAGACTCCACAACCTCTCTATAAGAATTTCCTCTCTATAAGAATTTCAGTTTGATACAAGGTCATTCCTTTACCCAAATTCTTACCAACCTCACTATGAATCATCTGAAAGGGGAGCTCGGAGGCCTGCTTACCTTGATTCTGATTTTTATAGAAAAAGTATAATCCAAATAGAAAAGCAAGAGCAAGACTTAACTACTGGTTAGTTGTGTGGGGATTAATTAATTAATTTCATTTTTTTTTTTCTGAAAGGGATAAACTTTCTTTGAATATAGACATGTTAGGGGATAGAGACATTTAGCTAGTGAATACATTCAGCTATATAAACACTTTCATACAGAGATAGCAAATAATTAAGATAATAATGCAAAACTTCATGCAATGAGAGGTGCTTTTTTTATATGAGTGAGTAACAGCAAACAATGACCATTGCCAGAGAAGCCAATTTTATACCTTCACAAAACTGAATATTAGGCACAGTTGCAAACTTAACATTATTAAAATATTATTTTGTGCTTAATATTATATAAATGTTACCTTTTGTATATATTGATAATTCTCCCTTGCACTCTCAAAACACATTTAGTTTCTGGATGTTTATTTTTCCAAGATTTTTTATAACATGAGATTGAGAGAGCAATTCTCATTAAATTGGTAAAAGATTATGGTACTTACTTTCTTTAAATTTTACAGATTCTTTTTTCTTTCATTTTCTTCTATTATCTTTTTTAATGTTACAACACTGTGTAGAGAGTAAGGCTAACCCTTTGACCACAGATGAAAAATGGCTGTTTCTTTTCTCCCTCGTTATCATGTTCTTTTTTTTCTCTTGGTGGGGTGCATTTTTGATGACATATTTACTGTACTGGAAGCTGCAGGATTCCATAAACTCTGTATGGAGACCCTTTTCTTCACAATTATCTCAGTTTTAACTACTCTTATAATCACAGATGTGACTGCATTTCTGCTGGAGTTTTCTAAAGATGAATAAATTAATCTTAAGTGGACCATAACCAAAGGTGAGAAAAAATTATGTAAACCTTTATTTTTTTTGCAAGTGTAAATAGCCCTGATGTGATTATCAGAAGGGTTAATTAGTTGCTAGCAAATGTACTCTACCTGAAGAATAAAAGCTCTTCAAAGTGCAGTTACTTTTCAAGTGTGCTGATAGAAAGGAATCACCATCAATATTTCTGAATATGTCTGTCCCCCATATAGTTCCTCACAGTCCCAAGCCAAATTAAAATTAGATAAATAACTTTGTGGCAGCAATTGAAGTGCTACCCATAAGAAATATGTTCATTGCTCCAAAAACCAGCCCTCCGTGTCTCTTCCAAACCCAGTGACATGATAATTGTACTCATAGGTACAATTTCTCTGTCCTCATATATCTTGAGATAGTTAAAGAGAAGATGGAAATTTCTGAGTATTTCTAGTGAGGAAGATACAGAATGTTCTCCAGAAATGCTTTGTAGCTTATATTGCCCATCATTCTTGTCTTTTCTTTACACATGTCCAGTGCCTGTTCAAAAACGATTGTCTTACCAAGCCAAAGTAAATTATTTACTAAAGAATTTCTTCCCTTAACCCTTTGTATTTTAAAGACATTGTATTTGACAAAAATATAATTTACACTCTAAACTACTAGTAGTATAGTGGGAGGAGGAGTTGTATAAAATCTGTATGGCTTTCCTATACTCCTTTCTCAATTTCAAACCTCCTACTGCTATAATCATAAAAATATTTAAAAGAATTGTAGAAACATGTTCTTATCCTGTTGGTAGAAACATACCGTGGGGTACATTTGTGCACAGATAGCTGGCAAGTAATATTATACAAGAAGTATTTCCCTTTACCATTTCTGTTTCCATATCTAACATCCACTTCTAGTTGCATGAAAATAATTTTAAAAAATTAAGAGACTGATTCCTCTTTTCTCCATTACTGCTCACGAGGAATCCCACTGACTTAGTCTTTGATTTATAGAACTTGTTTTATAGAGCTCGTTTTAAATGAGTAGCCAGAGCTGACAAAGGTGATAAATTCTTTTTGCTGCCTTTTCTGGGCTTTTGTCAGACTGTGAGTTTCCTTAGATTTTTAAAAGCCTAATATGTCCCTCCCTCCTGTTACATCTCAGCGAGGGCCTGTATCACATCTCCCAGGAAGTCACATCACCTGAATATCATGGGGGAAAGGAGGCTCTTCTAGGACTGCCATTAACTTGATATATAAGTGGTGGTTTTGGCTAAGCAGAAGAATTAGTGCTAAACTAAAAAAATCAACCAGAAGTGAGAGGAAAAAATAAGTAAACTCCATTCACAATGAACTTCCTCCCTCCCTCCCTTCCTTCCTTCCTTCCTTCCTCTCTCTCTTTCTTCCTCTCTCTCTTTCTTCCTCTCTTTCTCTCTCTCTTTTCTCTCTTTCTCTCTTTCTTTCATGGCTAGGTAATAGACACTTTAGAGGTAGACAGTGACAGCTCAACCACTGAGAAAGGTATACTGATGAAGGGAGCATAGACTACAAAAAAAGGACAGCCTGCCCATATAATTACCCTGAAAACCTTGAAAGCAGACATTTACTGATGCTGGGACTGCTTCCAAGGTTTTTAACTTCTTCCCCCCAGACACTGTTTTTACAAGACAGAATCCATTTGAGTCTAATTATATAGAAGATAATTAATAATGTTGTCAGGTTTATGTCAACAGTATTTGTATACCTTTTATGAATATTGTTCATGTATAGACTTCTTTTTGACTTACTAAGACATACTAGTTACAGAATTCATGGATCTTATTGTTACTTCCAAAGATGAACATTGAATTGCTTTTACATTGCTAATGATTGATTCACAGTTCACCATATTTGTAATTTAAAAATAAATAATACAATTTTTGTTTGCTGCAAGATGTAATTAACTACCTCTGCACAGTGTTTCCATAGCACGTATCTGCCAGTGATTTAGTTTGTTTGTATAGTCATACTACAACATGCAAGGGGGGAGGGAGAAGCCATCTGTCATTTAATTTATTTCTCAGTGCATTATGTATATACAGCAAATTCAGGTTATGCATTAACATTAGCCAGATAAAGTATTTCTTTGCATATTTTTTTCTGCTTCTAAACTGTCATGATTTTTATAGCCTTATGTTTGGAAGATAAATAAATACCTTCTGTTGCCCGTAGTATGAGTTTCAGAGCTGTTAGAGGAAACAAGCGGATAAAATGCATCTATCAAATGATGGATATATTTGCCTAATTTTAGTGAATATTGCATGAAAAAGGCTTTGTTTATTCACTTGTCATAGACAAGTGATTTGTATGTGATTCTGACTTCTAGTCTGCACAGATTAATCCCAGAATTTTTGTTGGACCTCCTCAATCCAACTGGTTACTGATCTTTGACAATTGATGTGCTATTTTCATGTGACTTAATCTGCTCAATAACATTAGCACACTATGGAAATAACATTTCCCTTGCCTTTATGTGCTATGAAATTTTGCTTTGATACAGTACTTCAGACCAATTTTAATGTGTTATTTTTTATTTGAGTTCAGATCTGGCATCTGTTTTTGTCTTTTGCTTTGTGAAAGAGAACATGTACACTGAAATCTTCCCTACTTTTCCTTTGTGCCTTGAAAGGAATCTACTTTTAATTGCTATGTAAGAAAATAAGCAATGAACTTCTACTAGAAGTTGCCACTAGATAATAGAAACATTTAATGGTATTTACAGGACCTTTGTTTCTTTTTATCTTGATACATTTCTAATTACAGTTTTATTTATATTACAGAAGAGCTGGAAGATTCCAATTAGAAATGGGCCTCTTCTGTATTAAACATTGCATTGGAAAAGGATTGTGCTATGCCCTGCGGAGTTTAGAGTTTGATTTAAGACACAAAGTGAATTAGTTTAATAATCAGCAACAATAGCAGCTATTAAAGAAATTTATTGTGTCAACTGGTGTGATTTTAGCAAGTTATATTTTATGCTTTACTTTGAGATCCAGCTTTTGAAATCAGGTGGCTGAACTGTGCCTTTGACTTTTTGTTCATTTTTTTTTTTAGAAGATTAAATTCTTCAAGTCATGGACAAAAGCTTAAAGAAAATGAGCTGTAATGGCTACAGTATAGAACTCCCTGAAAATTAAAAAAGTATTTCATGAAATCAGTGACTTCTAATTTTTCAATGTTTATGGTTGTCAGCAGTATTATCAGTGAAAAGTGCATGTCTGAAGTTGGTAAAGCAGAATTATTTAATGCATATTAGCATAAATACGGGGATTTGGGTGTTTAGGTACCCTGGCCAGTTTAAAAAGTGAATCCATACAAACTTAGGAAGATGATATATGCAAAAGGGAATACCCACACTATAGGTATTTTTGAATGTCGCTCATATGTCACACTTTCTCAAAAGGGCTTTGCCAGTCATGCCTCTCTCTCAAAAGTGCTTCAACTAAACTGTATATCAAAAAAACAAAAACAAATCAAACAAACAAAAACTTATAAGCAATAGAAATAGGAAAAGAAACAGTCCATACAAATCTTCCTTTTGTTGCAAAATCTTTTGATATTTTTCCAGAGACTGATAGAATATTTTATCAGCTTTTCTGAGACAAGGACTAGGACATCTGGTTATTCAAGAGACAAACAGCCATGACTCAAATTTGTCCATATACCAAAACATCTTTCAAAAATCTGATGGTGACCCATTTCAAAACTAAGTATTCATAGATATTATGATGACCCATTTTGGAACTACATATCAATAGGCAAAGGATATTGTACTACACATAGAAAATGAACATAAAATCATCAGTCACTGAGGTATTAAGAATTTTTTCCTATTTCTAAGCTGATGAAGAATCTTACTGCAATTGAATCCATGTGATTTTCATATAGTGTACAGATTTTTAGGCTTTGTACTACTGGTTTTATACTCTAATTTTGTTTTAATGGAAAAGATCATTTTGCCAGGATGACCAAAGCCAGCCAACATAATAGTAATTCTTTAACTACTACATGTGTATTTACAAAATGTCTCTTTATGATTGTGCCATTAAAATTACACTACAATACACTGTTATTCTACTTCTGTGAACACCAAGCCTTTACAAATCATGTATAAAACCAAGACTACATAGTGATGGATGGACATGAAAATAGAAAGGTTTAATATACATTAATTAGGGCAGAAGTTCCTTTAGTACATTTTTACCTCTCCATGAACTTGTCTGCGTAACAACAGCATTTATAATCCTCATCAACATTTTACAGCCAAGGTGATCCTTTCTTCCTCCATAATGAGGAAAGTTCGACAGGAATTATGATAGTGCTAAACATTTTCTTAATATGAAGATTATAACAAAATATTGAACTGTCAAAACTTCTGGTAGGACATGGACATATCCCCTCCCAAGCAAATAATACATGTTCAAAGAGAGAGTAGATAATTTTGTGTAACTATCTGCCCCTCATCTAGGGTTAAAGGGAAAAAAAGATAAGAAAAAGAACAGAAGAGTGGGGATCCTGCAAAAGAACAAGAAAGATAGCAGAAAAGATTCCCTGAAAAAATAAAAAGGTCATGAAGTGTGTGGTAAGTGATTTATCTTTTTAAGACTTACTCCTGAATTATTTGATATTATGCTCTACTTCATTTGGTTGTTTTAGGCATATCAGAAATATGATTACAATCTCTTACTGTTTTGGAGAACTTTGTAAAACTATACTGCATGGTTTGCTGCTTCTGTTTAGTGATACTTAACTTTTATTTTTGATTTCAAAATTGATAGCTTTCTTTGTCCTTTCACCATTTTTGTTGTCATTCATATTCTTGTCCTTTAAGACACGCTCTGCCTCTACTTCTCTCTTTCCTCCTTCCTTCATCGCAGGTCTATGTCTTCTAATTTGTGGATCAGATGTTGCTCACCAGTCTACCACTGTAAATCTTTCATGAGTTAGTTCAGATTTACACTGAGGGAATGAAAGGAAAATTGGCTTCCTGCCTCTTATCTGGTTTAGTCTCTTCTTCCTCTAAAATACAGCATCTGCCACAATGGAGCAGATACAAAACCCACTGAAACTAATAGAAAAGCTCCTATCCATAACAACCATCTGTGGCCAAAAACCCTAGCTAAATTATTCCTCTCTTTTTCTCTTTGGTCAGTTCCTGTTACCAGATCCACCTCTATTATTTTTACTTCAGTCTTTGACACCAAACTGTGTGTGCTTATTTCGTTGTTCTATTTCTTTTGCTCTTGTCCATAGTATGCTGTGTGTGCTTATTTCGTTGTTCTATTTTGCTCTTGTCCATAGTATGTAAGTTTTCTGTCAATATACTGAGTCAAAAGGTGGGCAATTAAGCAATTACTGTGTCACTAAATGCATTTTTATCCTAATGTCTGAAGAGGCAACATTAAGTGGAAATCAAATGCTAAGAAGTGTTACTGAACTTTTAATATAATTTGTATAATTTGATAATTTGTAGTATTTAATTATTTCAAAATTTCTGAACCTACCTTTCTCACAGCACTGTTAAAAATGCATCTCTGTTACAGTGGAGCTGCTTCTTCAGCTAATAGAAAAATGTTTTATATGATATAGGAGTCAAGGAAAGTTTAATACCCAGTGAGATCAGCACAGAAAAGAACCATTTTCTGCCTTCTAATATATCTTGCAAGTCCCCATTAGTTATGTGGGAGCATATTCACTCTGAGCAGAATGTGTTACTTTGCTCTAGAGGTAATATTTTACAAAGAATAGATTGTGGCAAGTCGGGTAGATTGCCAGGCATTTCTGTTGTAATGAATCAGATAGTTGACCTGCGAGTCTTGCAACTGGAGAGAGACAGAGAAAGGGACAAGACTCCAACTGCTGACAGTAGTCGCTGTCCAAAGGCAGGGCCATTAACTCTTTGTATTTATTTGGGTGAACAGAGCACCAGCAATTTCCAGGTTTTGAGTGCTGGCAAACAGTGGCATCTCAGTGGCCACAGTTTTCTTCCACTATTGCTTTAATTCTGCCCATACAGCTACTAGTAAATAACTCAGACTTCCCTGCACAGAGGTAGCACAGGAAATCTGAAAGCGAAGCTTCTTAGAGCTTATTTCTGTTAGGTAGCAACAAACCGATAAAAAATCAAAAATGTCTTGATGTATGAGGTGCAGATGATCAAACAGTATTTTAATGAAGCCATCATTGCACTTGCAACACTCAGCAAACCTGTAAGTTCTACCACTTTTTTTACAGCCTTTCCAATGCGTTTTCTTCTCTAACCCCTTCTCAGTAAAGGTGGAGAGAAGAAGAGGAATTCAGTGCAAGTCTCTCCAATTGACTAACCCTCAGATTTCCTATAAGGGAATCTAATATTTTGACTGAAATTTCACACAGAAGTCAGATATCAGTTAATATTTTCCTCACAGTAGACTGTAGGTCTTTCCAAAGGATGGATTTATTTCCCAAGTATGAAATTAAGAAAATATGAAAGTTAAGCTTCATATTTTGCAATATTTTTTGGAGTCGATTAAGAGTTCATACTCTTGATCTCCTTTACTCCTGAATTTCTATTCAAAATGCCTTGGAATTTTTTATATGCTCCACTTGTGTAGGAGAATGTTTTTCCTTTGTTTTGTTTCTTTGTTTGTTTAATATAGATTAGACACTCAGTAGTCACTAAAATGGTTTACCTGTAATCAGAATTTCCCCAATGTCAGTTGTAGTGGTGGAGAAGATAGTAATCTTAAATGAAACTTGTCATATTTGATCTATCCCGTAACTGACTGTATTATTTAATTAGCACTTTAGAATTTAATTTTTTAGAAAGTAAACTCACATGTCATTTTATTCTAGTATTATCAACCAGTTTATCTTCTGAGCATTGATATAATATTGTACAGTTTTAAGATAGAAACAGTTTGTTTAGAAAGCAGGTATTCTATTCATATTAAATACCAGACACCAAGATCTGTCATATGTAGCTTTTTACTTAAAAGTACATCGTGATTTTTATGTACATAAGAAAAAATAATTTATACTTGGCTTCATAGTATCTCTTTGTCATTAACATATCTGCATAGTGAATGACATCGTGTCAACATGCCAGTTTTCTCTGAACATCTTGATTATAACCTGAACACCTTGGTTAGAGATTACATTAATATTTATGAAGATTCTGAGATCAAAAACCTTAAGGCGTATGTTATTTGTTTTGTAAGGTTGGGAATTCAAAAATGTGAGGACTTTTTTGTATGACTACCTATAGAGATTAGCATTCTGACTCAAGTTTGTTGCCCTACCTGAGTATGGTTATCTTTACTCTAAACATATGGATTTTTTCCAGTTGATAGGATAGTATTTTGCTGATTTCTACTAAACTGAAGAATAAAATCAGTCTGGAAATGTGATGTTTAAAAGTTCCCATAAGAAGAAGAAATCTGTTTTTTTTTTTTTCAAAATTGCTTCTTCAGAAAAGATAAATTTCTATTTTGCATTGACCATGTTTGTCCTTGACAGTGAAATTCATCTGCACTACCTGACCCCACATGACCATCTGTCTGTTTTGGCTGGGCGCTGATACCTGTAAGCAGACAGCTGACCTCAGACCACTGGCACGATATGATCAAGGTCATTAATTCATCTGGACGGCTTACAGAAGTCATTCTGGCCAGTGGGAAACTTCTGATAGGTCATTTCTCAGGAGCCCTTCTGCCAGACTGAAGGACCAGCCTGACTGGAATATCAGTAAATGCTGAGAATTTCCTTGAATGTTTCTTGCATCTGAAAAGTAACTAAAACACGGAAAAGGAAACACAAAACTGAAAAGCTTGTTTTGGATTTTCTTTTCAATGGACACTTTTGGACTGTTCACTCAGGTAAAATTTAAAGACACTTTTCACAGCCTAACTGCACAGAATCTGACATTTGTAGAAATAGTTATTTTTAGATGGTCAGTAAAATATACATTGCTAATATGAATTGTACTTCTAAAGAAGAATTGATTAGTGTTCTTAAGAATAGACAAACATTATTCTTTTTTTTCAATTATTAATAGTTATTCTACCCAGCTTTTGCCTGCACAGATGCACATATTTGTATAAACAATGTTGAACTAAATAAACATCCACACTCTTAGTTTTTCTGTACTGGTGGTTCTGAATGGAAAATATAACTCTGCTAAAGTTATAGTCATACCACTTTATTCCTTATATCTATTTTAATAGTATCTGTATCTGTTTTAAAAATACTAATTGCAGCTTATAAACGAGGAAGAATTCTGTATCTTGAATCCATAGTGTCCTCTGAAATGTAATGTATTTCCAAATGCAATTCTCTGGAGAGCAGGATGAGTTAATGAAGAGTTTGACCTAGAGATCTCCTTACTGATTTCTTTGAAATTATTTAGTTAAGAATGCAGTTTTTACTCTTTTAGAATGATCCTCTCTCAAAACCTGGCCCATATTGCTGGATACCTGGAGTATTTTTAGGCTTATTGACACAAACAGTGTATTATTCTTGACTAGTCTAAATCCTAAGTGATTTCTCCTGGTCTTGTTGAGAGAAACTACTCTAGAATTATCTTGTTTGTTATTTCAGTTCTTCTCAGCCTGTTTATTTTTTTCCCCCAGAGGAGAAAATTAATCCCTCACCTTCAGCAATGAAACTTTGCTGTCTTCGAAAGGTCCACTGAGGGAGAAAGAACTGTTCTCTCAAACAACATGTGAATCAGAAACGACTTAAAAATAGGAAGAAGAAATTTCTAATAGAAACTGTAAAGCACATAATCTAAAGAATACTCCTCACACAAGAAATAGCAAATCTATCTTTCCTAGCCTTCTTCATTGCTGCTGGCCCTCCTTTGAGAACTAATCTTATTTTTTTTAAATCCTTGCTGTTTTAATTATTGTGATTGTTGGTTGAAAGTATTTTAAATATTCGGTTAGCCCTTCAAATTGTTAATAACAAGAAATGCAATAAGTCATCATCTATTTTCTGGACTTCTGTAGCAAGGACTGAGGCAAATACTTTTCATCTGCAAAAATGGAAAAGCCTTGCCTGGTTTGTCTCTTCGTCTTTGCTTACTTTCAGCTTCAGAAAAGGTCACTTTATGATGTCCGTGGTTGTCCTCTCTCTCTGCTCATTTTTGCTGCTGTTGTTGAGGCGATCATTGCCACTAAGCAAGAAATGCTGACACACACACAAAAAAAACTTGCTCTTTTTTTTTTTTTTTAGCAACAATCTGTGATGGGCAATCTTAAATAACAGATTATTGCAATACCTTATTGCAATAACTTGGTCCTGTGTCCTGTTTACACCAATTATCACTTTCACAAAACTGAAGAGGAGCTCAAGGGTGGATGATGCTAGGAATGGGGAGCCTGCAGGATGACTCAGTTGAATCAGATGCTGGAGCTCACTGCCCTGGTGCTGCTGGAGACACAGCAGCTGCAGATCCACCGTCTGTGTCAGCATGCACGGGGAGCTCTGCAGGCCTCTCTGCCCTCAGCCCTATGCTGGCTGCCAGGTTTACCTTCCTCTGCTCTCCTGAGAATCAAACTTCTCCTTTCACAGCCCTATTCAGCTCTCTCTTTCTATGAACAATCAGAAAGTGATTCAGATAGGAAATGAGACGTGACTTGTTAGCAAAAAAAATATAATTACAAATGAGAACAGCATATGTGAGGGAAGAGGTAAATTCAGCATAACTTGCTGCCTCAAAGTGAAGGCTGGGCCTTCCAAACGGGGACTTCTGGTTCCCTTGCAGAGGCAACAGTCTGCACCTTGCAGAAATGACACAGGAAGGGTCTCTGATCTGCTTTATGGAGGCACTTTTAGATCCAAAACAGAGGTCTTTGGCCATTTAAAGTGTAGAAAAAGTTAAGTATTCACTGATGGGATTATTATTATTTGGTAGCAGTGAAGTAGCACTTAAAGGAAAATAGAAAAAAAAACACAAATCATCTGATAACCTTTATAAGGAATAAGGTTTTTTGTGTCAGTTATTTATAAATGTGTTTGTGTGCACTGCAAATCTGCAAATCTTTTTGGAGGAGCATTCTTAATGGACTTATGCATATTTAAATTATGATTGTTGTTCTTACAATAAACAAATCTGTGAGGAAGCCCTTTGACAGATTAGCAAAATAGCTACTTTTCATGCATGAATTAACAGGGAAGTTTATTTTTTAGCAGTGCCTAGCAACAGAATCCTTACATAGGAAGAAATAACATATTACACCCAAAAATGTAAAGCCTCCCAGTCATTTTTTTTAGCTGAGATATTGTTTTCCGCTCCCCATAGG
Source organism: Tinamus guttatus (assembly GCF_000705375.1). The sequence continues at coordinate 147,548 of NW_010579439.1, read as the reverse complement.
TCATGCACATTCATCAGCCTGGATTAGCTCCTGGTGCAAGCTCTGCTATGTCAGTGAATCTATATCAGCAAAGGCCTGGCTAAGCTGCTTTTCCTGCTTAGTTGGAATGACTTCAACATGCCTCTGAGAATCACGACTTTTTCATTTTTCTGTTGCTCATAAAATCAAAATAATGCCTTCAATAAAATAAAAGCTTTTAAAAGAAATGCAAGAAAATACTCCAAGCAGTAGCAAATAGGAACAAATAAGCCACTTTTAATGTTGACATTGATTGATTAGACAATGTTTCATTTCATATGGACTACAATAGCTGATTATTAACTCTGACAAACTTCTGAAAAAAGTCTTTTTTTTTCCTGCTTATATTAGCACCACTTCAGTAGCAATACAGAACCAATTGTGTCTGCCTGGCATGAATAATAAGTATCTGTCAGAATATCTTCATCAACAATTAAATCCTGAACCTGTTCTATACCTTCAAAAGAAATAAGAGCTGAAAAGCTGTCTGTTTCTATCATCAGAATTATTTTGGGAATTAGATTGCACACAGTTCACAGGGGATTTATCTTTGCCCCGTTGTGCATTGCTGAAGGCATTTAAGCTGCATGACCACTATTTTAATTATCCTGAAGTTTACCAGTAGGAAAAGGAGGGCAGAAAGGAAAGAAGACCTGAGAAGTGCACAGTAGCGATCGGTAGGTTGTCCGCTCCAGAGAAGCCATCATCACAACAGGCATTAATTGACTCCCTTGTTGGCAGTCTCTACAAAAGATTGAACTCACTCCAGGCCTGTGCTGGTCTAATAAAAGCATCAGGTCTCTTCACAGACCTTGCCACTCATGTGCTTGCCACTCGGCTTGTCTCTGAGAGGAGCAGGGTCTCCTGAGGATCCCCAAGGGCAGCTCATTTGCAGGGAGCTTTGCTGACTACATGGGCGGTGGAGGAGCAGAGTCAAAACTTGCTCACCAGTTTCGTTACCCAAAACGTTTCAAGACATTCAGTTCATCTATTAAAATGTCACAATAAGTTTTTCCTTCAAAATATTTGCTGACTACATGGGCGGTGGAGGAGTAGAGTCAAAACTTGCTCGCCAGTTTCGTTACCCAAAACGTTTCAATTCATCTATTAAAATGTCACCATAAGTTTTTCCTTCAAAATATATTTCAAATTAAAAAAAAAAAAAGGAATCAACAGAAAGAGCTCTTTTGATGGACCTAAACAAAAATTACACATCTATCAATTACTACTAAAAGTTAGTTATTTGTAAGTATCACTAGTGTCAGGCCACTTTGCTTCTTCTGAAATGTATACTAAATTTTCATCTTATCAATCACCCATGATTCCATCTAACTAACAAAATTTTGATATTGGGCCACAAAACCTGGCATCTAAACAAAAAGATGTGATTTTCCGCTAAGTAGTTTTTCACAGATTTTTTTTCTGTCTTAAAGGTAGAAGCGTCCATCTGATCTGATGATATCTGAACCATCTGCCATATAATTTCTTCCAATTCTTCCAACTCTTCTATTAAAATGCCACATTTCTCTTTGTTTAAAATCTATTTTTAAAAAAGGTAATCAGTTTAAATGTTAACTTATCAAGAAATAACTGCTATTTCCCTCAGTAATTCATTCTGATGGTTGATCACCCTCCTAATGATAGATGTGTGCCTTTGTTTTTCATTTAAAGTTTTGTAAATTTAACAGGCAGAGATCGGCTCTTGTAAAAGCTTTTTGTTTTTTCCTTTCCTATTAAGAAAATTGCTATATTTTCTTGGAGGTGCACCAGGGCTATAATCAAATTATAACTCAAGCTTCTTTTTCTCATGAGCTAATTGGGTTCGCCTCCTAAATTACCTCCTTCCTATGTATTCTTTGTCAAGATTTTGGGGCTGTTCTATCATCTCTCTTCATTTTTTTCAACCTGCCTTTTAAAGTCCAGACACCAAATGAGATGTAGTGTTCCAGCACTGCGTTCACTGGTGCTTGTGCAGATATAAAATGACCATATTTTTCAAAATAATTCGCTGTTCGCATCAACTGCCCTGGGTGTGTTGGGTTGTCAGTCCTTCTAGAAATCGTGCCATTTTTATATAAATGATTTGCTTTAGGCATTCAAAGTTGAAAGTACCGTTATTTGCTCCAAGAAACTAATCCAAAGGGAGCTTGATGTGGACAGAATCTAGTATGCCCAGGGATATCTATTAACTTTAATGAGGCTTTGAACAAGCCCAAATGCCTTCCCATGTGGAAATATATGAATCAGAGATAAAATTATTGAGAACCAATAATGGGCAAAAATAAGGGTAAGAAAAGAACTATATTGATCAAATCATCCTCAGATAGACATTATTGTGATTCATTTAGTTTCAAGGTTACTTTGGTCTTGGTCGGTTTACTTGTGTCTGACTAGTAACAGATGACTGTTAACCTGTAGTAAGAAACAATACAATGAAATTGGAGGACAGATTCTATAACAAGATTATAAGATCTTGATACCTGTCCTAGTGATTTCATTGCTTTAGTACCATGTGTGTCAGCTTAAGATAAGGACGCAACAATAGCACTGTATTTTCGTTTGAACTTATTCTTTGGAAACTTTATTGGAAAGCGGAAATCAGTTTAACAAATGCCTCATCTATTCCTTTCACTTTTGATTCCACTGGGAAAAAAAGAACTTAGGAAAATTATCTGAGATCACATGGAAACTTTAAATAAATTTGCTAAACATATTTCAGAACCTTTATAAACTCTAAATACGAAAGTTGCACAAGAGCTTTCTTACACCGACATTAAGCTACAGTTTTAGCAATCTGTGGCCAGGGTCAACTGAACGAAGATAAGCAAAGCTAAGTTTCATCATATGATATTGTGTACATGTTGTTCATTCTGCTTAAGAGGCCAGGAACACTGTGCACAGAAAGGAACCTTAACTAATGAGGTAGGAAATTTGCATTTATTTCACCACTGGATTTAAGCAGTTGCTAAGATTCATTAATGGCAAACAAAGCAAGAACATCATTGACTTCTGAAGAAAAGATGTTTTCTGGAGTAGGTTTTCAAAGCCCAAAGGAACTGTTTCTCTTTCTTAAGCCTTGTAACTGCCACACAGACCCATAGGTTTTTCACCCCAAAAAGACAAAAACATTGATCCATCTAGCCAGTCTACTTGCACCAGTATATCATGAATATCAATTTTCATATAAAGAAGGTTGCTCTTTATAAGTTTTGGCCCCTTTGGTGTAAATGAAATTAGAAGTTAGAAGTTAAGCTTTTGGAAATTATTCAGGAATGTTAGTAGGACTGACATTTTTGAATACTGTTATAGAAGATATGTACCTGATGTATTTGCATATCTTTAAATACTCCATTATCTACATCTTCTCCTGAGATACTATGAGGAATTTGAGCTCCTTTGAAAATCTGATGCTGTTCAGTTTGAGCTCTGCATGTGGAAGATAGTGAATGGGATGGAACATTCTAACACCGAGAACATTATTTTTCAAAATAATATTTTAAAATTGAAGTGCACTTTTAAAAATTTACCTCCAAATCTGTAGAAGGACCTATACTGATAACTAGGTCAGCACAAAACCCAGCAGTACAGACCATTTTATACAGAAATATTAAGGTACCCTGTTTTTGTCTACTGTATCTGTTTCTGAACCTAAGTACACAAAGTGTGTTTTTTATTTAAGCCTTTAAAAAAAAAAAAAAAAAAAAAAAAAAAAATTTACAGGCAACTCTTTCTCCACTCCCTCCCTTGTCTCTGAAAGTAGGCAGAAATTGCAGCCAAGTTAGATCAGTAGTGGAATTTGCTCATTTGGCAAAATCCTCAGCTTCAGTCAAAGTACCCACAGTGAAAGTAGGCACAATGCATTTGCTTTCCCTTGATTTAGGAATGTCCCAAGAGATTTAGCCAATTCCTGGTAAAATTTAGGGTGCATTTTCATCAGTAAATAAGGTAGACTGTGTGGAGAATATGGGCAAGTCATAAAATTTTTTTGCTGAAAGTGTTTGAGTAGCCTGGGATTAAAGGACATTGGTGAAGTTCAAGGGAATTTTCCAAAGCCTTTTGGGACAATTCTATACAGTAGTGAATGCAGAGCAAACCCAACAGTGACTACCTCTTAAGAAAATTCTATTCATTCTTCACTCTGTATTTTCTTATTCCTTTATCTAATTGTAATGATAGTCATGAATGCTACTCAAACTTCCAAACAGACTAAGAGAATAACACATTAGAGCATGGTAGTTTATAATTCTTTTGGTATATGTATATAAAGAAAATAATTTAAAGTCCTCAAGCGAGACAGTCTTTTCAATGACTGCTTGTAGAGAAACTTCAACTGTTGGTTCCTTAATAAAGAGTATAAGTTTGTTACCAAAACTGTCAGGTTTTTCATGTCCCACTTCTTCAAACACACATGAGTTTAAGTATGCAAGCGTTTGCAGGACTAGGACTATAGATAATTAATGAGGTTGTAGGAAGGTCAGTGGCTAAAGAGATTGGGCATGTAAGAAATGTTCCAGAATAGAATAATGGTTCAGTGATTTCCATACCCAGTTCCAGCAATGGCCAGTGATGGATGTTTCATATCTACCTATGGTGCAATAATATATCACACAGATATGATTGTCCTTATCCTACACAACCCTTGCTGTGAAATATTGAATCATCAGAATTGCTTATATTAAAACTCTTTCAGATGTTGCTGCTTAGTGGTAAATCCTTTTTGTGAATCTTTCTGATACTGTTCATCCAGATTTAGGAGGGAATAGTTCTGTTGATTTCAAAAGAGTTACACCAAATGATCAGGAAAGTGTAGTGAAACAAATTTCACACTGGAAAGAGATGATGAATCTGGTCCATAATTTACGGTGTCATTTCCAACCATATATGGTTGTCAACAGATATGCATGATCATCCTACTCAAATACGAGTAAATGTATAGAACTGATGAAATATTTTTCCATTACATCTTCATATAGTCCTTTGTTTTTCAGGGTATTGAAGCTGAAAAAATAGACATTTATGATGATATACATATATTAAAAATTAGTTGTAAACACAAACTGATCTATGTACACCTGACATTATCACCCTTAGTTAGAGTTGTTGTCACAGAGGGTAACTATTTCATGCTTGATTGTTCTTAATATACAGTTAATACATATTAATATAGTTAATGAAGAAAACCTACAAAAAACAAATAGCAAGAACTAGTCTTCAAGATATAATTAGGCTTCAGAAGGAAAAGTACAAATATTTCTTGCTTATGTTTGTAATTTTCACTGAAATCAAATAAATAGTTTCTATATTTTAGTAAAACAAAATCCAAGTTCTTATTCAATTTACTCCCAACACGAACAACAGCTTTTTGTGGTTAAGCAGTGTTCCCAGAAGGGTGTGCTATGTCAGCAGATGAGCTCTTCACTTTAAGGTAGCGTAAAGGAGGACCTTCAGGTATTTTTTGTTTCATTACCAGGCAAGGTGTAGGGGGCTGATATTCAGATTCAGTAGCTTAACAAAGTCAAAGGAAAATGGAATGGAAGGGAATTGTGTTAGCCCACTTCACTAGCTGTGGTTATTTTCTTTCTGACGGATGTTCATCTAACGTATTGCTGGAGACCTGTAAAGATGAAGACTCCCAGACAATTTATTCTAAAAGACAGCTTTGCTGTCTTTTTCTTTTTTTATGCAGTCTCCCCTAATATCTAACCTTGATCTTGCTGCTGTAGAGTTCCTTTTCTAACTTGGAATGGAGAAAATACTATTTCTTTTCTCTTTGATGCCTACTACATGCTTTGAGACCATTGATTGTTCTCACTTTTCTCTCAGAGCTAGACAGCCCTTGGCTAGTCCATCTCTCTTTTTGAGTCATGGTTTCTGATCACTCTCATTACTCCCTTCTAGGCTTCCCTGAAGAAATTCATATTTTTTCTGAGGTGGCAGCTAAAAGCTCAGCAACACTCAAGGCTCTTCCAGTTCTGATCAGAGAGAGGGCTTATTTTTTGTGTGTGCTTATTTTCACATAGCTTCTAGGTTATCCTCCCAGGATGATATTGGCACTTCTTGGAATTGTTGACATATTTAGTTTCCATAACCCCTACATCCTTTTTAGGGGCTACTACCCAACAAGTTTTCCTATATTCTGCATTTCTGCAATTAAGATCCTAAATATAGTCATTACATGTGGCCTTACTGATTTTTTTTTGTCCATGTGTTAGTCTTTTCTTTTTCTGATGAGTCAAAATAATTTTGATTTCCATTGCCTATTACCCGTTATGTAGGAGGAAATTAGACATTATCTGACATGATCTTTTCTTGACAAATCTGTGTTGGTGTATCTTTTGTCCTTGTAATCTCTCAGATTCTTAAAATATTTAACTTTGTTTCTTAGAAGCTATGTTGCACCTTTCATATGCTATTAGTAGTGCTCATAATGTCTTTGTAGTGAATACCAATGTTGAAAAACAAGACATTTCAACTTTCTGAGTCCTGTTTCTTGGTATTTTTCCTTGAGTATTGTAGCACTCCAATTTTTGCATTTTCTTCTTCTTTCTAGGTACTTAACAGTTCTTTCCCATTGAAGTCAATATGTTTGCTAGTATCTTTCAGCCTTTTAATGGCATTTTGTACTTTGACCTTTCTGATTTGGCCTTTGTAGTTTGGAGTTCTTTTATAAAAAAGTCTCCTGTTCTCTGGCTTCCTTGTTCTAGATTCCCACTAGTATCTATTTTCTTTTTCCTTTTTATTATTAATGACATGTTTTAATAGGTCTAATTCCCAATTGGTTTCAGTGTTTTTTTGAATTCTTAATATAAAAGCATTTTTTTTTTCTCCTGTTGGTCCTTCCTGAAGAGATTATACTCTTCAGTTGTACATCCTATTGCTCCTCAACTTTTAAAATCTGGTTAAAAGTCATAATCATATCAGAGAAGAAACTGTTCCTTTTTTATTTCTAATAAGTCTTGCCTCTCGAAAATTCATCTTTGACCCATTGTTTCCCCTTTGTCTGTCCTGTGACCCTATTCCTAAGTAGCATTGTAGAAATAAGCATTGAAAATAGCAATGTTATTTCAAAGTGAGTTTGACTCAGCTGTCATACTCGGCCAAGTATTCCCAGAAAACAATATCCAAGCATGTATACAGTAGTACATACCAAGAGAATCTGACATATCCAGGACATGCCATGCCAGTAGCCAAGTAGCCAAGAAACCCCAGATAAATGTATCTCTCTCTCTCTTTTTTTTTTTAATCAGAAAAAAGGATGAAATACATGGAAACCTAGGTGCATGGTAGCCCTAGAATACCCCAAGTCCTCTGTAAAATCTAATTAAGACTACAGGAATGAGACTATAAAACCCAGAAGGGCAATAAATAATGGCTAATAAACCTTGGAGCTACATTTTTTTTCTAATCTAGAAAAAATAGAATAATATTTGTTTGTTTCTTCCCATTATTTGACACTTGCACACTTTGTATTTCTGGAAAGAAATCCAATACCTATTTAAAAAATACAAAAAACTTTCTTTTATGCTATTCTCTGTGCTGACCTTTTTTTAAAGCTGTATTCTTAGATTTTGCTTTCAACATTTTTTTTTATGACACTGCATTCCCTCACTCTCTTATACACTGTATCACTGGACTTCCATAACTTTCATAACCACTTCCATCATCCATAACCATCTTCAGCTACTTCCATCAAAATACAGGGTGTATAGTACAGGTCTCTACCCTGTGTATATTTGGGGTAGTCATTGACGTTTAGAAACTAAGTCCTCAAGTTTTGGTTAAAATTTCCAGATAAAACTAGACTTCATTTTCTATCACTTGTATGCAATTGTGTGTCTTATTGGCCCTGAAAGCTTTAACTGACAACCTGAAAGATTTACCCCGTCTGAATATTGCAAATGACAAAAAAAAAAAAAAAAAAAAGACTACACTTTATTTATATACATGAAGATATTGGTTCATCTTTTCTGCTTTATGTGCAGCACCCATTTTCTGATTTCCCTGAGGTACTCTTAGGATCTTTGTTGAGAGAGAGAGAAGATAAACAAGGGGATCAACAGATAACAAGAGATCAATGACCCAGAGGTAAGTTGTTTGTTGGATAATGAATTGTGCTTCTGACAGGGTGTTGGTATTTGTTGCTCAAGTCAAGTGAAGGACCTTTTGTGGGTCCAAGCAAAGTTTCCTTGATCAAGTCTAACTTCTGCTCCGTAAAAAAATTATTTACTTGGATTCAGCTTTCAATCTAGATCCTTTTCAGAGCATTTGTACCAGCTGATTTATAATAAAGAATACAACTAATCTGCTATTTATTGGGCATTTTTTTCTGGTTTCTGAGGCATATCCAATATTGACCATGCATTTAAAAATACACTCACCCCCCAAAAAATAATCAGTACTCCCAACTTCAATGTTGTGTACATGTATTCATTCAAAAAATGAAATAGGTTTTCAACCGACTTTTGGTAGCTTTTTTTTTTTTCTTGTAGTTTAACGTATTGGAATAGATCTGTTTTGGATCAATGTATATATTCATCTGTGTTCTTTCAATAGATTAGGAGAGTACAGATAGAGCTCATATTATTTTTTAAGTGACTTTTATTTTCCGCAAAAAAATTATGACAAAATGTATTTTAACCTAAAGCTCGGGGACTCAAAATATTGGTGTGGAGAGCTGTGTTCAGATACGTGGTACATCACAGGTGTGGTAATTACAGATATTGAATGGCTTCTACTGATGCACGTGTAAGGCTCCCAGGGAAGCTGATGGGAAGCCGCCCATGGATCAAGGGCAGTCAGTGATTCTAAATAGGTTTACATGACACACAGCATGAAAACACCCATAGTGCTGAGATTTATACTCGTATTTAGCTTGCTGTATTTAGCTTGCCTTAGCTGCTGATGGATTGCACTGTAATGGTGAAAAGAAGTTATATTGGCTCTGTTTGTGAAAAATGGACTCCTTTAAGGAAAACAAAGAGATAAGATATTTTGAAATATGAAAAGGAACAGAGGGTTACATTTATTAACAATGTAAAGACAACCCATGTCTGTGTTATGACCTTATATAATTAGGGTGTCCTTCCCTCAAACCAGTTCTTACAAAAATGATGGCCTAGGTCACTACTATGCTAAAGTGCATTAACTTGATGCATTGATCTTAATGGAGCTGTGGTGATGTGGAGCAGGCAGGAAATTGTTTTTGCCACTGTGACATTAGGAGTCAGGGCCTAGAGCCAAGTCAGTATTTAACCACCTAACATCAGTGGAACATAGGTAGCAAAGCTCTTTAGACTGACCAAAAACACCTCTGTATAACTGCCTAGAGAACTGAGTGCCACTAGATCCTTACATTTCATCAGTAATGCTAATTAGCTCCCTAAAATGTAGACGCGTGATGAGTTTATTGTTTAAGCCAGACATAGAAACTTACACATTTGTCTTACACCTAAGGCCATGAAAATCCTGTAAGAAAATTAAGTTGCAACTGTAACTAAGTACATTTGAGGAATAGTGTTTTGTGTTTTTTGTTGTTGTTGTTGCTGCTGTTGGGTTTTTTTGTGTGCTTTTTGTTTGTTTGTTTTGTTTTGTGTGTTTTTTGTTTGTTTGTTTTGTTTTTTGAATCAGCAATATGTTCCACAGCATACAAAATCATGAAAATGAAATATTCCCTTCCACAAAAGTCCTGTAATCCAACTTGAAAATGGAACAAATGAGCACTGTGTCCATTTAGAGAAGCAGGGAATCTGGCTCATGCTGAAGAAGTTTACATGACCCATTTCTTTGGTTCTATTAGTTTTCATTTGTACCTTCAGGGGATTCTGGACATTGTTCTGCTCAAAATCACAGCCAACACATATTAAAGGAAGTTCAAGAAATAATGCCCATAGCAAGCAATTAAAAGGAACACAGACAATGCTCAAGCTGTGGTACTTGTCCTTCTGATTTCTAAGGAAGGACAAGTTCTTAGCAGCCTGACAGAATTCCTTGTTAAGGTCAATCCTGAATAATAACAGAAGAAACTCAGCTTTCCTATACCCACAATTTATACATCTGTGTTACTGAGTGGAAGTTGAAATGTTTTCCCTTGCTTTAATCAGTTATAAAATGATACAAACCAAAATATCAGGGGAGAAACTCTTAATCCTTTGGCTTTTCTTCATTCTGGCAGTATAGTTTGAAGTGAAAATCAGGTTAATTGTGCTGTGTCCTGGACAGCCTGCCGCTGTTCTGTGACCTACATGCGGGGGTCATGGGAAGGATGCGGCTGCAAATGGCAGTAGCTGTTGCTCCAGGGGGGTTTGGCAGACTGTGATCCCTGGGGGATAAGTCAACAGTAACTCAGAGCATACCTGTGCTCACAAAGCTTTGGTTTTATCCTAAATAAAATGGAGCATTTACCCCACCCTTTATTCCACTGTTGTGGAGATGAGCAGTTTCTAGAATCTGTGTTTTGTCCTGTGCCAGGGCACATTTTGTTTGCGTTTCCTCTCTCTGTAAAGTGCAGCTGTGACAGGCAACTCCCGGGTTCGGCATGGCTCCTGTGCAGAGCTGTTCAGGTGTTTTCCCTAGATTTGTGAAGTGTCGTTTCCTCTCCTTTCCACATTTGACTTTCTTAGGTTCAGAACAGTCTGCATTGCTGCTCTTTCCTCTATGGCCATGCCACACCACGGTCTCTAGTCTGGTGACTCGATTCCTTTTGACTCCTCTTTGATCAGCCCCTTCTTAGATATTGAATGTATGTGCTCCCTACTTGATTTAACTTATGCCTCCTTCTGATATTTTAGCACGTAAATTATACCAGCACAGAGTCAGTGATATATCAGGGAGACACAGGGTTAAGGAAGTCCATAAAATACAATGCAATTGTATTATATTACAGTATGATACAATACCTCCAACTCTCATTATCAGGGAATCCATGTTACAATACACTATTTCCATCTTTGAATTTGAGTCTACATATTTTTAATGCTACTCAGAGTGTCTACTTTGAGCTCAATGTCGGTTTAAAAGGCAAATTATAAAATGTTCAGTTTCATTGCACTAGTGTAGATTCAGATCTGCAAAAGTAAAATGAGCTTGGGAAAAGAGGTTTCAATCTGCTGAGAAGCTGTGCTTTAAAAAACAACTTTAAGGGTCATTTGGGGGTAGAGGTGTTTATGTGGGTGAAGAAAGCAGAAAGATATTTTTGTTACTAAAGCTGAATGACAGAACAAAGCAAATCCAGCAGCACTGTCAGGGCCTGTTAAATATATGTTCTCTATAATAAAATTTCAGAGAGAAGTTTTACATTCTACTACGTGGCTTCAAATGACTCAGTCTAAAGATGGGAAATCTTCTCCTTTATCAAAGACATATAATGTCACATAATTAACTCTTATTTAATTCTACCATTAACTCTGTAACCTTGCACTAAAAGTAACTGATGGTTCATGAAAGTCCTTTAAAAGAAATAATCCTAGAAACTTTTGCATGAAATGGTTTTCAATTTTTCCTCCAGCTATTAATTGTTATTTAGTTTGAGAATATAGATGACATGGCACAACATTTAATTATTGTAATTATATATAATAATTCTGACAAAAGATATACCATTTTCGTTACCCACCAAAGAAGTCACTTCATCTAAGAAATGAAAAATTGTGAGGTGAAAGAGAAGGACATAAAAGAAAAATAGAGAAAAGACAAAGACAGTTAGAAATAAGGAGTGATGAGGAAGAGAGGAGGAAAATAGAAAGGAAGCAGCTAAAGACAAAGCATCAGATCTTATTTTTCTTGACTTTTGAAGTTGTCCATAAATACTTTATTTATGGATAACGGAGATTGTATGCACATCATGTGCCATTGCAAGAAGGCATTCTGCTACCTAAGGACATCATTATAATGCATCCTCATAGGTGTAACCCAGCATGGAATCACTTGGGAAGATCACTGGGTTCTCAACATTTCTGAAATATAAGCCATCCAGTTAGCATTAAAATAAGGCAAAATAATAAATAATGTTATTATACCATACTTCAAAACTTTTATCTTCTCAGCCATTTTTACCATAGTTCCAGAAGAAATATGGCCCATGTCACTATTTATGCATTTATTGGTGGCAGGAAGAGAGAGAGATTTTGTCTCCAAATTATTTGAATGCAATTTTATCATCAATATTCACTGCTAGGTGCCTCACTACCTCATACATTGTATATGATGAAAATAGCCAGATTGTATATGATGAAAATAACTTACTTGTATGAAGGCACTCAAGGAAATCAGTCATGCAGGAAACTCTAATTACAATTTTTCACTAACAATGGCAACAAAAGAGTTGAAATTCTTCTGACAAGTGTACTTTGGGTGTTCAGACTACCAG
>NW_010579439.1:117266-135103 GCF_000705375.1 Tinamus guttatus | reverse complement strand
AATGAAAATTAGCTCTTGCTTTTATAAGTGGAAGCAAATGTGTACACCTTTCCCTCATTTTTATTTACAGTCTTTTCATTTTCAACAGTCTGATGCAGTTTAATGATACAGGTGCTGGTAGCAATCTGGTGCCAGTACATTGAGAATAACATGGACAGTCTAGCTGTTCCTGAAATGCGTTTCTAAGGATGAAAATTACGTATATGCCAAATAGATATGTGCTGCTTGGAATGTGAGCACCTTAAGACGAAAACACTGCTTTCTCATTTGAATTTCAGGTAAGAATTATACATTGGGATCAGGTCCTCTTCGATGTATGTTCTGAGAAGTAGATTGTTCAGCCAGCACAGTCATCTGTAAAGAATAACCCAACTTCCTTGAAATTTGGCAGCCTGTCCTCTCTGCCGTCTTGGTCTAGACCTGGAACAGTATGGAATTTTCTTTTTCATATTCTCTTCCTATGGCTTTGGAATTTGATATAGGGAACCTGAAAGCCTGCCACAGCACCAGCACAAACTTGGGTATTGCTGGGACCACCAGAGGTGTGTACCTACTGTATGGGATTAGCAGATTGCTGAGCAATTAGGACCAAGAGAGGTAAGGTCCTTGCTTAATCTTTCTGCATTGCATTTCGGGACATCTTTTTACATCACTATGTAGGGAGGTAGATTTTGGCAATTTTATGTAGTAAATGAGGTCCTTGCTTAATCTTTCTGCATTGCTTTTCGGGACATCTTTTTACGTCACTCTTTTGTCAATTACGTCAGATTTTGGCAATTTTATATAGTAAATAGCATGCATCGCCCATTGCTAACTTAAGTCTAGGCAATAGATGGTCTGGAATAAATGGTTGAGGATAGATGATCTAGAAAGAAAAGGATAATCCCAGAGGGGGAGAACTTCTAGCTCTGTTATGCTGCTACAGAGAGTTATACACAACTCTCTTGTGCTTTCGCCAGTGAAATAAAATTTTATAATGAAATTTAACAGGAGAGTTCGCTTGTAACAATAGGGCAATACTGGTAAGTGCATTTGATTTGATTTTATTGTGCGGTATCCACGGCTAATGCTTGCTTGGAGGACCTGGGGAGATTTTTGGCAGTGGATGAATAACAGATTCTTCACCCAAACAGCTTGGGGAAACCATATCTACTGAATTCTCAGGAGTTTCCAGCAGCCGTCAACTCCAGGAACTCAGAGGGAGACAGTCCATGACACTCACAAAAGCCACAGTGGGAATCTCTAAGACAGCATGATGCAGAAACTAGCTGATATGATAAATGTTTATTAACATCACTGCTACATTAGAAGTCTTCATAATGAACAGACTTGCATTACTGTTCTTTCCTGTCTGTATTAGAATACTTTTGTACTTAAGTGTCCTAACTTATACTGATTCTTTTGTTTTCTTTGTGCTCACAACTGATCCACTACCTTAGAGCTAGAAAAGACAGGTAAGCTGTCACAGCCTTTTAGAAGTTTTTAGATACTAATAGCAAAAATACTTGAGACTTCAAATGTGTTTTCTTCTCTGATTGTTACTTGCATTTTAACTTGGTAGAGATTCTTGAATGAAAAACTGATGCTGGCTTAATATAGATGATGTGTTTGGTCCTTCTTGCATAACCCCAGGCAGTGCCTTCCAGCCTTGACCTTCAATGACTCCAATAATCCAGTCTGCATCTTTTTTGAAGAAAGGAAATGTCAAGAATTATGAAAAATTATGATGTGGAATTAAAGATATAGCTTTTACCAGGACATCTCTTCGCAATATTGAAGCTGTGATGAAGCTGATGGTGTTAGATCTGAAAGATTTTGAACGGAACAATGCTTTCACTCAGAATTCTCCGCATAAGAATGTGAAAACTAACTTTGAGCATTTACAGAAAGGTCTAATAGACATAATAATAAAAGAAAACATTAAAATTTATGAAGTTACAAAGAGAAAATCACAGGGTTTCTCTTCTCATTGGATACTGTGGTAGCTGCTGCAGAGGAGTAGATAAGAAGGGGGCCTGAAGATATTGTTTCATATTGAAATAATCAATCTATTTCTATGGGATTTTCACATTATCAGAACTGAAAACATGCAGTGCGTTTTCCACCTGTGCTTGTGAATTTTAAAAATGCCTATGCCTATAGCAGTTCTTCTGTGGGAATTAATACTTTTTTGTTTTGTTTTCTATCTTTTTTTTTAGGAGCTTTACTTTGGGTAGTAGCTCTAATCTATTTTTGCTTTTTCATTGCTAAATAGGGCTGGTGAAATGTTAATAACAAATGGTGAGCTAGGACCCAGAATAGTGGCAGAGTTGTCTTTAAACACTATTTCACTTAATGCTATTCTGTTCCTGTGTGTTGAATTTGAAATATAGGCCAACATCTCTTCAGTTAAAAAATGAATTCTCTGAGAGGCACTGATATTAAAATGGGAAACCAGAATCTGGGATTTCTGGTGAAAAATGAAAATGAAAACTGGAGATGCAACTTATGTCACTAAATACCAAGATTTCAGAGTAGGATTTCATATTAAAGAATGCAATATCTGTTTTAGCAAATTCAAAGCTTTTAGCCAATTAATGAGAGACATAAATGACAAAGAGATGCTAAGCAGTACTCATCATAGTCAACAGAAATAATAGCATAAATTTCAGATTAATACCGTGAAACCTTTGTATAAGTGAAAGACAAAAACCTGATGTCCTCTATAGCTTCCTGTAAATACCTCTTAGCCCATGTACATACAAAAAACATTAATAGAAAATCTCAGGAAATTAATTCTCTGAAGGAAGTTCACAAATTTACAAATATATTCTAATATATATCACATTTCTTTTTTGAATCTGAACAAGAAAATGAACTTCCAGGTTAGGAAATGTTAACACTGAATAGTTCTAATACTTCATGTAAATACTTTCAAAGAGCTAGCTGCTAGCCTACCTTCCTGTTCCCTTCTGACTAGAGATATAATAGCAAAATCATGATCTTCCATTAATAAAAGTACCTAGTTCTTTTGAGAAAAACAAATTTTCTTTTGAAACTCTTTGAAAATCTCCGAATGAGACCCCACAACCTTTCTAGACAGACTGTTCCAGAGCCCTGTCTTCCTCACACTAAAGTTTTTCCTCATATGGAGATTAAACTTCCTGTGTTTCAACTTGCACCCATTACCCCTTGTCCTACCACTGGCTGCCACCAAGAAGAGTTTGGCCCCGTCCTCCCCACATTCTCCTCTCAGATATTTATACATATTCCTACATTCTCCCCTCAATACTTATACATATTGATCAGATTCCTTCTTAATCTTCTCTTCTCCAGGCTAAACAGGCCCAACTCGCTTAGTCTTTCCTAGTACGATAGGTGCTCCAGGCCCTTCATCGTCTTTGTAACTCTACACCAGACCCTCCCTAGAAGTTTCCTGTCCCTCTTGTGCTGTGGAGCCCAGAACTGCACCCAGTGCTCCAGGTGCGGCCTCACCAGAGCTGAGCAGAGGGGCAGGATCACCTCCCTTGGCCTACTGGCAACGCTCCTCCTGGTGCAGGCCAGGATTCCGCTGGCCTTCTTGGCCACAAGGGCACATTGCTGACTCATGGCTGACTTGTCAACCAGAACTCCCAAATTCCTCAAAAAAATGCATATACACTCTTTATAGATCAGTATTAGGTTTTTTAATTATGTCCTTAAAACATAATAATTGGATGATTGTTTTGGGGAAATAGAGACTAAGTAATATGTTGGAATGTAATGTTTGACTTTTTTCACTTTTGGAGAATATGCCATTAAAATGTTTCAAAATGTCTAATTATAGTGTCTGCTTTGGTCTGAGATTTGTGGTGCATGTACTGATTTTTTAACTTGCAATATGAAGAAATCTTCAGCAAACTTTCCCTTCCTCAAAACCCTATAAAAGTTTTTACTGAATCTTTTACTTTCTCGTATGCTATGACATTAATCTATGGAATTATGTCATTATAAAGGTACAGGTAATGTGCCTTAATGCTGTATTTAATGAAGGAATGAACCAGCAGAGATTAAAACATTAGAAAATTTAGCTGTTGACTGTCAGTATGATTAAAGCTAATCTTTTTTTTTTTTTTCATAGCATTAAGAGGATGGTCTATTACACGACATTAAAGAAGACGTAACCAACACTCAGTTTTTAAGCTTTTGTTTTAGTTTTAATATGATATGAGAAGGAGATTCTCCTGGTGAAAAGGGAACAGTGGAAAGGGAATCTCTTTTGGAGAGAAACACAGTTTTTCTTAACACTGACACCTTATTTAATTCCATCTTCAGTGCATCTGGTCCAAAGCAGAAGCCAAGGCTGAAATAATTCCAGAATTAACTAGAACAAAGTCTAGAAAAGAGGATAAATTGGTGGTGATTCTTCCACTGCAGCAACAAAAATGATCTATGACAAGTTGAGTGAATGCTTAGTGCACTTAATGAGTTATAGGATAATTAGAATTTACCTAATACAGGAAAAGCTTAACAGGTTGGTTTGGTACTGGATTGCTCAATCTGACACTTTTATTGGTTATCTAATTTTCATTTAGTGCTAAATTATTTTCTACCCCATCTCTTTTGCTTACCTGGGAACAGTAAAGTTCCTCTGGAATATTTTTGCCCCATGCGCATAGCTGAACATATTTATGATGCCTCACAGCATTTTGGAAGGTTTACTGTCTTGAAAGAAGAAAAATTTTCCTTTTTTTTTTTTTTTTCCTTGTATTTTAAAATGTTCTATTGCACGTTAGTTTATTTGCCATGGTGCAGATCTAATAATTTACATTAGCTATGTAGGGTGCTAGAGGGATTATTTTAGGTGCAGATTTGCCTTGCATTTGTACATAAAATACTGTGATACTCGAGCACATCACTGGTGAGGTCGAAATGGTGAGGAGTGGAACTAAGACTAAAGTCATCTACCATACTAGAGGTCAATGCTTGTAATATGGACTCAAGATACTCCAGAACCTGTCTATTTATGCTCAGTGTCTACAGTTGGCAAGATACATGAGTGTTATAGCTGTTTAAGGCATGTTGTGGACTTGTGATCTTTACACACATTTATAACATAGAAGCATCCATGCTGCAGTTATTAATGCTGCATGCTACTATGCTGCATAGTTATTAATGTTTAAACCCAAAACAAAATATAGAGTCTTTGGAAAAAGTCCTCCCAAGAAGGCAATCCTACAGATGCAAACAAAAGTACTGATTTACTCTTTTAAGCTATAGACTTCCTGGATAATTAATATCCATATTTCAAAAGCACAAAGGAAAATCAGCAAGTACAAAGGAGTGAGAGATGCTTGTCAGTGAGACCTCTTTGTAAAATGATGATGTGCAACTCAGTCTACAATATGAATTAATCAGCACAACAATCAAAACACATGATACCAGACACAGAAACTGCTCAAAGGAAGTAGTTAAAGAGGTCTGATTCATTTTTTTACCTAATGCAATCTAGTAAGTCTGTGAATCTAGTGATGTTAGTGATGTAGTGATAGAAGATGTCTAGATGGAAAAGAACAAAATCCTGTGACTGCCCTTCAGGATGTGTATATTTAGACTCAAATAAAGTGGATGTGTTGTATAGCTTTGACAGCAAGAGATGTGACAAAAAGCCTATGCAATGAGGCGTGCTGTGTGTCTGTCTATTATCAGTCTCTCATTTTTATGGGCTGAACTGATTTACAGAGTTCAAGCTTATATCATTTATGAGTAGAATGGGTACGAGATGAACTATGCTGACAACACTTCTCCTTAATAGATGATAAAGGTGGGTGAATAGAGTACAATGTTGCCTAGTAAAATAATAACTCTGTCAGATGGAGTTAATTAGCTATCTTTATGATACAGGTAAATGGCTCTCAGGAAGATTTTCTCTGTGTTTCAAGGAAATAATCTCAGGTAAATATGTACTTTTTCTATTGTTTTTGTATACAGAAGACAACTGAATAGGTTAGACAGCTGTAAATAGCTGTTCAAGAGTCCTCAGTGTTCTTTGGAAGTATTTAGTCTAACTTTAAAGAAGAAAAAGCATATATTTTGAAATTAAACTCCAACATGAGGTCATGCCATACCACAAGAAATGTAATTTGAACACCAAGGTAGCCTCTTTACAAGCTGATTGGGAGCCAGTTTTGCACAGCTTTGGTATTGCTGCACAAATTTGAAAAGCATTTCTTACTATCTTTCTTTCTTAATCTCTCATTTGCAGATGGAACTGAAAAGTAAACAGAATAAAGATAATAATAATGTCTTCAGGAAGAAATGATAGGCAGGGCAGTGTTTGAAAAAGAAGGAAGGTGGAAATAAAAAAGGAAGGAAGGGCTATGTTAATTGTCACCTGATCATTAATAGCTTTTGCACATATAATCACACCTCTGAGTTATGAATGCAGAGGAGTGTAAATAATCCTGCTCCAACCTTTTGTTCTTTTCTCTGACCCTCAGTTTTCATTATTATTATTTTTGAACTGAATATTACTTACCTATCTCTGCCACCTAAGTTGTAGCCTGTGAATAGGGATGCTTAGCACAGTAAGGGGAATGACATGGCTGTCAGCAGAAACTGGAAATGGCCCAGCCTCTAGGTTTATAAAAACCTTCTTACTTGTCCTGGATTGCACAAGAGGGAAGCAAAAAAAGATCTTGATGGGGGCACCCAGAGGGAAGAAAGAGATTTTGCACATGAGACGATAAAAGAAGGAATAAAGGCAATTAACATCCCATAAGAACAAACTTCATATGGCATTATCATCAGAAGTCACTGATACATGTTTGTGAATGAACACCTGAATATCATCCATTGCAGACAGAAATTCATAAGCAGTGAAGAAAATGTAGTATTCATATTTTATAGAAATTGCTAAAATAAAATTATCAAAATAAAATCTCTGGTAGAAAGATTTTCTGCAAGTCTGTAGTTCCATATTAGCTTATGCTACACTTCTATAAGAAGCTTTTTCTCTAAAAAGTGCTAAACAGTTCATATGCATCATTGACTTTACCATCTCAAAACTGAATGAGGTAGGCAAATACTAATCTAATTTTCAGGTTTGGAAATAGAGTAGCTAAGTGCCTCTCGCAATGTCATATTGTAAGTCTTCATAGCAGTGTAAAGAAATAATTTCTGACTTCACTTTCTCTGTTCTTTAAGTTTCAAACTGCTAGCCATCTTTTGCTTCTCAATTGTTTACCAATGACTAGAGGAACCATTAAGTTTTTCCATTTTATTAACAATTTATTAACAGATAGATTTATTTTCACATCTCTGAAGTCCAGAATTTGCCATATCAGAATAACTTCTAGTAAAGAAGAGATTTGTAAAGATTGAGTAAAGATAGTACTCAGTAAAGTACTTAGTAAAGATTAGTAAAGTACTTAGTAAAGATAGTAAAGATTGAGATTTTTTCATACTGGATACTAGAGTAATTACTATCTGCAGTGACTGGTGGTATATTCATGATGAGTTGCAGCTGCAACTCTTGCATATGTAAATTCAACTGACCTTAATAGCTCATCCATTGAAAATAACATAAACATATCAGGGCCTAACTTATACGGACATACATCCAAGTACGTACCCAGCTTTGCAGCCTTTCCTAGTTTGTTTTTTTTTCACTGCCACTTCTCTGCTATGGTGCCACAAAACTAACTGATCTGTTTTAAAGCTCTGCATGTGCTGCAGTGCTCCTGGCATGGATATTCTCAAAAACTGTGTTAAAAAATAATGTGTTTGGTGTCTTTATTATGATCTTAAGTTCTTTTTATCTGAACATTTTACTATGGCTCCTGGTATTACTGCAGTCAGCAAACCCAAGTGCCTCTTCTCTCCATCTTCAGCCTGGTGCTGACTTGCTCACACTAAGCAGTCATCAGTTCTTCTATACCCTGATTTACACCGGGTGTTGTGCTATCATTTTTGCTTATCTGGAGCTTGAAGGCTTTCACTGTAGAAGAATGAAAATCAGTTTTGTAGAACGTCACTTAAGTTTGGAGTAAATCTGGTCATTTCAGAGTAATATTTCTGTGTTATATCTCTGTAAGCAAGAAAGAATCTGGCCTCCAAAACTTAGTAAAACCTGCTCTTAAACTTAAAACTTTTTAAAAGAAAATCTTTTCCAAGGGATGGTTATTACCATGCTAACAATGGATGAAGCTGTACATCTCTGGTGCAAGGTTACAGTGGAGAAGTCAACAGCCCAGCAACATTCCTGGGTCATTTTGATTTGGAATAGTGTGGAAGACAAATCTTTCTATTAACGTGAAATTGTCCTTAAGAATATTGATGGGAGGTTTTCCGGCTTCTTAAGAAACACAGATGGGAATATAATGGAGCTGAGTAAATGGGGTTTGAGTTTGAGGTTATAACAAAACATAAAATCCATTCATCCAGTTTCAGGGTTAATTGCAGGGCGTTAGCATAGCTCCAAAGCTAATGGGCCAAATTCTGCTCTAATGTGAGAAGAACTAAGTTGGAAAGAATCTGAATGGTAGTTGTCTGAACACCTATATGAGACTTGCAGACTAAAGCCAAATAAATAACGTGGATAAAAACTGTGTGTATTTGAGGGAAAAAAAAAAAAAAAGACAGAAAAAGTAAGTAGGAATCTCTTTTGAACTATCCTGAGGAAACAGAATGTCTTTTCCTTCCCATGCTATCAGTTCGGCAATTTCCTACATAGTAAATTGACTCTTCACCCCCACACCACCTATGGTGTAGCACAAACTTAAAGCTGTGGTAACAAATTACCTAATATTTTCTTGTGTGCTATACTATGGACTGAGCGATAAATTGTACAAACATTATATTATGCAAACAAATGAGGAGAGCAGAACTTACCCCAGAACCTTGCAAGGCAGATAAAAGACGTACAAAACAGCTCAGACATGTAAACAAAACAAAACAAAACAAAACCTAATGAGAACACAGACCAGGTTGGTGAGGAAATCTTGGAGTCTTTGCAAAGGTTAAATTGAAAAGGCTTTGCAGGGGGGGAATGTACTATAGGGAAGGATTTGAAAGAGATTCACAAACTAGATAATATAGAAGAGAGTTGGTATACAGGTCTGCAGGGACATGATCCAGCACTGCAGTGGTTATTGGACTGAATCTGTGAAGTTTAGGAGGTTTAGACGTTGCAGTGGGTCAACAAAGAAGAGGCCATAATGCAAAATCCTGTGAAGGGGCAATGTCGGAGATGCCAAAAGGGGATTTGTGCTGTAGGTAATGTATGAAAAAAATAATGATGAGGGAATTATAGGATAATTGATAAGGTTATTCTAGAGGTCTTAAAAAGCAATTAAATATGGCTGCATTACCAAGTGTGACCTCTTGGCTCCTGGTTTTCTCTCTGTGAACATGATACATAACAAATGGAAACTAAAATGACAAAAATGGGTTGCATTTTGGTATTTTTAAAAAACCCTTTCATCAACCTTTCATCTGTCTTGTCTTTTTAAGCACTCAGCAATGAAGATAAAGGGAATATTAAGGTTCATCCCACTGTGCATTTTTTAATCTTTTTTTTTTCTAGGCTGTGTTAGTATAAAACTGTCCAAAACCCATTTGCTAATCACCCGTTAATAACCTTGTGACATCACTTAAACCAAGCCTTTCAGCCTTTTCAGAAACACTTTTTTTAACATGTCAAAAAGATCTTTACTGCCTTGTGCTTAAATAACATTCTTTATTCAAGCTGTTTAAATTTAATCAGATAAATTTCTCATTCCCATTTAATTTTGAGGCTTCAGAAATTGACCATTAGTACAAGAGTTGATAGCAAAAGCTAACACATAACTACTGCTAGGTATTATTCATAATAATAGTTTGTTTAAAGAAATGAGACCAGCTTTCTTCAGAAGATGAACTTATATCCACAGTCAAGCCAGCTGTCCAAGCACTGTTCAGAATCGACTAAAGTGAAAAACAGCTTGACAGAATAAAATGAAAAGAAAGCCATCTTGCAGCCATCTTTTAGGGGATAGTGTATATTCCCAGCATGGGAGAATGGGAGGCAGATCTGCATTACTAACTAATTTAATAGGAATTTATGCACCCTTCCCATCACCTTAAAATTTCAGGAGAATGAACTGCCAAAATCAACTGGCAAGGGATTTACGGTCCCCACTGTGGGCCAGAGCTGCTGGTTAGCCCCAGTCCAGCCCTACACCACTGTGCTAACATTGGACTATTTATTGCTATTTTCCTTCTTTTTTCAAAATACTGCTTTTTTGCTATAGGCGAAAGTAAATAACCCAGTTTTGTTTGGCAGTGTAGAAAAGACAGTATCAGTAAGGTTTATAACAGCCAGAGTCAGATTGAAATAAGCACTTAATTTCAGACTTAATTATGCTATGCTATATAGGCAGGTATGGGTAACAGGATGCCTTGGATAGTCTGGGTATGATAACAGAGATATTTTGACACTGTTGTGAAGCAGTGTGTCAAAATCATTATTATTTTCTTTACTGTTGCCAAGAGGGCAAAGAACATAAGTCCTGCAGAGGGTTATGGTGCGTTGTTACATCCTTTTCCCTTTTGAGGCTTGAAGTTGGTGAAGAAATTCTCATGCACGGCTGTGTCAGCACGCTTTGCAAGACCATCCATAGGGATGTTTTGTATTGGTTTGGTGCTTCCTTTGCCAATGATTTGGATTTCAGATTTACTAGCCCCAGCTGTTGCTTTTCTTTCCACAGCTAAAATCAGAGGAAGCTACAGAGTGGTCTGAACACAATTCCAGTAGCTAATGATGGCTGCCTCTACTTTCTCATTACAGGCCTCAGAGCAAGAATGCTGTTCTTGCTTTAAAAATGACATAGGCTTTAGATTTAGTAAAGCCCCATAAGCACTGCTGAATCTTTTCCTCTCTTATTAATACAGAGATAGCAAAGTAAAGTGAAACATGGGAATTAGATCTTCTCCATAGGGCTTGATACTGCCCTTAGCTCTTTGCCTGTCTGTAAAGGGCTTTCAAGCTATCCTGTCCCCTGTCCTAATTGTTAACTGAATAGGGACAAAACTTGTTTGAAGGGATTCATTTAGAGTAAAAATCTGGATGCTTTGTATTCTTCCTTAAATAGTAATTTGAGCTGCAATATCCTTTTCCTCTCCTTGTGATCTCCTCTGCCCTCTTCACTCATTATATATTGTGGATCAGGAATGGTTCATATTAAATCCCTATAAATAGCATTTAGGGGCCTATCATTTTAAGGAAGGCACTAGGGATTCTCTGTACATGGGGAGCTGTTAACCAGAAAACCTCTCTGCCATGCTCTGTGTGAGCTGAGATTAGAGTATTCATGACTCCAAAAGAGCAAGAATTGCCTGGGATCTCTTCCATCATGAGCAGAGATAGGTAAACAGGGACCATACGAAATTGTTGGCTAACAGTACACCAAAGACAGTTCAAATACTCTGCAGACGGAGTTATACATCACCCAAATCCTCTGCTGTGTGCCCAAGAACATAACAAACCTACTATGCATAAAGTGGCAAAGATCAGCACTCTGCTTTGATTTAGGTAAATGAATCTCATCTCTCTTTTCTCATGCCCAGTGGGAAGAGATACAGCTGAAATTTTGCTTTTCTCATAGCTGATCTCAATTCCTTTGAGTTTTCTTAAAAAAAAAAAACTATTATATTCAATCTTCTGAAGAAAAAAGCATTTGAAAGGAAAATGGCCAGGTTATATTTTAGCGTATTTTTTCTTCCCCAATAAATGTCATATTTTAATAAAAACAGTTCATTTTGTCTGCTTCCTTCTTTTAATTGTCTGCTGAATTTCTAATCCTGTTTCTTTTTTTTGTACCATTATTGTCTTGGAAAAGGCAGTGATGATTCTAACTCATCAGGCAAATAAAAAATGATAACAAGATGTACTCAAACAAGAATTGCTTTAGCAATGGAAATGCATAACAATAATAGAGTGGTGGACAGAAATGAATGATGTAGACAGATGGTTGCAGACAGAGATGTCAGAAAGATGATTTCAGGTGTGAGTATCCATAGAAATAAAAATAGGACTTAGCTAAGAAGATGTGAAGGGGATAGTATGGTGGCAAAGTAAAGACTAAAGAGGTGTATTTTAAAGGCAAGTGGAATATCAAGAGATTTAAAGATTTCATTTGAGAAACATGAAGAAAAATAGTAAGATTTGTAGAAACATCCTCTTGGCTTGTTTTACCGAGGTAAAAGATTAGGTAAAGATCATGCTAGGAACAGACTAGTACAATAAACAAGAAAACCTTTTTAAACAACAGAAGACCTCAAAGGATATATGCAAAAAGTAAACCGCTAACTCTCTGCTCTCATGATCAAAATATTTCCTGCTCAATATGCTTCTAAGATGCAACATTTGGTCTTTGTTCTTTTCCATTTCAACAGCAGAACACAATGAAAAGCTCAATTTAATACCTCTGTAATGAATGTTAGTATTTTAGTAATTTAAAACACTAGTTCTGCTCGGATGGTATTGAGGAATAGGCAGTAAGCAAAGCTGGAAGATACAGGCAAAATACAAACCTGACAGATTCCTACAAGCAAATAGGAGACAAGTCGTAGAGATCAAAAAGAGCAACGAAACATCTCTTTCTCAGTTATATACACAAATTAAATTCAACTTTTCTTATAAAAGCCTCTTTAGGCTTCTTCAAAGTAATTTTTAGATTATTTACTTCCCATATTTGATATATCTCCAACATTAGCCCCTACTAGATATATTACTCATTTCAGGCTGAAAAACAGAATCTGTCCTTTAATGACTTTGAATTTTGTGTATTCAATAAACTTAAGGTGGAGACTGATTGTACAGATATGCCTGTAATCTTTTACTGAAGAAGAAATAATATCCTCTTCATGTTGGCAGAAGCAAGCAATTCAAGGAATTTGAATACTGTTATGGAAATGGAAGAGAAATGTCAAAGTATGTTAATGGGATATATCTTTAAAAATGTATCTGACTTCTGTGAGCCTGTATACCAATCTTATCTACTATCCTTAGCAATTCCAGGCTCAGTAGAATAGACTCAAGATAACCTTTTAAGAAAGTAATTCCTTTGAATCTAACATGGCTTTCATCATCCAAACTGAAATCATCATACCTTGTAAATTGGGAAGAAATACTAATTTTCCTATTATACATTTAATACAACAGATTATCTGACAGATATATGCAAATGGTTGCTATTTTCCTACTGAATATGATATATTTCTAAATTGTAGCAACTGTACTATAGTTAATAATTCAGTGATGTTATCATATTAAATATGTTTTTAAAACCAGTTATAACTTTGTGATAACAGAGGAAAAGGGAACTCTGGGTTAAATGCAAAACTTTCAACAACATTCTTGCAATTTTGTGATGAGCATGGCAAAAACCCCACCTGTAGCAGACTGAAAATAGAAAGGGCTGGGTAAAACTGTTCTTTCTGACTGTTCTCTCAGCAGTAAATGTTTTTCTGCTGAAGAAAGAGCCATGCAGCTTAATAGCAAACCTTATGCTGTGATATCCGGAAGAAGCCCTGGCTATCTGTAAAGGGATTTCCATGCCTTTGCCTTTGCTTTTGCCTCTAGTAGCTGAAGCAGTTTCACAGTTTCTGATAACTAAATATAGAGGATTGCATGAAGGAAAAAAAAATCTAAAAGTTTTTCTTGAACTAGAGACAAGATTAATAAAAGTTAAAATCCATGGAATTAAGAACCTCAGTGTTTTCTGAAATCTCACAAAAATTATCATTTGTAAAATGTAAGCATCTTACAAAGCAGCTTCAAGCTTTTTTAATCCATTTAAGGTGGACACTTGAGGCAAATTCTCAGCAGCAGTAAACTGGATGGTGATGGCGATGATAACAACAGTGATGACGATGATAATGATTTCTGTTATTATCATCATTTATGCTGTATTATGCTGCATCCACTGTGATCCAAGAGTAAAATACTTTCACCAGCAGATTTACACGTAGGTTAGGTTTATTGAGCTTAGCCCACTTGGTAGTAAGGTTCAAAAACATTGGGGTCATATGAATTGATTCTGGCTAAACAACTGTCAGATTATACTATATCTCATCTCAGTTATAAGTAAGTAAATAAATAAATAAATGAAAGTAAAAGCTAACTTGGACCATTCACTTTAGGCCACAGCTAGTTGCAGGAGAACTTTTTTTATTTTCTGAAAAAAAACCCCCAAAACTCAGGAAGTGAGTTTCAAGCATTTCAGAAATGAAATAAAATTCAGAGACTTAGCACTATGATATCGCTATAATACTTAGCACCAGATACCATCTGGTTAATATAGAATTTAAGAAAGAATTGAAAACTGCCTGATGAATACTACTGTAGGGGAGAAATAATAAAATCATGTAAATTTTTATTTTCTGCCTTCCCAGCAACATGTAATCTCTGTGTAGTAGATGAAAAAAGAGTTTCCAAGAAAAACCTTTAAAGAAGACCAGTTCTGCTGGTTGTTGGAAATCCCTCAGTGCAGGTTTTTGTGTCAACCAGCTTAGTGCCAGAGATAAGAGGGAGGCGGGATGAAGGTTTCTAGTTAATGAGAAAGTATTAAGAAATCTGATTTGGAGTAGAATTTGGGGGTCTGAAAGAAAAGTATCTTTGCATAGGTAAACAAGCCTTATTTTCTCCTAAATATATATGTGCAGATCCTCATGTTGAAACAACTCTAAGGCTGTCACTGCAGATGCAAAGTGGTTCTGCGTGTGCAGAGTAGAAGCAAGCCAGTCACTCCCAGGAAACCCCAGCAGACAGTTAATGTACACTTAAGCCAATAGCTAAAAAGACATGAAAATCTGAAAAATACTAATTCTAGTATTAAATTCTTATCCTAAAAACTCTAAGACGTTGCTGCTCATGCATACACTGAGATTTATTTCAAACTTCATCAACAGCTTCATCCATTTATTTATATTAAGATTTTCACAGCACTGAGAAACAGGTCATCGTTATGTCAATCAGTTTTTCTTGCTCCGCAGTGGTAGGGTACAAGAACACCTACATTTCATTCTTTTAATATGCTTATGTTTTCCATGAGTCCCATCATGGAAATGACTGATCCATTTTGGCTGATTTATTCCTGAAAAATTCTTCATAGCTAAGTTAATGTATCTGGAAAATGAGCCTTCTAGGGAGAAGTGTGAGATCACCTTATTATATTGCTGAGCTTGTTTATCAGTAATACCATTATTTAAGCCAGGTTAGACCTGAAATAAAGAGATAATACACCATTTACTTCACTCCAATTACTTACCTTCAGAAGATTTACTACCAGTACTCTATTTCATCGATCTTGTATTAGATAGTCAGAAAGTTTAAGATAAGAATTTTTGATAAGTTTTCACTATTTTTCATGTAGTTAATGAATGGTACAACATCAGAATAATTTTATAAGGTAGTTTTGTAGGGATGAATGTAATTCAATTTTGTGTGGAGAGGAGTCTTATTTGAGAGCATATCTCCTCCCAAGTTCCTCAAAATTTGTCCTCTTTTTATGTAAAATGTGAGGAAATTTATCAAGACCAATCTCTCATATCTTCATATAGATAGAAAAAAGTATGTAAGCCTGAATAGCATTTCCTTCTTCCTCATTATTGACTTAGCACGTTAGAAAGCTCATCTTCCAGTATTCTGAAGGAACACTTATATTCTTCATCTAGTTTTAGAAAGACGTGTATCATTCCTGATGGCGTTACTGACCCATGATCTGCAAAGCTACTGAGTAAACAACTGCAGTTACATGCAAGCTCACTACGCACTGCAGTGCTTTGATAAGTTGTGATTCTGGAAGGCCTTGCTGAATTGGACTGATTGGAAGGCAAGTGGCCATTTTTGGAAATGAATGTTCTGGCTAGAATCCAGGCAGCACAAAGATAAACGAATAGAATGAGGAGCGGGAGGATGTACTCTGCTGAGTAAATACACAGCTGATGTGTCCTGCGTTGACGTTGGAGTTCGTCTTTGGCATGCAGCCAAAGAAGGAGAACATGAACCTTCTAGCTGCTAGCTGAATAATATAGATTATTACAAAGAAGTCGAGTGTTGTTTTCTATAAAAATAATGAAACTGTAAAAGATGAGAGAATCTGTTAGAAACATCAGTATTTTTTCCTGTATATTTTTTGCAGTTTTTCACAGTTTTACATATTTTTTGTAAGAGTCATGGAAAAATTTATAAAAAATTGCACTTTTTGATACTCTCAATTAAAAATTTATGACAGATATATGTGCCATTTTTCTAGCAACGTTTTTTCCTTCATAGCAGAAAACAGTACATCATTATAGAAAACAAGGGGCATGCTAGGGTAGTGGCTATGCAAAGGAAAAGAAAACTGCAGAGGAATTCTTGCACAACATTTGTAGTCTTAAATTTCTCATAAATATATATATTTTATAATTTCAAATAACCATGTCAGTTTTAACACACTAAATACATGGTCTAACCAAACAGTGCCAGATTTTTTACAAAAGAAAATAGTAGAGAAGAATTTCTTTCCTTAGACAAAGATGGAATGAGATGTCAGACAGCATTGCCATTCATAGATAGAGTTAATCCTCCTAGATATCTAGAAATATTTACCATATCTGGCCCACTCAGTCCCATGACAGAACTCCCACAAACCTAAACAGAATCAGGAGTATCAATAAATATCTCTGGGTAATTTAGAAGATTTAAAAAGCACTTAATGAATTAGTCTTTGATTCAGTAAAACTCCCATCAACTTCAGTGGGATTCATAGGTCTATCTTGTGCCTTGGGTATACATTTTTATAAAGCCTTCTAAGTAATTTTGGCCTAGAATACATGTGTCACTTTTTCATGAACTCATTATTGCTCTCCAGTATCTAACCTCTAGGTTAAGTAATTTAGATTGAGAATAACCTACTTATGATAGTGGAAGATTTTTTTTACTTCAGCTAGAACTGAGTTCTTTCCCATTATTCTCCTCAGCTGGATCTGCCGTGGTGTCTTCAGATGCAGGGTAGATGAGATCTTATGGCTCCAGCAAGCAGCTTTCCCAGGAAGCACAATTCTTGGATCACACTGTCAGCAGGTGATCTTCATTGGCTGGTAATGCTTGTTTAGCAATAACGAAGTTCCTATTTCCCAAAGAGTGATATTTTTTCGGTTTGTGTTTATAGTCTATTTCTGAAGAATTGCTAGACTTGATATAAATTGCACCATTCCAGAAGTGCTTGCAACATAGTAAATAAGTTAACTTTAGTTAGTATAAAGTATATGAAGGTTAAGGCTGGTTTGTGTTAATCCAGTTGCATTGGGAATAGTCTTCAGAGAAAGTCATTCAATAACCTAAAGTGGGATGGATATTGTATAAAGATTTTCGCTGATGATCAGAATGTTTCCAACATGATGGACTTACCAGTTGATCCTCATAATATGACTGCCAATAATCAGCTGGTGTCACTCTAACTGGCAACTAAGTCTTACTCTATATCTTTTGTAGTGTTACAAATTAGCTGGTAGTTGAGAAAAAGTGAAAAACTGACTGCTAACATCAAACTACAGTTAGAGCTATTCCCTGTAGAAAAGCCTTAATTGTACAAGGTGCCTGAAATGGATAGATTGCTCTTAACAGTTCTCCAGAGTGCTACAACTGCTGGGAAGTTTGGATATGATAAAATAAGGAGTAGGGAATTGTAACTTAAGCAGTTTTCAGCTAAGAAAGATTTTATAGGAAAAAATAGTATGAGATTATTGCATTTCACAGAGAAAACTAAGACTGTAAAAGAAGATTAAGAGAGAAATATTCCTCTGTGAGATGTAAAATAGATTACATGATTAAGGCAGAGAAAGAAGATTGT
>NW_010579439.1:84314-117219 GCF_000705375.1 Tinamus guttatus | reverse complement strand
GACACATTAAAATTCTTTCAGAAGGTGTCTGGCAAAAAATATTATAAAAATCTCACCTACTGTGTGATATAGAAAAGCATAATATATTTATAACTCCATATTTCAAGGTAAAATGGCAGGCAAGTCCTGTTGATATTTTGAGAATGTCATGAGAAAAAAGAACATAAGAATATAAGAAAATCAAAATTAAGTCTGGAGAATTTTTCCCCTTATTTAGAATATGATTTAGGAATTGAGAAAATAGCGAAGATTTAGGCAACTCCATATGATCGTTATTTATCAAAAGGAAAGTCAGTCTATTTTTCATGGAAATAACTGCCCATTTTCATCATTAGACAGTCCAGCAAGATATTGCTGTTTATCAGTCGGCAACCACAGTGTGGAATTTTCCTCCTGATGACCCCACAGGGAGTATAAAGAATGAAATCATATAGTATATACTATTACAAAAGTGACTGATGATAGCTTGTGGGATGGTAGTATGTGTTTTGAATAATTTTGCTAAAATATGTGATAGGATGTGACATTAAACTTCTTCAAGCAATTCTATAGATAGTTGAAATGTGAAATGGATGTGAACTGTGAAACTGATATGAGATCTTAAAGAAATTGTGATAGTTCTGCTGTGTGTGTGTTGTGAGCAAAGCATGCGGAGTCTTAGGAAAATGGATGATGGTTGAGATCATTAGTGCTTTTTAGGTATTGCTTGAAAAAAAATCTTCAAAAATGAAAACCAGCAAAAGAATATACCTACTTGGGAGTGAAAAACAAGTCCGTTGTGCTTTACCAGATTCAGAACTTCAAAGTGAGAGGAATAAAATTACTAGAAATAATCATCATGGTTAAAGTAAAGGAGAGGATCTAGAGACATTAAACAAAACACAAAAAGAGTGGCACTGCTGATAGCTTCTGAAAAGATAGAGTTATTCCCATCAAAATTCAAAGAGCACTTCACATATGTTTAAAGCACAATTAAAAAGGACTTTGTGCACCAGTCTGAGAGCACATTAAGAAGTATCAGATAAATTGTAAATAAAACTTCCATATCCTTTTTTCAGATACAGCCGTAAGGTTATAAGATGCAAGTACTGTGATAAAAAGCATTCTCACAGGCATGCTCGTTAAAAATTAACAACTCATATTACTGATAAGTAGACTTACTGGAAAACAAAACAAAACAAAACTTCATTATTAATATGGTATATTTTACTTTTTCACTGCAAATATCCATAGGGGCTGCTAGGAATAATACTTGGTGAACCGTGCTGCTGAAAAAAAAAAAAAGGAACTGGGTGAAGAATAGGAGGGGTGGAAAATGGGAGAGCGATGCTGACAGAAGAAAGAAACAGAAGAAACAGAAGAATTGATAAATGAAAAAAAAGAAGGAAAAGATGTAAGGAATAAAATGGGGCAAAATGAGAATTGCTGTTGTCCAAACAACTCCCCTTAATATATAGAAATCACCCTTCCATACTATAGCATCAGAAGAAGATTTCCTGGTCCATATGGAGGTCGTATATCAAATTGGAATGACCACAGACAAAAGAATGAATTAAACAAATATTCTGTGTGCATTCATCTTTTGTAAAACCTTAGTAGTGTTTAAGAAAATAAATAGATTTTTAGAAACTGTTTATTAAACCAAACAGATATAGTCAATTTGAAGCCCTAGATTTTCACTTAATTCCCTCTGATTTGAAATGTTACATACCCTATGTTGTTTACTCTGTGGCAGATAAAAAAATCAATTTCTTTACAACAGTATAAGTGAATATTACTGAGTTTAGCATGGCTAATGTAGCTCGTATAGCTCAAGTCTGTAACCCCTTCTATGACATTTGCTTAATATATCAAGGTGACATACTCTTGAAGCCTTACTTTCCCAATATGCTTACATCTTTATTTAACTTTCTGTCTGTGATTAATGGAATTGGCTGTTTCTGCTTTACTGTAATGGATGGCTGTGCTGGAGCAATACACAACTTAGCAATGACATCTCATTCCATTGAGAGATTATAACAAAAATACTTAGATGAAGCAGAGCTGACAAATGTATTTTTACTCAATACTTTTTTTCGCTCTTTCTCTTTGACATCTTTTTATAGCCTAAATGGCTTTCCCCGTAAAATCTCAGTGGTAACACTTCTCCTTGAAATTTCACTCCAGCCCACCACAGGGATTACATTGCCCCAAGAAGTGAGGAGAATGTGTGGGTACATTCTGCAGTTGTATGCCAAAGTGTGCATTCAAATGTGAAACTCTTTCTTTTTGAAGGTAGTTGTGCACTTCAAAGGGGGAAGATAAGTATGTCATATCCCATGGTTACTAAAATGTTAAAGCTTTTTGTTTTTTCCTGTAATGAAAAAAATATTGAAATTCTTTTGCCTACATGTATCAAGCATTACACAGCAATAACATGACTTACATCTGTAGATTTATAACTATTTGCTGTAGTGAACCAATTCACATAGCTGGGTACATATTGAGAAGACCATGTTGACAGGACAGATGTATCTTGAATTCAGTAAATAATTTACCAATTATCATAAATGTTTATATTTAAAATAGCTAACATTTTACAGATATGCTAGTCAAGGTTAAATCTTGTGTTTCTTTAATTTTTATTTATGAACATATACCTTTTCAGTTGGTTTAAAATAAGGTATTTGTACAAAGCTTATCTAGTTGTGTAACAATTCCAATCATCCCACCTTGAAAAGCATTCAATAATTTTAGAATAAGTATGGTAAAAGGTGACAAGAAAGACCATATTGTCTTATATAGCTTGAATAGCTTGTATTCAATAATATTCTAAATAATATTCAGAAAAGAGATAATTATTTGAAAAAGCAGTCTGTGCTTCTTAATAGATATAGAGAAGGTGACTAGGGAATGATAATTTTACATTTCTCGTAGGATTGGGCTCAGTGGGCTCCCAAGGAAATTACGAGCAGTAGATTTAGAATAAACAAAAGGAAATACTTTTCCACATAGCACATAATTGAAATGGGAAGCAAATTATCAAAGGAACTGCAAAAAACAAAACCACAAACTATTTCAGATATGTATTTGTCAGCTTCATGAAAAAGAAATCCTTTGGAAGCTATAAATGTGAAAATCTTAGATGCAGCCTCTAGAACAGGCAATCCCTAAACTGGTGATTAGTGACAATTAAAAGGGAAATGGAAATATCAGGGAGAATATTATTCCCTATGCATCCATTCTTGGTTGTCATTGGAGAAAAGATACCCATCCAGATTAAACCCTATTCTGACTCTATGTGGTCTTGTAATTATGAATGTTGTCTCTTCAATCAACTTGTATTGTCTGTTACACCTGCCTTTCATATCTTATATTAGTTGAAAGATTTTTAGCAAAGTTTGCTTTTTTTTATTCAATCCCAAAGTTGATCATATTATTTATCCTGTGCAATGACCACAGCGTCTGCATTATCAAACCTTTAGAGAGCATGATCTGAAAAAATATATATGTCTTATATCGTAATGTTGTCTTGTATTTACTTGTATAAAGTAAGTTAAAGACTGAGACTCTAAACTGATTTTGGACCTCTAAATATAGAGCAAAACCTATAATAATAATTACTTCACATTTTCTTCAGTAGGAAAAGGCTCAAACTTTCCATCAAAATTTCTGTTAAACTGTCAGAACTATTTTTGACTATATTGATTATATTGATGTAAACCTGTTTTTTCCTTCAAAATCTCCTATAAACCTAATGCTTTATGAGAATGGTATTTGTCATTTTGCTCATTCTCAGCATCCTTCACAAATGCTCATGTTATTCTAAAATACTTTGGAAGACAAATCTTGAAGTTCACGCAGTATTGATTATTATTGGCATGAATATTACACGATTACCTCAAGATTTTTGAGAGATTTTTGACAATCTTATCTGCTTTCCAAAGGTCACAGTGACTGTTTTTGTGTAACATGTTTTTCTTTTTTCTTCAAACAGGGGAGGTTATCCAAAAGTGCTGCTTCTTATTTATTTATTTTTTTATTTATTACTGAAATAAATGGAAAGAGGAAATCTGAATCTTCACTCTAGCTCTGATTAGGTTAGTAATCATCCATAGTTTGCTCACAATTTGCTTGTCATGGTCCTGAGAGATGCTGGGATATACCTTAGAGCATTCTAGAAATTGTCAAGGCTTACATTTTCTTTCTAATGACATTTGACAAAGTTGTCTTGCGAAAAAAGCACCCACATAAAGTGTTTATCTTAAGATTTAGACTCATTTTTATCCGTCCTTTCTGTTCTAACATACATTACATTTGATAATGCACTAGTTTCTGGCTGAAGAAAACAGAAATTGCTCTCAGAAAGTTTAAAGTAAATGTACATAATGCTTATTTTTATTGATGAGGCAGTATATGCTGGTGGTGTCTGTAATGTGAGATTGTCTTATAAGAGCCTGTCAAAACAGTAACTTGCTTAGATATCATCACAGTTATAAAAGTAGTTTTTTGGAGAATTGTCATTTACGTGAAAGCATTCCTTATGTGTGTTACAAATATAATTACAGGAAAAATCTGATGTACTCTGAACGTCTATTTTGTGACAACTGGGATAGTTCATATCAATAAATGTTTCTCCTAGGTTTATAATACAAAAAAAATGTTGACTGTGAATTAGCATGATGGATGTACAATTACAGTATCAATTTGTCAGCCTATGGATGTCTGCAGGTTTGTAAATTTTTTTTTTTTTGATTACACTCTCTCTGAATAAAATCTGTTTGCATAAAGAAAGGAACATTAAAGAAGGTTAAATTATGCCATTCTCCAGTGTTTTATGAATTAGACATTGAAGACATAAAGATACTGAAGACACATATAAGGTAGTACTAAGAGCAAGTTTCCTTTCCATGGGTAAAATATGTTTCTGTGAAGGCAGATGCAATTTTTGTGATGGGAGAGAAGGGTTAATATTTTTTAATAATACTTTAAATACCATGAAATCCACCTCTGGTCAACAATGATTTAAAGATACCTGCAGGATATCTCCTTGGTAGGATTTTCTTTTTTTTTAATTTTATTTTAAGTAGGTCTATGTTAAAGATTGAATTGAGGCTATGAAGCTATTCATCTTCTGCATCTTGGTCCCTCCAAGTCAGGTCCTCAGGAGGCTTACATGCCATCTTTTGCTTCCTGTGTTTTAAATCTTCTGTAGCTTAGGTGTTCTTTTTTTTTTTTTTTGGCAAATTTTCTGGGATTTAGAAAAACATTAAATTAGTCATTTTGCCCTGTTCTCAATGCTATAGTGAATCTAACATCCTTTAATTTTATGTGATAAACCAATGTCTCCTCGTATTTAAGTGCAGCACAATGATAGTTGACAACCTTTTAAGAATAAATACCTGAGATTAGCCCATTTGTTCTTCCTAGAAAAATATTCTGCTTCCTCCTGTTCTCTTAAATAATTAATTTACTATTCAAGCAAAGTTTAACAAATGCCTTATTTCCCTGACTTTCTAATGAAAGAGAGGCCCAACATTCACAGAAGACTTCCAGTTTTACTTCATGAATAAATGAACATTTCCTACTCTTTTGGATAATGACAGGTCTTTGAGCACTTTGGTATTATGATTTCAGTGAATATACTGTCACTACTGATGGCATAGATGATTACAAAGTTTTCTCTTCAAGATACATAAAAGGCATTTTGTTCATGATCTGTCAGTATCTTGTATTTAAGGTCCCTTCCTGTATATTTCCTTCATGCATGGTTGACTTTGAAGTGTTTTTTCTGTATGTTATTAAAAAGCAAATGTTGCTGCCATTTATTCTTTTTCATAGTACATAAATCAGCTACTATGTGAGCAAGAAGGGCTGTGTTTGCAAGTTAAAAGCTTTCATGCAGCATAAAAGAATGACAATGTCACTCCTCCTAGCTGGAAAAAATAGTAAAGGACAGTAGTTTTTAAAAACACTGCAGCTGTTTTCAAATAAAGAAACACATCAAGACAGATTTATAAGACAGGGGGAGAACATTGATATCATTCAAGTGAAAAAAATAATCTTCGGATGATATCTTGCCATCATATACTATGCAGCTTACCAGAGTATAAAACTTGCAATGATCTTGTTAGTTAAAAAGATACAGGTAAATATGGATAAATTTAAGAGTGAATACATTTTATTTAAGGGAGGAAAGTAGTGAACTGGATAGCAGGAATACTGTGAGGCTGCTGTTAGCAATGTCTGCTCTACTTTTATTCTCAGGATGCTATCTTTGACAGAAGGTTAGTTGATTCCTTCACCTACTTGGCAAAGTCCCCATCCGACTGAACAGTGGAGGCTGTGTAAGTGGAGTTGAATGACTAGACAACGAACAGGCTAATTTTTAGAGTGAAAAAAATTGCTACTAGCTGTCATAATGGGTTGCCTAAGAGAGAAGAAATGAGATCAAATACAACCCCAAAGTTCTAATTTACAGCATCAAAAAGCACAAAAGCAGGAAATACAACTCCTAACTGTGGCAGAATAGCTGTGATGTAGTAATAATAGTAGTAATATGGGCAGGGCTACCTAACTACACAAGTGACACATGACAGAACATTTTTTATACTAAATGATATAGCTGGAAACTCCTTTTTTTTTTTTTTTTTTACTTTCTGTCCTAGGAATTAAAGAAATCCACAGAGTCTGAGAAAATCTCGAACACTTGACTTCATCCAAAAATTATTGCTCTCAGCCCATGGATGCATTTTCCATGAGATGTGTATGTGCTAATGGGGAGCTTAACACTGGAAGAATACGTTTCCAAAAGATGCCTGGTCAGTGGAGAAATAATGAGACAAGGAGTAACAGGAATTTAGAAAGGAGTGAGAAAAGGCTTGGGTTTTGTGGAATTATGAAGGAGGGAGAATGTGCACATAGACACACAACTACAAACACAGTTGTAAGGCAAATGTATGGGGAGCATACGTTTTGCTTTGTGTTTCCTCATCTCTTAAGAAAGTTATGTGAGGAGAGATGACTTTGCCACTGGGAAAATGCACTTGATATGCAATGTATCTGCTTGCAGGGTAGTGTGGTAGACTCGGGGAGATAGGTATGAGCTTTTCCCCTTCACTATTGTCCTTTCTTTAATACTATTACATTGGCTAGGCTAGACAGTCACAGATTATCTCCATGCAGGTTGCTGTTTTCTTCTCCAGTGTCTACTGGTCATCCTCTTTTATCAGAAGCACATGCTGCAGCTATGGTGGGTGATTTGTTCAGGGTCAGGCAAAGCTCCATCTCACTTTGACCTCTGACAGAATGAATTATGTCGTGGGTTTCGTATGTGCCCTTACCAGACAGGTTATGACAATCTGTCTGACAGATATATGGAGGAATGGACAGGACAAAATAGTAACTTGCATTAACAACAGCAATCTCAATTTCTGTGAATTTTTCCAGCTGCTCGTGTAATTGTTTCAGGTGGTAGAGCAGATGTGTATTGCTTGTATACTGCATTAAAACCTTTTCTTTTTTGGAGTAAATCAAGCCACCATTTTCCTGTGTGACCATCTTTTAAATGCACATTTTGGACACATTAAAAAAATGAAAAGCCATCTTTTTCTGTCTCAGTCCTATGTCTGCAGTGGCTAGGACTTTTAGTGGCTCTTGGATAATTCATCTAAGTTGAAAAAAGCAGCATAAAGGCTTCTCAGCAATTATTTAAGAGTACATTGCTGAGTTCAGCCTTTATTCAAAGTAAGCAGTGGTTCTGAAGTCTGTGTTTTGTAGAAGCAGTGAAAAGAGCATCAACTAAGCATAACATTTCTTTTTATACATAAAAAAAGTTTCAAATAATCTGAATTCTTTTCGGCTCTTGTAAAAAGTTTCACAATCATCTCTCCAGCATTAAAAAAAAAATCTTTACTAATGACCAACAAAAAAACGCCAAATTCATTATAAACCCTTATATTAATGTAAGTTGACTCTGTTTAAGTCTTCAAAAGAAAAATAAGAGGAAATAAGCACAGGGAAATATATGAATTCACACCAACAGCTTAAGCTTCCAAGTGTGTGCTCAAATTGTCTGTGCAGAATCTCCAAGAGAGTCTGCAAGTTGTACACACAGGTTCATTTTTTTTTTTTTCAATGATATTGGCTTGCACATCTATGCAATTGAAAACATTATTTAAGTATTAGCTTTATACAGAGTGGTTACAGTTCTCTATGGTAGTTAATGGGTCTGAATATGCACCCTATCCCTGCTCTGGAGTGGGATTAAAGCTGCTGTTCATTGGGTTGTTCCAAAGGATTCTCCTTCTTCCCCTTGTTCTCGGATTCCTGCAAGTAAGCCTGGATACTTGGCCTACATAGGAATACAGAGACATTCCACTTGGAATAATCTTTGTGTTTCAAGGGGATTTTCAGTTTTTATGAATTGTCCTTCCTTTACAGAAGATAAAAGTCTTTGGTCTAGTTGTCCAAGTAGAGAGACTCCTCTTGCTTCCAAAAACAGAGATAGTTGGAAGAACATATCATTGCAATCATTATGTACGTTAGTAGAAAATATCTACTTGTCTTCTTCAGGAACAGGTAAAAGCAGTCCTCACTTGTCTTAAAGCCTGTGGTCCTATTTAACATGCAGTGAAATAAGCAGGGTAGCTATTTCAGAAATGCAATGCAATATATCTCTTTCTCGTTGGACTTCATTTTTAGAGTAATGATTTTTTTACTGTCTTTAAAGCAAGGTCTGTGTCTTAAAGTAACTAAATAATTCAAGTTTTAGAACAAAACTAACCTGCAAAACATAAATGAGACATATGGAATAACAGATAATAAAAATCTCTCTATTAAGAATAGACACAGTCCATGTGCTGACAAAAAATATAGATTTTTAAAAATTGTCTTTTGCAACCCAGTTGATGTAATAGTAACATCTAGTAAATCTAGTCTTAGAGTCTTGGTGTCCCCACTCCCCAGCTCAGATTGAGCACAGTATTTCTTCTAAAAAGAGTATTACACAGGCATTTTACCAGACGCAAGTAACTTATTTGTCTAATGTCACAAAGGAAATCAAGAAAATCCAAAGAAAAGTTCAGTTTTGTCTCCATTACTTGTCTGCAGCAATTCAGGCATACCTTTGAGCAGAGATTAAAAGGTTTGCTTGGGTAAAAAGGTGTGAAGAATATTGCCAAGAAAATAAAAAAGCAATTGTTATTGCTAGAATAATTGAATATTGCTAGAAAAAGAAAAATAATGCCAGCAGAACTTAGAAAAATATATATATAACATGCTCAAATAGGTACTGTATTTTTTTGTTTGTTTGTTTTACAAATCATGTTAATTAATAGATAGCATGAGGAATATTTAGCCATTTTCAAGCAACAGTAGACAAAAAAAAAAAGCCATTCAGTTGAAGAATGAATACCCTGAGGAAAAAAGCAAGCCATAAGCCTCTAATAGCCTGAGGTAAAATATATTCTTACACAGAGAGCAGATGGAAAAGGCATAGAAAAAAAAATAGAAGTATAAAAGCTGGAAATGTATGAAAGTGACCACAGTTCTTTCAAAGTAGGAAATATCATGGGGAGTGTAGAAGTGGAAGAAGTTTTTGTAAAAACTGAGAAATAGAAGAAGAGGATAGAGCACACATGAAAGAGATCTAAAGAAATAAACTAGATATAAACTACTTCCAAGCCTTTGAAATTTTAAAGGATGCACTTATGCACTCAAAATATTTTGCCAAATTTTCTACATACATGAAGGAGGAATATTATTTTTTGCTATTTTTTTCTGAAATGCTACGTGAACCATTTTTTATGCAGTCCTATATTTGAGACATGTAACATTTTGAGAACCTGTGTGTGAGTACATTAAAATACATAAATCCTGATATGAATTCAAATCTACTTCAAGACTAAAATACTTGAATTTTAAGTGATTTTGTGACAGAGGTTTGAAATAGCAGATATTTGATATTCTATGTCATAAAGGTATGGTGTCACATAATTTAGTATTTTTACAGTCTGAGAGATATTAACAATTTCTTAGTT
Source organism: Tinamus guttatus (assembly GCF_000705375.1). The sequence goes on along the minus strand of NW_010579439.1, from coordinate 107,200 downwards.
ACTATTTCTGTGATGGATGAAACCTTTCACGAAGAGAAGCCATCACATTCCTTATGCAAATAGCAAGAATGTTTCTTTCCTACTAATAGCAGGTATCTGCCTAACAGAAGATAGATAGATTTTTATGCAACTCACACTATTATGAATTTCTAGCGTGGTATATTGCCCTTAATGGTTATATTTTATTTTTTTGTATGCTCATGAACCTATCAGAGAGCTCAAGAGGACATCGCTGGGGTCGTTCCAGGATTTTCCCCAAGGCAATGGCAGGAATTGTAGTGATTTTACAATTCCCTTTGGGCAGCTGTGTTAATTTTACACAGATACCTCTGTGAAGCCCAAAGCCTGAAGCAGAATTGTGCATCTGACTACACTGCTTCTGAATTCATGTCCTGAGTCAGGACAACGTTCCTGCACTGCACAGATTTAACAGCCTTCTGCACAAACTTATTAGAAGCTATGTTGCACCAGGTTTGTAGTTTAGGGTGAATCATTTGTTCAAATTTAACACATTTTGATCAGGGCAGATGGTACAACCTTTAGTGTGATCATTGTCTCCTTTTCTTTTCTGTCTTGTGTCTCCTTTGGAACCCTCATGGAAGAACAAAAGCTTACTTATAAATGTAGCGTGAATTTGGGGTTTCTGTTGTCTTTGAAAAATCAGGCCAGTGCTGCATACTTATATGCACGCCGAAAAAAAGACTATGCAAATGGCTGTATATGTGGATATACAGTATAATGTGGAGCAACACAGTATTTAATGCTAAATGGCAGTAAGACATAGCACCAGTAATAATCCTTTTATTGGCCATGGAAAATGTGTAGTTTTAAAAAACAAACCTTACGCCTGTTATGAAATTCAAGAAAAGTTTATTTTGGCTGATACAGATGCTTGGATTTGTGCTCTGATATGAAAAATGGCAAGTAAGCAAGTATACACAATTTGCGGTGGTTCTGAAGAGGCAAAAAACTACTTTTGTCAGCTCTGCTTGAGCCACTGCTTACAGAGCACAAACTCCAGGTTTCATTTCTTGTCAAACACCACCTATTTTATATTTACATTTTATCACTTGTTATACTTTTTCTTAATCTTATGATTCTGGTTTTCAACTGCAGTTTTAGCAAGAGCAAAGGCAGTGGTGACCAGATGCCCTTAGTCTGGTAACTGGTAAAGCTTTGATTTGTGGATATTCATGTCTTTGTGTACTAGTTACTGAAATAGAGATCTAGTATAACTTCTTTAGATCAGGGGAACTCTGGATCCCTTTGCAGAAGTGTCAATATAAATACTTTCATAAAATATCCAAAAAACAAACAAACACAAATCAATACAAAGACAATGGTAGAATATAAAGCCACCCAGGATATTATATTACTTCAGTTCATGTTAGTAACTTGTTAATTTCCAAAATTTCTATGCTTCCTCCACAAGCAGCATAATTATCATGAGTAGCAACGAGGGTATTGATGATCTTTGATAAGTTAAGCTAAGAAATAAAGAAGTGCAGCTTATAAAAAATAGGACTCCAACTTTTAAACAGTCAATTTTATTCAGCACACAGAAATTACTCCTGTTGTCAGCAGGATGAAAATTTACTACCCTGGGAAGTCATAAAGACTCTGATGCACTCCTACACAACACGACGTGCGCTGCATTTCAATGACACCTTCCTTTCCCACAGCTTTCCCTCTATCCCTATACCATCCTGCATTAGGCTTACATCTATGCCATACTATCTGCAGCTTTCACACAATGCAGAGCAGGACTAAGATAACACCAGCACTATTTAGGATTATTTCAAGCATGGAGGGTATCCTCTATCTATCTAGTTGAGTGACTATTACATTTGTTTTATAGAATGCATTTCGAAGTACTTTCAGCATGACTCTTTCTCCAATGCTTAGATGCTCTCAGTCAATGCAACAGATTAAAAACTTTGCTATGTCTCTTAGGAAGAGTGGAACAAAGTTACAGAAAGGAAGTTTAGCTGTATTTACCCATGCCCATGACTGATTCTTACTGTGAAGGTGAAGAATGAGAGAAAATACACCATCAGATCAGAAAGACATCTGACATCTGTTTTACCTCCTTCTTGAAGAAGAGCATCTTGTTTCCTCTGTATTTTATGGCAACAGATAAACTCCAGGATAACTTCAGTTCCTCAGCTAACTTACAAAGTAATCTGTTTCTTCTTCTCAGAGGGACAGCTTTGCATGACCCAAACCGAGAATGAATATGGATCGTGGTGCTGAAAATGTTAATCTAGTGGTAGATATTTGACACAAAGAGATAATACAGAAAATATTTTTGAATAGCCAACTAAAGGTCTGCTATTGGCTTGTGATCTTGGCATAGAATTCAGTACTGATACTGGAACCAAGTCGGAGTTACATGGCTATCTTAATCTTATATAATCTTATAATAATCTTAATGTTATATAATCTTAATATAATTTTAATGATGGAATGTGAAGAGTTTGATGGACTCCATCAGTGCAACTCTTCAACAGTATTACTTGTTGAGATATTTGGCTCTCCAGGCCACTCTTTCTATGCTTGCAGGAAAAAAAATGAGGATCAACACCTGGATCAACACTTGAAGACAGAAAAAATATTCCTATTCCTCGTCCAGTGGCCACTGTGTATGACCTTACTGTAAACTCATGCATAGGGCAGAGCTAAAAAGAGTCAGGAAAAAAAAATCACAAAGATATACAGAAAATTATTCTGAAAATTTGAAGTACAGGAATCTATTTGCTTTCTTCCAAGTCAGATGAATGCTACATTTTGGGAATTCTTTCCATTCTGATAGATCCAACAGTGGAGATTAGTGGCTGATCTTTTTGAATTACGTGTATAGAGGAATTTCCTTCAAGGTTTCAAAAGATCAGGTCAGAGTATTCTGGCATGACACTTCATCAAGAGGAACTATAGATTAAACAAACGGTAACTCAATATTTTTTCTTTCTCTCCATTTACTACAGAACTGCATGTTTATTCAGTGAATTCTTCTCTTCCGCCCATTGATTGTTCAACATTTCTTGTAAGCATTGTTTATTTTGCTCATTGTTTAATCAATACAATCACAAGTCAGGCACAAGTCCACTATAAGTAGCAAGCAAAAGGTAAGTGAGAATAACCTCTTGTAGACACCTCTTTTTAGATTGGTGCTGGCCAGTGTATTTCAGAAAATAGTTGTACTTCTTCCAAAGTCAATATTCATTCACACATAAATGAATTTGCTGACTTTCTCTATTCTGCAGTCTCTGGTTTCTGAAACTGTTTGAATACTTATCCGTTCGCAATTTCTTTAATCAACGCTTTATGATATATCTACACGATATCTATTGTGTATCTATATGATAAAAGTACAATCAGTGGCTGTATTCTGAGTACATACAATTTTTACATTATTCATCCTAAATATTGGTAATATTGACCTCGTCTTATCTTCATCCAGCCTCCTTGTGGCTCTTACTCCCTTGTTTTTGTTTATAGGGAGACTTCTGCCTCTGTGAAGCAAAAGTTATCATATGACCTAGGTGTCCAGCTTTCCTCTTTCACCAATTCTACCTCAGTTATGTATGGGGAAAAAAAATAAATAAATCTGTTCACCAGCCTTGCAATCATTTAATCAGTAATTAGGATTTACTTTGATGTGATTTGCGTATTGCATATCATATTCTTTGCTCTGGAAAACAACAGCAGTAGTGAAAAAAAAATTGTCACAAAACATGGCACTTCCTCCCATTGCTAATTTGAGATTTAATGTGGTGGGTTTTACCTCATGTATGCCATTTTTTCCTTGAAGAAAGGAAAGCTGTGCAGCAGCAGCAGCTGTGAAATCACCAAATAACTCTATACTAGCCTGCCCTTGTTTTAGGATCATCAAACTTTACATTATTTTACCGCACTAAAATTTAAAAATGGCTCTTGAAAAGTATCAAAGTAAACTTGCAGCTTTTATTCAAACTATGATTCCTGTTGCACTATTCTTTCAACTCTCCTCACACAATGTTTTTTCTTCTGCTGCCGAGTGAATAGTTTGTAATCTGAAATTGTTTCCCATGTTATCAGATTGATTCTGGAATGTATTTAATTTTCTTGACTAAGATAACATCATGACCATCACTTGTTATCATCTTGTATTCAGGTTTTATCTCAGACTCCCAAAGTGTTAAATCAAGGTTTTGAAATTTAGTACCCATTGCAGCCAGTATAACGCAGTCTAACAATCCAACAAGTAAAATGTTAAAAAGTTAAATATGACTAGAGATGCTGCTTCAAACTTGTAGCTTCTAAAGAATAACAGAAAAAAAATACTCTGCTGTACAAATAAAATTATATACAAAACAGTGAAAGAATCTTAAAGCGTAAGTTCATATTCGGACACTAGATAGTCAGATTTTCCTAGGTCTGCATATCCAGAAGTTACAACAGCAACAACAAAACCCTGGCATAATACTGCCAGAGAATAAAGACCTGGGGTATTATCAGTGTATCAAGGCCCCGTTAGCAATGACGACATATTTACCGTAGATCTAACACATGCTGATTTCAGCAGAATGTACTGGGTTGTATTTATATTTGTGGATTGGGTTAGCATCAAAAAATGCATTACAAGTCAGAGAAGAAAAGTTGTGGGTTTGAGAAACTTTAGACAGTGAGATTAACCTGTCTCCTCTTCACAGACAATCCTTTAGATTGTCGTCCTTTCCTCATTGGAAAAGCATTTTGTATTCATTTAACAAACCTAAGTTTTATATTTTTTTCTATTTCTGCAACATTCATATTTGCTTAGCACCACAAATCATCTCTACAATAGTTGCCCTTTATTAGATTTCATTGTCTCAAATAGATTTATTTTGCCATGTTTCATGTTGTGATATCAATGGCAGCGTAATAAAAAAAACATCCACTTTACAGACTTCCTTGCCCCACACTGAAATTACTCAGGAGTACATGGTAACATATGACAATATTCTCTCCTACCACATTATTTTATGAGATAAAAAGTGAAGAAAGTTATACTTATATTGCCCATATAAAAACATTACAATCAAACTGAGAAATTAGACTTCTGTTCATCTGAGTTCTTATGTCATCAAACACTAACAGGGAGATATATAGTCATGTAAGCTCCATATATTCACATGCATATGTATATATATATGCATCCATAGTCTTGTTGAATGCTATTCTACAGTGTGATAAATTTATTTTATATTTTGAAATATTTGATTATTTTACAAACACATGTATCTATGAAATTGAGAAAAATGTGATTAGAATAATGGGCTGCTCTAAGTTTCACACCCACATTATGTCTTACAGTTTATAAAACAATAATTAAAAAGGATATTTGATTGAAAGCATAAAAAGGATATCTTTCATAAAGACTCAAGGAGTACCTGCTTTATAATAAGCTATCTTGCATTTTCATTAAGTCATATTTTTTTCCTACTATCTTTCTTGTCTCATCACTATTAGCTAAAACAATGAAGTTGTTCTTTTCTAAAGTGCATTTGCTGGAGACATCTGGTCAAATAAATGCAAACTACCATACTATCAGGAAAAAAAAAAAAAAAAAAAAAAAAAAAAAAAAAATGGAAATTTGATACAGGTGACAGGGATCATTCCTAAACAAATACATAGAAAACACCCCCCCAAAAAATGAAAAAGAAAAAAAAAGTGTTAATGGGCTATACTGCTTGCACAGCTTTACAGCTCTAGAAATCATATCAGTGTGGAGTCCTGAATAATTCCACAACAGTACTGAATGCCATTACACAGTCTTCGTTACTGGATTATTGGCCCATTAAAGCCATCAACACATCGTTCTTGAATAATCAACATAATGATGAGCCACTGCCCTGAAACATAATGATGTGTATATGCCCTGCAGAAATAATAAAATCACAAATTAATGAATACTAATATAACAAAGTGCTAAGTGGAGTTGACAACAATCAGTAAAAAGACTGACATATCTGTTTAGTATTCCTAAAGCAATGAGTGATAAAGTAGATGAAGAAGCTATGTTAAATATTCCATATGTAAGTGAAAATGCAAAGAAAGGAAAAGTGTTTTGTGGCATCTATTGTCCCACCATGTAGCTACAGCAAAGTTGTGGCTATATTCTAGATGGCTGCATAATTAATTGGTTTATTGCATGGCTTACAGATTTTTTTTCTTGTTTGTTAATAGAAATGAGTATAGGATTCACAGAACTCTTGCAGCAAAAATTCTGGAAACAGAAGTTCTATATTCCCCCAGAGAACAAATACTGCAAAGTCATTAGTACTGCACATTTTTTTATATATATATCAGTCTGCTAAAAAACCTTCAACTTCAAAGTGAAAAGACCTCCTTCTAGGAAAAGAATAGCTCATTTTTCATGCTCATTCAGTTCTTCCCTCTCTCTCTTTTTTCTTTTTTTTTTTTTCTTTTTTTCCTGAGAGTGCTAATGGATGTCAATTAATTCGGACTGTGATAAATTTTGTGATGTATCTTGAGATCGTTATTTTGTTTCATTTCGGTTACTGATGCACTGTTGACTATCAACACATTCAAGAAACTTCAGATTTGTACAATTCACCCATTAAGTTCTCATTGTTTTTTAAAGGAAATTATTATCCTTCTTTTCAGATAAAAATTGGATTCTACCAATCCAAAAATTGGATTCTGGAAGATATGCTTTAGCTGAAATGCAAGGTACTGAACTCAGTTCATTGGCAGCGGGGTGAGATGTGAAGACCTATGGCAAGTGATCTGAGTACACGATCAGATTGTCCCTTCAGCCTGTAAAGTCTGTTGGTGTTAGGAAGTTTCAGCTGAGGTATTCACAGTTTTTAGGGTGAACTCTGCACAGTTGTACAAGAGTTTGCCGTAGGAGTACAAGCTCATTAGCAAATACTTGTTGGGCTTCTTAAAGAAGACCTCATCTTGCAGTTCTGAGGCTGAGAGAATGCCCCAAAACAACTACTTATTGTTCAGGTTATACTGAAAAAAGTGAGATCTCCAACTAGAAGGCTTGGCACCATAACAACGGTGAATCCATTCATTCATCGTGATCTTTGAAAGTAGTTTCCATCAGCTTAAAATTTTCTTTCAACCCCTTCGTATGGGGAGAGAGGAAGAGATGAGGGAGCGTATCAGCTGTTAGATGATTTTCCTAAAGAATAGCCTGTTTCTGGCAGGACAAGCGATACTGAGTAAGTCCTTCAGATGATATTTCAGGGTCTTGTGTATGTGCATTGTTTCCGGTTTCTTGGCTGTCATATATTTTAGGGCTATCACACTAGAGAAGAGTTGTTTTCCAGTGTGCATGGCATTGCTGTACTGCCTATCTGAAAACTGAAGTATCTTCAGGTTTTGGAAAGTATAGATTTGGTTCCCCACCTCTCTGATTCTCCACTTAGCAGAGAGATTCCTGTTTCTCCTTAAGGAACTCTGCAAAAGAATGAAAAGCAGAAAATAATGTTTTCCTTTCAGTTGGAGGACATTTGCACCTGGCTGTAGTCTGCTTGTGCTCGTTTATTTCTGAGGAAGAGAGGTAAAAGCACAGAATTTTTTGTGTAGGACACTGAAGGGAGGAAGGCTGCAGCTGTGACCACACTCAGAGGTTACAGGTCCTCACAGGTGTATGGACTACATAGGACTACAATACCTCAATACCCACAATACCAGTAAATCCCTCCCACAATATTTTTTAAAGGAAATAATAGGTATAGAAGTTATGCAGTACTTGCACACACACAGGGCTTTTCCCATTGGTGTTAAGGTGAGGTTTGGCTGAATACAACGAGTAAAGCTTCAAAGCAAGTGCTTCTGTAGCTGGAGCCTGAGACTTGCAGAGTCAACCCCTGAAACTCTGATTTCTTCTTTCTGTACACCATTTGCCAGGGAACTTTTTGACCATGTAGTTTATGAAATCTTGTAAGACGGTGTGGCTGCTGACAGCAGCATACAAGTTAGAGATGTAACAGATGGAGAGGGTACACTAAAGCTTCAAATTTTTGCATATATAGGGCAGTAATACTCCATCTGGGACTCTGCCTTTGTGCTTCATCAAACACTACATCAGGGTACAGCAAACATCCCAGCTTTTCTGCTTTATAGAAGACTGACCAAAACTTCTAAGTAACCGGACAAAACTTGTCAAACTACTTTTTGCTTGAATTTCATCACCCTAGGGATAGTTTACCTTCACATTCTCAAGCCATGCTAAGGAAAAAGGTAATGTTTCAACTCAAGTAAATTAAAGATGTAGTCATATTAAGGCACTTACATATTTAATGACCAACCCAAGGCTGAAATTTATCATTCAGAAAGATTTTTATTTCTTTTTTTTGGGGGGGGGGCACAGGTGGAGGGGTTCACATAATTCTGTAAAACTTAGTTACTGAAACAGCTAAACTTTACAATATCAACAGCTCTATCTAAGTCTCTTTTGGCTGAAAACTATATATGGTAGGTAGTGACAGATTTAAACATTTATCAAATGATCTTAAGCCTTTTTCTATTGTAAGCTCTTTTTTTTTTTTTTTTTGATTTTCTGTTATTGTGAGTAGCTTGTGTTTATTCTAGTTCTCAAACCATGTGGCAGGCACAATGGATACATTTTTCAAAATAAACTGCTTACAATCACAGCTGCCGTATGTATGTTCAGTAGCAGCCAAAGGCTGTTAACTTGCGAAAAATACCATATTAATTGAATTGGCTCTTAAACACAGCAGCCATATAGAGCCTAGGTTCTACAAAAAGACTATGTAACAATAAATATTTACCCTCCCCCACTATCCTCATTAATCTGATTCACTATGTTGTTTATTTGTTGCCAAAATGTAGTATAGGATGCACATAGACAATAGTATTTGTCCATGTATACTATAACAGAAGGTATATTGGGTATATTTGCATAAAGAGCATCAAGCTAATTCCAAGATGCATTTCATTCTGAAAGTTTGTTCAGATTCTGCAACACAGAAAATTATATTATATCTAGTTGACTTCTAGGACAATGTTAACTCTCAGGCTTCAATGTGAACTACTGCACATGCTGAATTTGTAGGTGGGCTGAAGAAAAATTATAGGATATGTATTTATCTAGATACCTGTTGCAGCTTGTGCTGCCTTCAGCACTCAGTGGCTGCTCAAGGCTGAACAATTGCTGAGAGCAGTGGGTAGGATGACAGGGAATAGTGAAGGAGGAGATTTGGAGAGAGAAAACCTCCTTTCAGGAGGGTACCTCAAGCAGAAAACTGCCTCTGCTCATTGCCAGGAAGCTTTGGCTTAAGCCCTTTCTTTGCATCTCTGACTTCTATCCCATGGAGTATGCAATACTGAACGGGGAGGAGAAGGGAACAAGCACACACTGGCACCATTGCCAGCGGGTCCAGAAAGGATGTTAGTTTTACACAAGTTATAATTTGGCTGGCTGGCAACTACTCACTCCTTTTGCATAAACAGAGGCATCTGGCGGAGTGTTTGCATCTAGGGGCTATGTCAGGGAAAACAGAGTGCAAGAATTGTCTTGCATTATATGGATGGGATGACACCAACTTTTGACATCTTGGAAATGTTATCTGGTATCCTCACAGGATGGTTTTCCTCCGAGTGAGTAATGTAATTTGGAGTGAGATAGGCAGATAAGAAATCCAATGCATGAATGAAGCTAATGACCAATAATAACTTCTGTTTTTAATTGATGTCAACTAGTGATTGAATAAACAGCAAAGTACTTGCAAAAGTACCAGAGCTTTGAGGCTGTTCTGCCTATATCTGAACTCTCCAACAAGACCAGAAGGGCTTTTGTAGAGCTGCTTCTGTTAGAACTTTAGTGGGAACAAGAATCTCCTTTAGAAAAAGAGAAAAAATAGGATGGGAATAGGGAAAGGAAGGGGAAAAGAAATGAGGTGGAGAGAAGGAGGTAGAAACAAATCTGTCTTTGCCTGCCTGCCATGTCCTTGAGGAGCAGGACCTCTCATTTAGGCTTGCTGTCATTCTAACAACCTTTCCTCTTTACAGTCTCCTAGGACTGTAACAAACTGACTCTGGGCAGTTTCTCTGTCACCCTGAAAGCCTAACTTTGGATTTATTATCTGCTCAGCAATTTCCCTGACTGAGATACTCTGCAGAGTTACCTCTTGCTACGTGCTTTTTTTTTTTTTTTTTTTTTGCGTATACCTTACCTTGCGCTATTAAACATTGCTCCCTGAATATTTTATTTGTTCCCACATATGATTCAATCTCTTTTTCCCCCATCTTCTAGAAAGTTTTGTTCAACAAAGCATGCAGCAACTAGGACATGGCAAATTGAAGCTTTCTTGTTCCACATATTCATCCTATGAGAGAAAAGTAATATACGAGATGTAGAGAAAAATTGTCAAGTACTTATCAAAAATATGTAGGTCATGTTAAAATGAATAAGTCAGAAAAAATGGCTGAGAGATCACCAGTTTTAAAGCAAAAATTATAACTTTTCTGTAGAATACTATAATTAATCATTACATTAATAGATATATATTTTACAGATTAATTTAACATATGCATTTTAAAGGCATTCTGTTCTGTTTTAATTTCCCAAAGTAGGTTCGTCTCTGTATCTGTCATTTAGATGCAAATATTTCTTATTGTGGACCATAGTATCTAATGCTTGCTTTTTAAAGCATGTCACCTCAAAACGATTGTAGCTTCTACATTCATTGTTGTATGAATGAAACAGAGCTCAAATTACCTTTTTAACTCTGTATAAGTGCACCACTGGTCCTTCTGGCATATGTATGTATGGTCATGGCTTCTTGCTGGATGTTTGAATAGACAAAGTGTAGATGCAAGAAAACTTTATCACAGACCTCACAACGTGGCTAGAGGTTAGTTTGTTAAAACGGAGAAGAGATGGCATCCTAGAAGGCAGAAATAACCAGAGGAATTCCTCAATTAATGTTCCTTCTCTTAAGATTAGAGCTCAAACTCTGCTTAATAACCTATTTATTGTAGATCTGTATTTTGCACAATAAATACTTAGAGAGTTAGGTAATGTAATGTTTTTTAGCTTATATCACATGGTGAGATGGTTTTAAAAATATTTCCTCGAGTTTGTCTTGTGCTATTGGGTAACTACCACAATTCTTGAGCCAGTTTTTTGCATGCCGTGTATCCTTATTTTCAGAACATGAGCAACTGTCTCTTCTCATCAAACGTGTAATGTGGTAGTGCTATAAATGCTGATACTGTAGGTATCAGACTTCATCTTATTGAGAGTCTGCTGAGCTTTTTCCTTCATATAAGAGCAGGTTTTAAGAATTCAACCAGAATCACTAGGGAATGATCTCTGACATTTTATATCTAATTTTTCTTGCATTTATGCAAATGTACTAATATATTTCTAAGTCTTACTACTTACATTTCACATCAGCTCATCCTTGTGTGTTGGAACGTTGCACCATATGCATTAATTAAAGTCTCTTTCTTTTTTTTCCTTCCCTTCTCACTAGCTTAAAGTGTAGGTGATGCCTGTGTGTTGGACTTTGAAACTAGATGTCAGTATTTCTTTTTCTCTGGTTTTCAGATTATTTAATTCAAAGTCTCTAATTTTTCACTATTACAAACAATACTGAGCTCTCTCTTCTGCACATTATGGAATACATCCTGTATAATTTTTAGTATTACTTTTCTGTTTTCCACATTTGTGTTTAGCGTTTGCAGGAGGCTAAGGAACGTCACCATTCTGTTTTTAAAAGAAGGCTAATTTCACGCTTATCTGTTCTTCCAATGAGGGTCTTTTAATTTGCACCCCAGATATACAGCATTATTATTTTAAAATAAAGCTCTTTCTTGACCTGCCACTTAACTCTTTTTCACCTGTTCATGTTGCCACCATTTGGACTAGGATTCCAGCTTCTTTATCAAATGCAGAATATCTGCTACTCAGTATAAAGATCAGTGCCTCTCTAGGGCTTTCTTCTCTCTGTGGAACTCCTCAAAGTTCCCACATTCTTCCAGTCACTTTTCCCTCTCTCTGCCGCCTGACCTTGAGAGATCCACTGACTATTTTATGGTTTGGATTTTTTTTTTTGACTTCTTGCCATGACTCTAATTATCATGTGTGTACTTTTTTATTCAGAAAGGAAATATTCTAATGGACAAATAGTGTCAGTCACAATATTATTAGGGGAAAGGCCCCTTCATCACTCTTCATCTATTGCATTAATGCCTTCATTCTGCATTTAGTAGTGTTTCGTCAGTTCCCATATGTTTTCTTTTGCACTTTGCAAAGACTTTAATAAATCTTCTCACTTCCTTGTTCATTGCCTTACTCTCACCATAACTTTTCATCCAGAATTTTTGAATAATCCTGTAAATCTTCAGAATCCTAAATTTATATATCTAAATTCAGAACTTGTTGCTGCTTGCTTAATATTATTTAGTTCCTCTCTGGAACACTGTTGTCTTCTTTCTTCACTGTTAATTCTTTACTCTACTTTGGACTGACAGGTTTGACAAACGAAGGAAGGCTGCGGATGCCAGGGGAGTGTGTAGAGTAGTGATAAGTAAATTAAGAAAGACAGGCTGCTATGAGTGGGTATGTGATTATTAGGATTATAGTTAATGGACAGAGAAAAAACATAGGGAACATAATGGAATTAGAGTTATGCAAACCAGCTTGTTAGTCTTTAATGAGGGAACTCCTTAACAACAAGTTAGAAATTCCACATACTAAAAATTTTAAGAAAATATCTACTAATTTTATTTTGTTACATAGCAATCAATGTTTTCCAGAGCATTACAATATAAAAAAAAGCAGCCAAACTTTGCGGAAAACGCCATAAATATCTGATCAGCTGTTTATGTTTTTGGAAATGGTTACATAAGATGAATAAAAATAAGCTGCACTGTTTTTGCTGTTATAGAAATATAATTTTCACTAATTTCAGTGGTTAAATTTTGGAAACCATAGCAAGAACAAAGGAAAAAATATTGCTACTATTTAAAAATCATTTTTATGTAGTTTTACATTTGACATATTCTGTGGCCATATAGAAGACTCTTCATAACCTTCTTGGAGCTTAGGTGCAAGGGTTAATATTTATCTCTGTAGGCTTACAATAATATTTGCAATCAGTTTTTATATGAAGTATATAAGAAGCTATAAAGAAAATATGTTCCAGCTGGGTCAATCATCATCTTTTTCTCCTGTTTAGGGTGGATAAAATACCTTTAGAATATCAATTCAAAATGCCTTCAAAATTATTTTTATATTTAGAGTGCATTATTATTAAGCAGGTATTGATTTTCAATAATTCTAGCTAGATTTTATCTGTGTTCTTTGTATTCAACTCAGGCTAAATAATTCTCACTACACTAGAAAAACTTGCATTGCATTTCATGAAAGCTGCAGCAGAAATCTAGCTCACCTCTTATCCACTCAGAGACCCAGCCCCCGTTTAAAAGCAAAAAAAATGCTTAAGACCCCCCAATGACTTCAAATAACTGTGTGCAAGCATATTATTATTATTCTGATGTTACATAGTGCTTATAAGTAAGATTAACTAGCTTAGAACCCTTTAAATGGCTAAAAGGAGTATTTAAAAATAATCAATGAGCTTTTTGTTCTACACTCTACTTCTGATTCACGAGGCTACAAAGGGTGATACAAACCCATCCAAACAAACCAAAATAAACCACAATAAAATATCCCAGCTACCTTTCTAATATATTCCTCTTCAATATTACACAACTGTGGAATTCAAGTGTTAGCCCACAGCATTTTTTTTAAAGATTCTTCTAGCCTCTCTGAAGCCCCCACAAAATCGTTGGCTAATTCACAGGATTTCTCTTTGATCACACTATGCCAATTCAGTATTTAAAATATGTATATCTCTAGTATAAACCTGCATAAAAAGCACATACTGAATTACTATTTTTGCTACTGCACAAAATAAAAGCTCAGTACGTAGAACTGTGCCAAATGGCCTTGTGCGGGTACTAAGCTTCTGAGTTATCACCTCTTTGGCTCTCACTTTTGGCACACTTTTCTAATTGTCCTGCTCATTACGAATACTGGGGAGCTTTTCAAGTCTCTTGGTTTTGATTTAATTCATAGAATTAAAGAATAATAGAATCGTTAAGGTTGGAAGGGACCTCTAGAGATCATCTAGTCCAACCCCCCCTGTACACGCAGGGTCACCTAGAGCACGTGGCACAGGACTGCGTCCAAGCGGGTTTGGAAGATCTCCAGAGCAGGAGACTCCACAACCTCTCTGGGCAGCCTGTTCCAGTGCTCTGTCACCCTCATTGTTCAAAAAATTTTCCTTAAGTTCGTGTGCCACGTGCTCGAGGTGACCCTGCGTGTGCAGCGGGGTTGGACTACATGACCTCTAGAGGTCCCTTCCAACTTTAAGCATTCTGTGATTCTATTCTATGATTCTATGAAATTGAGCAGGACTGGACTGAGGACTGACCCCTGGGGGACACCACTAGCTACTAGGCTCTGCGCCGCTGAGCCATCCAGCCAGTTGTTAATCCACCTCACTGTCCATTCATCTATCCTACACTTCCAGAGCTTGCCCAGGAAGATGCGGTGAGGGACAGTGTCAAAAGCCTTGCTGCAATCCAGATATATAACACCCACCACTCTCCCCTCATCTACCCAGCCGGTCATTCCGTCATAGAAGGCTATCAGGTTAGTCAAGCATGATTTGGTGAGCCCATGTTGGCTACTCCTGAGCACCTTCTTATCCTCCATATGTTTGGAGACAACAGCCGGGATGAGCTGCTCCATGACTTTTCCAGGGATAGATGTGAGGCTGACTGTCCTGTAGTTGCCTGGGTCCTCATTCTTGCCTTTTTTGAAGACTGGCGTGACATTGGTTTTCTTCCAGTCTTCTCGCACCTCTCCGTTCTCCAGGACCTTTTGAAGATGATGGAGAGCAGCTTAGCTATGACATCCACCAGCTCCTGCAGCACTCTCGGGTGCATCCCATCAGGGCCCATGGATTTGTGGGTGTCAAGTTTCTCTAACAGCTCTCTGACCCAATCTTCCTCTACCCAGTCTTCCTCTCTCCAGGCACCTTCTCTGGGTTGAGAAAAGTTAATTTCATTAGCTTTTCTCAACCATTGACAGAGCACCAACTTCATCTCCTTTTCTAAATTCAATAAAAGTCTGTTTGTGAAATTGCTCGCATCCGTATTATTCTCATCTGGAAAGTTTGCCTTAACCATGTCTTTTCTCTGCCTCTTGTCTGATTTTCTTGTACAACTCCCTGTACTATTCCATTTACTCTGATGTCTTTTGTTCTTAACCTGATAGCTCCCTTCACACAGCCAGTACTCAACCCCCAGTCGAATCCTGAATTTCCATAGAGAAATGCAGAACTTTTTTCATTTGTGGAAAACAAAATACACAGGCTTAATGGAAGGTGGAAACAAATAAATGGTTACTATATTATCTTAGTTTCTGGGACCTTTTCTAATTTCATACTTTTTTCTTTTCTTTTTTTTTTCCCAGAAATAATTGCATTTCACTGCAAGACACTGAATTTCCTGCTACTAGGCCAGTGAATCACAGCTTTTAGTAGTAACAAAAACAAATCGCCCAGTGGAATATTTGGCGATGTTCCCTATGAAGCACAGATTACAGATGACTGTTATAGCACCCCAGTTAAGTGCTCCCACTTGAAACTTGAGCCTAAGTAGCCATCAAAGCTGATCAAGGGATCTTTGTGTGCCAGGACAATACTCTTCTGGTATTTCCTTACTGTCACGTTCCTCTTACTCACTCAGAGCAGCCATTTCTTTTCTGTCTTTTGCAATTTTTTTCAGTCCTGCTATCATGCAAAGGGAAATGGTGTTTTGGAGGGAGGGAAGTTTATTTTAAAAGTTTTAGAGGTTACTCAGAGCTAAGGAATACAGAAATTAGAACAAAATAGCCTTCGAGAATAAAACAGAATCTAAGAAGGGATCTGGTGGGAAATTACTGTTGAACCAGTCCCAGGGTGAGATAAGAGCAAAACGGTACGTTTTACAAACCAGTGGAGTGCCACGTCAAAGAAATCAATAAACCAGACATTTGGTAAACAGGAAGAACTGTGTGTCTCATACAAATGAAACTTAGTTTAAAGAAAAAGAGCTAAACTATGAGACCTTGCATATATAGGGCACATATATGTATGTATATACGTATGTATGTAGAAACATACAGGGCATGCAAAAGTAAAATATGACAGTACGTGGTTACAAACAACACTCTACAGGTCAGATAGCCTAGAAATGTAGCAGTACTGCAAGTCAGAATCCAATAGCTCTTCAGTGATTCTCTGAGGATGAAAAAGATCAAGACCAAGCTGTTCTCCCATCGTTCTCAAGGGAACTGGCATACACAACATTAAAAAGAGAGAGAAGACATCTAACAGAACATTAAGATGGAGGAAAAACAGACCACCGAGTGGAGCAGACAAACTTCAAGAAACAATTTCTGAAAATTTTTATTTGCTGAAAAACTAATTCTGATGGTATTTCCACGAGCTATTCAGAAATTTGGAGAATATCTGGGAAACTCTAGCTGGAGCCTCCAGTAAACATGATATAATTATGTTCAACATCTAAAAAGTAAAAAGCATATTATAAAGTGGCATAGTGACAATTTCAGAAAGAAAGATTCAATAAAGTGAGGTTTGTCAAAAAACTTATAGTTAACAGTGAAACAGGGTAAAATATTAACTCAGATGGCATATATGAAAAAAAAAATCAATGAGAGAGAGGAATGGAGCCTGGGAGGTATCTGATAGCTGGTAGATAAGAGGTAGCTTTTGGATCACCAGAGTCAATAAAGCATGATTACTGTGTTTTACTTGTTTCTTTTTTTCCTGTTTTTTTTCTCCTGTTTTTTTTTTTACATATATAGTAAAAAATAATGATATTTATAATACATATATTATATAGAAAGACTAATTGCACCAAGTGCTCAACACGCATAAACTGACAGAAGTTTCTGCTGTGGTTCAGGCATTTACAACAAATCTCTCTTGCCTGTTTTCTCTGATGTATAGTAAGAGTTGAGCTCATCACACTGTATTGTCTCCTGGAGCTGCTATACTAATAAGGTCTCTGCCCTCTGTCTGATCTCTTTTATTATGACATTTGTAGTAAACAACTATCTCCAAGGCTCATCAAATTTGTTTGCAATTTACTCCTGCTACAAAAACTATTAGGAGGGGACTGACAGGCCCAAAGTCACACAAAACTATATAGTGACTTACAAGAACAAGAATTGTGAATGTTCTTTATTTTCTTAGAAAGTCAGACTAAATAAAGCACACACTACTCCCTAGTTCTTTAGGGCTCTTTGAATGATTAGGGAGATCCTATGAATATAATTCAGGTAGACTTTCACAGGGTCTTTGACAAGACTACAATCAAGACTCTAAGAAGTAAACATGAAATGAAAGGCCAAGCACTCATATGGATAAAAACCTGTCTATAGGATCTTTCTGTATATATACTCAATCTGTAGGATAGAGGAAAGCTTCATTGTAAGAATAGCATTGATGAACATGGTGCTGAATAGATGCGTTTCATTAAAGAATTGTCTCTGTAAGTAAGAGAGCACTGAGATAATAAATCTGCATAAGATACAAAATTATTTTGATTAATCAGGACCAGAATGAGCTATGAAGAGCTTCAGAAAGCTATAACCAATCAAGACAATGGGCAGCTCGACAAGCAGATGAAATGTGATGTTAACAAATGCAAAGCAGAGTGCATGAGAAAGAGCAATGCAAATCTTTCTTTAATCCTAGATGATCTGATTTATCCTCCCCTCAGTGCAGTATCAGCCTCAGTTAAAATCAGACAAATGAACCAGAGTATCACATCAGAAACAGTCTACAAGACAATACACCTGGAGTGCTCAATGGTCTTTTGGTTACTTCAGTTTTAAAAGATATTTTAAAATAGCAGAGATTCAAGAAGAGTGAAAATACTGAAGGTGTAGGAGAAAACTTCATATCAAAAGAAGTTGAAAACGCTGAGATTATTTGCTTTACAGAGAAGGCAAATAAGAGAGAACAAGAGGAAAACCTGCAAACTGGGATGAAGATTGTGGGATCCCTGCAATGAAAGGGAGACAAGGCAGAGTAGGCACATTTATCCCCATGTTTCATAACACAAGTACAGGGGGACATTCAATTCACTTCAAAGGCAGAAAACAGAAAACTTTTATGTACTTTTCCATATAAGATGCTGTATACTCTGTGACAAGAATATATTGAGCATAAATTTAGCAAGTAAAGCTGACCATATATAGTCATCCAAACTAATCGCAATAAAAATTCAAAAATTTTTTTTTTTAGACTTCAGTCAGTCTCTAGAAATTAGAAATCAGCAGAGAATCTATGTAAGGGGGCAGACTATGCCATAAATATGCTAGCCACAGTTTGCTTAACTCAGTCTCTGAAGCAACATGGTCTTGCCATTTCCCAAGATAAATTATTGTACGGAATGACCAGTGGGTTAATCCAGTATGTATTTATTTTATTTCTATGTTTCTATGTAATCTAATTGAATATTCAGCTTCTAATGAATAACTGTTTTACTGTTTTGTGACCCTACATTATAACTCAAATCAGAGTTCAGTTCACAGTGAATTCTAAAATGAATAAGAAATGAAAGTAGATATAAATGCAATCCGAAGTACATGAACAACCACTTTATTTAGCTAGCAAAAATCTAATGGATGCCTGAGCAAGCTTCCCAAAGGAATAAACAAGCAATTAAAAAGTCAAAATCACAAAAATGTCAGTGGTTATTTTGGCTCTCTTCCCCATTAGGAGCACTCATTAAATAAACATGAGTCTTCTTTTTACATTTTTGTGGTTTTGCCTTTTCCTTGAGTGCTTATTGTTCCTTTGGGTTTTTGTTTGTTTTGCTTTTGTCTGATATTGCTTTCTCCTACATTTTATATTATAACCTGGATATAAGGAATATAAATTGTAAACTAGTCGTATCAGATGTCAGAATTAAAGCTGTGTGAAAAAGATCCCATCCCAGAGAATCTTAGAAAAACGAGCTCATTGTGAGTTTTTTGGAAAACAAAATATTTTTAGACTGAAGTAATATATTAATAAAAATAATGTGATATCAATATCATCTAGGATTCTTAAAAGTAGTTGAATGCCTGTCCCTTAATTTCACTAAGTTCCTGATGTTGGTCTTTGTCAGTCTAACTCTTAAGTCTAGCTGTGTACTAAGTTCTTGATTCTAGACTTGATCCATTAGATAATAGGAAATACAGCCTCAAAATGTAATTGTTTTTCTGCAAGTGACTTTATCTCATAAGATACCACAGAAACACATGTTATGGTGGAAAAAGATATTACAGTCTCATATTTATACAATATAATAGCTAATTGGAATATTCCCAACATCCAGATAGAATGAAGGAATATAGTTTTTTACATTCACCAGAAGAGTAAGTAATATTAAGTACCATAGCTCGCTCTCTCTCTCTCTCTCTCAAAAAAAAAAAAAAAAAAAAAAAAAAAAAAACCCACACCTCACTATTCCTTTCAGGAAATTTGTTAGTCTTAATTACAACATCCAGCATATTTTTAAATATCTCTTAAAATTCTGTTTTTCTTTAGGTAGGACACCTGGTCCCATTCAAGGTTCACCTGAGTATTTGGCAGGCAACTCATCTCAGTGATCTTTTAAAAAGTGAGCCTCCACTCTCAACAGTGTCATATCTGTCAGACGATGTTGCCTCCTCTTTTTCTCTTTTTATTTTCATTAGCTCCTGGCACTAGCCAAACTTGTTCATAAATGAAAATGAGAAGAGAAGACCTTGATGAGGTTCATTATCTCTGAAAGAGATAATTATGTTATGATCAAAGGGCAAGATGTTGATGCAGCAGTTTTTGATAGGTGGAGCCTCAAGCATAAAATTATATACCCAGTAACAAATATCCATGGTGACAGTCTGGAACAAAGCGGTGAGTGAACAGCAGCATTTCTATAAAGGAAAATGTGGTAGAAGAGGCCCAGTGGAGACATAATGGGCAAAAAAGAATACATAAAATAGGTTGGAAAAAATGTTGGTTTCTGTTGGTAGAGTTACGGAAAACTAGAAGAAAGCTGAACTGCTCTCAGGACAAACTATCCATTAAAACAAATGGCAAAAACTGAAAATGAGATTAGCTGCAGTGAGCTCAAAGAACTTTATGATCCCTGAAAATGATACTGACTTCAGTCTCAAGAACAAGAGAGCACAGAAAAAAAACAAAACTTTTTGTAATAGTACTTAGGGCTGGGGAATCATACTGTTATTATTCTAAAGCTGCTTAAAGAAAATACACTTTATTGAAAAAACAGCAATACAACAGTATTTCTGAGTGAGAAATTTGCATTTAACCTACCTCTTCTCCTGTGTAAGACCTTAGAAATTTTACCATTATTTTTAAGGAAAGCTGTCTGGATTTTTTTTTTTTTTAATCCCACTACACACATTTGGGCCTACTTTCATCTTGCCTAATTTTAATTGCCTTGCCCTCACTAGTTGTCTAGGCTCTCTCAATAATTAATGGAGAAAAATAAGCATCTCCAGAGGACAATTAACACCACCTGTATTAGGATCATCTTTAGAGGGAATTAATCACTCTCTGGAGGCATTTTATAGTCCAACCACTGTTAAGAAAGCCTAGATGACTGATTTAGGCTACATAGAGTTTTTGATTAGTTAGAATTAGGTTATGTCATTTTCACCCTTGAACTACAGCACGTGGTATAGAAGAAGTGATTTTAAACACGTAATTAAAGCCAAATACATTTAAAGGATTTTCCTGAATGGCAGAAGTAAAATGAGACAGGTTCATTTGCAGTGTAGCTCCACTGACTTAAATGAGGACTCTGTGTGGCCAGTATAGCCGATCACTACATGACATAGGAAGAAGTACTATACAAGAATCTGAAAATATCAGTATCTCTTGTGAAAAATTATCAGCATCTTTTATTGCAACACTGCATCTCCCTTCATTCCCCAAACAGTTTTACAAACTGTGAACTTCTTCCTTGCCAGTAAAAATATTCCCAGTAGACCTTAAACAGGTCTTAGGTCAATGTTGATGGCCCAGGTTCAATTCAAACGTAAATTTGCTAAAATCAAGCAACTCAAGAGAGGAATCTGGATCTATGTTAGCTGCAGAATGACCTTCTAAGAGTAAGTTTTTAAAGAAATTTCAATCAAAAGGACTGAGAGTACATGCATTAAAGGAATATACTAGGTAATAACACTGAAATAGTTAATTCATAGACTGTATAAACAAGGTTAAAAGTAATTTGAAAGAAACCCAGTTTGATTTCAGTTTAATTTATCTTCTATAGGAATCTATTTCTTTCCTTGTTTCAGGTACTTAAATGCTGAATAAGTCAGAGTTTGAAGAATTTAGACAGAAAATCAGAATATAAAAGTAAGTGCAACTTGTCTTTTCCTTTCTTTAGTTTATTCCATTTTTATTGTGGAAACAAATATTAAGATAATATAAACAGCTTGCATTTCACTTGTGGTCATATTGTCAAAATGTCTTTGTTTTATAGGAGAGTTCTCTGATTTGCTCCTTTTGAAATCTGATAACTAGGAGCCTAGAAGAAAAGACATAACTACTATTCTCTCTGAAATTTTCAAACAGTACAACTATTTTGCACACCACTCTATCCTTTCACTGGACTCTTTAAAGAGAGATAATTTTCTAAGATACATTTTTTGAAAGTGTCCTTGTATTCTAGGCACTGAATGTGTATTTTTGAAAATCACATGGTTTTTAGAAATGTGACATTGACATTTGGTCTGCATGTAGGAACACATAAGCAAATGAGAGTCTAGGGATTGGAAATCACTATGCTTTCTGCAGTGACAACTTTAAAAAAAAATCACTCAGCACAGATCTAATTTTTTATTGGTTTAACCACCTTTAAAAATCTTATCCTTAGTTTTACTGAGAAATCCACAAACCACCACCATAATGACAGGGAAGAAAAAAAAATGAGAGAGGAATCACAAGGTTCAACTTTTCACATGTTCTTCTTGTGTGTGTGTGTGTCATTAGAAGCACAGTTAATGTAAAGATACTGGGCTTGTTGGTTATCTAGTTATCAAAAATCAGCTTTTACAACTGCAATGTTAAGCTGCCATTTTTAAAATTTGTGACTAGCACTGTTTTATTATAGGGTTTCACTGTCCCTACCATGTCAGTGTTCACCAGTAGTGTAATTTTTATACCAGATTACAGTCACGGTAAAGAAGACAGGGAGACTCTAACTTCCTGGATTTATTTTTCACCAGTTCAGATTTGAGACTGTTTTCATATGCAGCATGAAGTACGTGAAAATAAATGAATGAGTCAAACAAGTAAGTTGTGTAATTGTTAACTACATTATACAATCTTTCTGTAGAATGCAAAGCATATGTGGTACTAAGCTATGGCCTCTCGAATGAAGGTGCAACATTCACTGCTTATTAGCGCATGAACTACCATAATGTACCAGGGAAACTAGCCTTTAAAAACCAACCCCCCCCAAAAAAAAAAGAAGAAGAAGAAGAAGAGAAATGATAGCTGATATCAGAAATGCATTCTGAGCTTACTCACATAATGGCTCCATATATATATAGTGACAATTTCTTCCAGATCAGAATCAAGTAATAAATGATGGTTATTGAGTCTTAAAAAATTCACAAAACAGCTTCATCTGGGGCAAACTGGAAGAAAACATAGATGATGTGATATGATGTGAAAAGATATGATACTACATAAGAAAACTCAGCATGTTGTTTCCCCCACAGAATAACTTCTATATTGTTGTTCAAAAGAAAGAGAATGCTCCATGCATTCTGC
>NW_010579439.1:56004-75478 GCF_000705375.1 Tinamus guttatus | reverse complement strand
GCTTCTGGAGACAAAAGCTGGAGAGCTGCTTAGGAGAAGGTGTGCGGCTGCCCACGCTGTTCCTCTCCTGGGATTAAAAGCGACTTCAGCTTCCCTCTCTTCATGAGAAGTTGGTACCACTCTTAAACACTAGACTAATTTATAAGATCGCTAGATGCAGAAGCAAGCTTGTCTGTTCTTTTTTTTTTTTTTCCATGGAATAAATCCATAGTCTCTTGACACTGCAACCTGAGGTAATATTGTGTATACCAGCTTTGTTAATGTATGCTAGTCTGCTCACAAAACCGTTGCTGCCTGAGCTTACATACTGTCATATTTTAATGCCCTAGTGGCAGAAACAAAAAAGAGTGTGGTATAAGCCTTTTCCAAAATTATATTTGGGATACAACCAGTGCTGTTTACAATCCAACAGAAATGTAGCAATTTTAATATATCAGTAAAACACATTCCACTAAGCTGCAGTCCCGCTGCCTGAATATAATATCCCATGCATGCCTCGCTTCTTTATTTATGCTAAGCACATCTAACTAAATCAGATTCTTGCCTTTTCTTCTCCCCTTCTATTGTCTGAAACCCACATGCTATTAAACTCTTCTATTTTCTATGATTATATGATTCTATGATTTTGTTGTCTATCCTATAAAAATCATAACCTTTTCATACGACAGCATGACTTCAAGACTCATTCAACATTCTGATCATTCCTATCAACCCAATACCATGATAGATTTGTTTTCAGAATCATCAGCCTTCAAGGTGTCACCTTTAACACTGATTTAAACACAGACATAATTTCTGAAATATAGTTGAGTAAAGAAGATTTTGATCTTGTTTTTGGCATCCCTAAACTTATCCTGCTACTAGTGGTTCAGTTTGCCAGGGTCATTTTGCACATGCTGCACTATTCAGCCTTTGCTGGTGGTATTGAAGTATTAATACAGTTTTTCTCTGCAGAAATAACATTTTTTTTTCCCAAAAATTTTGAACAAAGGGAAAAGAAACTGTACAAAAAACTTTTGATCTGACCAAGGAGGCATTAAGGATGAGGTTGTGAAAGCCACTGTAAGATTGCTTAAAAAGTAGATGTAGAATTAAAACCAGGTTGTAGAATTGGACACAAAATTGAGAGAAGAATGCTTAAACTGTCTGGTAGGAAATGCTAGAGAGAGCAGTATGTATGGATGGATGTGTGCGTGTATCATGGGAATCTTGCTTCTTTCTTAGGCTGAGGTATCTAAATGAAAGCAGCAGTGAAGGATATTTGTGAAACTAGAAGTCAGAAATTCTCTCCTGCACAGAGTGATAGGGCAGAAGACCAGAAACCCAACAGCTACAGTCTTTTAAGAAGACACTTCAACCTCCTGTTTGTCTGAGACTGGGGCACGGCCTTTCCTCCCCTCTGCAGGCAGGACTATACCAAAACCTGGTGGTTAAGGCTATGGGGGACTCCTGGATCCTGCAGCCTGCTTGAAGGTTTCTTAAGGTTTTTAATCCCACAGCAGTTTACAGTAATACCTATCAATATGTGGGTCAGTGTGATCAATCAAGTGCCTGTATGCTTGCGGCTTCCTTAATAGTCAGCTGTGCACTTGTTACATCAAGCAGTACATTTGTAGGCAATAAATAGAAAGGCAGAACATAGATCAGGAGACAATTACTTTACTGTGAAGTAGAAACAGAAATATAGAAAAATGGTAGAATACACTGGAGATTTTATTTACCAGAGCAAATAATTTTATCCCAAGAGGGAACAATGATTAAGCACGTTTAAATTCATCTTAGTTAAGCAAGTATTTATGTTATATCTTTTAGAGATGGTGAAGATTAAGAGTACAATGTGCTTGTGAAGTGTTTTTAAATCCTCACAGAATGAATATGGCACAAAGGCTGCTGAAATCAGTGTAAATGTAGAGACACCAGATTGGGAAGCCAGGGCATGGAAATCATTCAATGAACCTGGCAGTCTTTGAGAATCACCTCCTCCCCATTTCAACATTACTCCTTCTTGAAGTGATCTATTTTAAAAGCAGTTGGATTATGCTCCTGTTGCTCTAAGTAGGACTCCTCTAATTTATAATCTAAATGCATTCAGAGCCACTTTGTACCCACTTGCTCTTATGTCAATCTCATGCATTAGTTTAAGTGGGTTTTGTTTCTCCCCACTGTTTTATTTATAAACAGTTATCCTCTGTAGTCTACATTTGCTAATCTAAACCGAGCCAACTTATTCTAGACTTTCCTATGAAGAGAGGTGCTCCATTTATTGCTCATGCCAGAAGCAAATATTAACTAAATCTGTGTCCTCAGCCAGAAAAATTCACAGAGCACAGAGCAAATTTCAGAAATATCCAAGTTGTTTCTTACATTTACAGTCCCCGTCTGACATTTAGCAGTACAGTACAGTTTTCAGGATAGGTAGTATCTAAAGAAATAAAGTGGTACTGCAATAATGGTGCCCACTGTTGGTTTTAATTAATAGCTAAGGACAGATTCACAGAGCTTTATTGCTGCCATCAGAAATTACATTCTTGTTTCTGAAATTAATTGTCTCCCTTACCCCTCCCCCCTTTTTAATGCGTATTTTATTCTAGCTTTGAATTGCTTCTGATTTCCAGCCAACAAAATGGATTTTAGGATTCGTCACTGAAGAAAAAATGACATTGAACTTCACCTTCTAAATGTAATCCTTTTAATTCTTGGAGGCTGATAATGCAGCCATCTTGGCTTTAATGGCAGCTGTTTCCTCAGACTTACAGCCCAATTTTCAAAAATATGTGAAATACTTTTATTTTAAGTCTCAAATGACACATGTTCAAGAACATTACTATAATGAATAAAGGCATTTTTGTAGTGTCACTAAACATATAATCAAGCTCTCAAGAGTCTGCAGTTTTGAGCTGAAGCGCTATATTATGTTTTCTCCTTCTATCATTAACCCTATTGGATGGTCTGTGTAACCTGATTATTTGTCCTTTGTGGAACAGTCAGCTTTACCAACTAGTGACTAAAAGCTGCAAAAAGACATTTTTTAAACAGTGTTTACAGAGACAGCCTTCATCTGCTATATTAACTGCATGTTGAGAAAGGTAATACATGTGTTATAGATTAATTCATGGAAAAGATAAGTTTCAGAAGAGTAGGTCTAAGGCTAAATATCAATTTCAGGCTTGATTTTCATAATGTAAACTATTTTCTAAGCAACCTTAATTGTTATGAGTATTGGGAAAAATACCTTATTACAAATATCCATCATTCCATGCCAAACTGGGAAGGCAAAGCTATAAAAAGTTTATGTGAGAGGGATGCCCATTAGGAACAAACATAGTTAACTCTCATCAGCGGTTGGTTGTGATACTGACCTGTCTTTATATGAAGCAGATTGGATCCCATACAATTACATGCCTATGATGAATGTTTATTTTCTGCCAAAGAATCAAATTTCCAGGGAGTTTTACATTCTTTTTGTTTTGAAAAGCCAATTCAAAATTAAAAAGGTAGTGTAACTCTACATATTGAATATTGCATGACTAGCCTTGTCTTTTGATTATTCTGTTTAACTGTTAGTCATTAGCATTTCTATTATATGTTTTAGCCATGTTATTTCTCCAATTTTGACTTTGATTTCATTAGTCATGTTAAACTTTTTTTTTGTTATAGGTCATATAATCATAAAAAATACTTGAAATCATGTGATACAAGTAATCCAAAAAAATCCTGTAGTATATTGTACATGCAGGCAAGTATCCACTCATTCTTATGAGGTAATGTAATGTTTTTGGCAAAATTGTTTCTCCTTAGCTGCAGTCTTTTTGCTATGCTGAAAAGCATTGTTCTTCTGACAAGTGCTAAGCAAGAAGGCTTATACTTTTTTATCAGGCTTCTTATATTTGCTGTATGAGCTCAGGAAAAGGACAACAAATTCTAGCAGTTTCTGAAATAAGTCTATTTTTGTTGCTTTGGGTTTGATCTTACTCAAAAATCTACATAGAATTTATCATAGCATCTAACCAAATTGTGCACAGAGACCTTAGTAAATAATGATCCATCAAGACTGAGTGCTGCAACAAACATTTTAAGAGAAAACATTCTTGTTATATCACAATATTTCATTTCTACTGATGTATTCACTCTGTGTATCAATTAGAAATATAATACTGTACATGAAACAGCATGTTAATCCCTTTTTATGAAAACAGATTATTTATATCAATGACTGTTAATGTCTTAAATTGCCCTATTAAAGGTATAATACCTTTATCTATGACAATGACAATTAAATGTCCAGTGTCCAATATGAAAGCCAGAACTTCAAAAAACACTGGACCAAGAGTGCAGCAAATCTTGGTGACAAATACATTTCAACTGGGTATGAGCAAAATCTAAAAGTGGCTAGGAGAAAGAGAAAAGATTTTTTTGTGTGTGTAATTTACACCCTTTTCCTAACATTTGATCTTCTGGTGCTAGAGTTTCATAACAATAGCCAACATTGGACACTTATTGTTAGTGTGATTTACCACAGTATTTCTTGGACAGAAAGAATATGAAAAACCTAACTGCAGCATCTTCAAGGGTAGCAGCTTGATTAATGAAGACATGGTGATAGTTGCTGCTATCATCATTGACCTAGACAAATATTCTTCATCAAAATGAGCAAGTTTGTCAATGCTGCTCCTCAGTTTGGTTTTCAAATAGAAGCTTTTGGGAAATCTGCAGGTCTCACTCCTTCATAAATAAGAAACTCGAATGAAGGAGTAGGAGGGGAAATCTCTGATGCCTTTTTATCCAAACAAGTCACAGCTTTTAGGATTTGTTGGTTTTAATTACTTGGACACCTGCCATACCAGCATCACATTGCTTTACCTTTGAGATAAACTGTTAACCCTACTAAAGATTTTAAAGAGAATCTTTAAAATTATGAAATGATGCATTTTCAGGCTAAGTTCTTGTCCAAATTTTGATGCAAAATGTCTGTTTTCACACTTCTAAACTAGACATGGTGGAAGCTTCACCAGACCTCTTTGTATAATCCCCGTCTTTAAAGCTTCAATTAAAGTTGAAATACCCCTGACGCCCCAAAATTCAGTGTGAATACCAAGAGAAGCCTTTATGGGGCTTTGTGTAGCCTTTATGGTTATTTGTGTAATTATGGCACTCGTGTTTTCAGAAATCATTGTATGTTTTTTATATGTATTCTGCAAATGACATTTTAGTGCTTTCACATTACAGAATCATCATTCATTTTAAAGCCTTACCTATACATGATTTCTAATTGTACAGTTCTTTCCAATTTTTATCTTTTGTAACCTTAGTTGCAGCTGCTGTATAACCAACAGTGTGTACCATGACCACCTAAGTACACCACTCAAAGGTAACCTATGTCAACCACTTGGAAACAGGACAACCTACAACCTAAATGAAAATCATTTGTACAAAATTTCTGATATCTTTATTTTATGAAGAGAGTTATACATAATCTCTTCTTAACTTTCAGGCTGAGAATAATAGCAGCACTGGCTAGGAATTCTATAAATTCTATATTTAGGTATCAAAAATATTGCCGTGCACCTGTGATTTCAGCAACTGGTGAAAATAAGTATACTTAGTCATGTGTAGGGCTTTTTTAATTTTTTAAGCCAGAAGGAGATGAAAGCCTTCTATTAAGGAGACGAGTTGGACCATGAAGAAATTTTACACTATGAACAGATTTAAAAGGAAAACTAAATGTAATGGAAGAAGAGATATGACCCATGTTCAGTTCTTAATGTAATAAAAACAATTGGCTTCTCCCACTTGAAAGGAATAGCGTGTTCTGTGCTCAGTAATGCTAATCCTGACAGTTGCTCCTGGCCATGTATCTCATATAATTTTGAAAGGTACAAAGACATGAAAAATTTCTTATATGAAACAGACTCATGGATATTAAGATGACAGAGGGTGAAGTGAAGAGTGTGGGCTTTGAAGCCAGTTTTCAAAGCCACTAACTTTTTATTCTTTTCTGAGAGTTATTCTGTCAAAGATACTTAGCTCAGCTGTCATTTCTTACTTGCTAATGCCATATGTTTCACAACTTAAATCAGCAGATCCATCTGTGTTATTGGTAGTGAATACCAGTGGTTAAGTGCATACTCTGCATACACACAGCATTCTGCTATATGCAGTCTCAATTCTGATTAAAAAAAATTATTACCTTTTTTTCTTTTTTAAGAAAAAAAAATATTGGCTTTAAGTCATAGACTTTTTCAGGTATATGATCCAGGAGTTGCGAGGAAGATCACTTTGCTCTTACCTGTATAATATGTTCAAAATAATTCATCAAAAAAAAGAGTAATTTCATTAATTATTTCAAATCCTGAATAAATTTGTTTCAATATCTATAGTGCTTATATGACACCCCACCAGAGGGGCATCCGAGACTCTTTTCATTTCCTGGATTAGTTAAACTGTGTTTTAGCAGTCATTATTTGTTAAATATAAGACTTTATTAGAACTAAGCAGTTCTACACCTATGATGTACACCGGACAACACTGAACAATTAACACCTGACAGCCTACAAGTATAACAAAGCTAAAAAGTATAGTAAAAAACTAGAAATATAACATAACTAAAAATCAAATACACATATCATAGTTATATGGTTAAGCAGTGAATGCATGGTACGATGCAAAGTAAAGTGACCATTCTTGCCACCTTTCTTTATGTCCATTTGGGCCAACCGTGAAGGTTTTTGTCATGCTCCAGCTGTGCCAAGACAATTCAGCTTCTCCCAGGACAGCTGGCACCAGGGCTGTTCCTACTCATGGGTGGACTGTTGGGTCTGCAGACAACAGTACACATATCAATGGGTATCAGTACAGATGTTCAAAAGATAACCTGGTGCCAAATTTCACAGTACCTAGATGTTTATGCTGTGAGTCTGAGGTGTCACCTCCCCTTTTCTGACTAGGTTTGTTCAGCAGTGATGGGGCCATTGGGGGTTACAACCCCACCATGTGCTAACTCTGCCGTGGTGCACCAGGTCCCCTGACGCTTGGAGAGGACCCCAAAGCAAACCCCTCATTTATGGGCTGCACCATTAGAGTCCCACGCTTGCCTTTGTGGCATCTATCAGTATTTGGAAGATAACACAGCAAAGATGGAAGATATTACTCCATTCCATCATCTACAATATATTTTTATCTATTAGACCAACTTAATTTTAAATAACATTAGATTAAACAATTTCAGTAACACTCATTGTCTCATATTATCATCAGAGTCACATTCAGCAAGATAGTTCAGGAAACTAAATATCTTATTTCATAAGCTGTGTTATGCTTAGTTTCCTAAAATCTGAGACTCTTTTCATTTGAAAGCAGAGGTATATTAAAACCATAGTGGTGCTAACGTTTCCTCTTATTCTGTATTCTTGGTATCATTAAAAAAACAATCAAACAGAACCAGAAAAGCTTGCTATCATTTTCAGAATAGTTCTGGTAGTGTAAGAGAGTTCCAGAGTTGCATGTACCTTATAAAAGTCACCTTTCAATAACTAGCAACCCCTTCAGTATCAATCTGTTTACTTCTGTTATGATGCACAGCACTGCATTAGGTGAGGATTTCAGTTCATGCATACCAATTAGCACATTGCTGATTTATTTCTAACAAAACAAAAAAACACCTGCCTGTCATGAGATCTTTCTGAAATGGCAACTTTTGAACAACCAGAAGAGAAGATATTTGAAAGCTGTCAGCTCAACTTTCCTTTAAGGGCCTGATTTCAGCTTCAGAGAGCATGCATAATCAGACTTTGCCTGGCTAACTGTGGAAAGAGGTAAGATAAGTAAAATCTCTGTGCAGACTCGGGATAAGGGTGACTCAGCTTCCCATAATTGCTGCTCCAACTTCAGAGCTAAAATACTGTCTGTTAGTGACCTGTGGGTTGAAGGGCAGGTATTAAAGGCTTAGAGTCAGTGCCTTTCTAGGGTGCCTGGATTTCTCTCTCCCCTCCCACGTCCTCCCAGTCCCAGTTTAGGATCAGTACCAAAACCTGTTTTGTTTTCATGCAGCCTGAGCTGTTTTACTGAGGGAGGAGAACTGCCTAGACTTCTCACCTAACACAGAAATGCAATCCATACTCGAAATGGAGAGCAGGGCTACCTTTGCTTTAGACCATTGCATCTCACCTTCGTCCAGAATAAAATAAAGATAGAATAAAATTCCATAGAACTGCTTTTAGTCATGTTAAATTAGTCCCAGGAAAAAAATCTTTGATTTGTGTGCTAGATTAATTCTAGCATATTAAAGTGTGTTGCTAGATGAATCATAGAATCACAGAATCATAGAATGCTTAAGGTTGGAAGGGACCTCTAGAGGTCCTCTAGTCCAACCCCCCTGCACACACAGGGTCACCTAGAGCACGTGGCGCAGGACTGTGTCCAAGCGGGTTTGGAAGATCTCCAGAGAAGGAGACTCCACAACCTATCTGGGCAGCCTGTTCCAGTGCTCTGTCACCCTCACTGTTAAGAATTTTTTCCTTAAGTTCCTGGAACTTTTGGTGTTTCAGTTTGAAAAGTAAATTGCAATAATGAAAGTAAATTGCAATAGCTCTGCCTCAAAGAGCATGTTGCAGCAAGTAGATTCAAATACTTCATCTTTCTAGCAACATGGCAGACATGCTCAAAGTTATTTTGAAAGGAAACATTTTCACAGCAGCTCCCACTGAGAAGAATTGTAGCACTGGAAGTGCCGAAGGCTTTATGATAAAGTCAAATGCTAATACTACACACACAACTCGCCTACCTTTTGTCGGAACCCACTCTTGCTGTTCCCTGGCAGCCATCTCTTACCTCCTATCAAGAGCTTTAACAAAGATTTGCAATTGAGCTCAGTGAAAATGAGTGTTCCCAAAGTGCATCAAAGGTATAAAAGATCATAAAATTCCTCCCAGAAAGATTTTTCTGCCACCCCACTGTCTGGGCTAGGTTTCAAGTCCACATTTAGCAATGACAATAGCAAGACGACAGTTAGCTTAGTTGATGCTAGTAAGGAAGGACCTCTGCATAATTTAAAAAGGGGGTAGGAATGAATAAAATGATAAATACGACTAAGTGTATCGTGGAAATTCTGGGAAAACTATGACATATCCCTGAGAATAGAAGTAGTGGCATAATCAATGTAAGAAAGCTCTGAGTCTAGGAAACACTATCAGCAGTTGCCCTGAAATATCTAATTCAAGATGATACCAGCTCTGTAGAGTTAGAATAAACTGATGAAAACCTAAAAGTAAATGTTGGAAGAATAGAACAAAGCTAGTGACCCCCCTTCACAAGATTTGCTAAAGAGTTTGATACTGAATTTTAATTTTTTAAATCAATGGGCTTATTTTTTACTTCTTTCACAGAGTGCTATCCCCTTCCCACAACAAATGGCAATCATGGCAAATAGCAGTTAGGCTCAGCCTGCAGGCTGATGGCATGTGTATGAGTGGCTGAGAAGCATTCTTCTCTCAAATATCTATTCCCAAGGACTTTTTTGGCCTGCAATTCCAAGGTTGATAGCTATTCTGACTGTTGCTATAATATGAGTGAATAAAACCTTGAATCTCGGGAGACCGCCTCCTGAGTGACCGCAATATATCACCCTTGTGATGCTTTTCTCTTCTGAAGTTTTGATTCATCAAGTTGCCAATAGAGAAAGTATTCCAAGTCACATCAAAAATCAGAGTATCAAACAATCCTTAAATTAGTCTTGACACGAATATTTAGGCTGTTTATTTTTTTTTTCTGTTGTTTTTAGCACTTCTTTCCTGAAATTTTATAAGTCTAATGGATTCTCAGTATTACAAACCTGGCCATTCCCTCACACCACCAAATGTAGCAACTCTCCTACTTTTGTATGGAATAAACAAAAAGTCACTTTTGTCATGTCTATCTGGCATTTGTACTACACTCTTGCTCTCTGCTTTGATATTCATGCCAAGGTTCAAATTTTCTTTCCATCTAAGACCATATTTTAAACAAATCAGGAAAAATAAATGAAAGCATTTTCAGAGGAGTTAGTTAATTTTGTCTAATTGATTCCAGGCAGTTGAGACTTCTCAGCCTTGATTTTCCATGAAGCCGGACACCTCCATCATCACTGGGTGACAGCAAGATGTTTGTAGCAGCAAAATCTCAGAATGTCTGAAAAACAGCCCAAGATCTCAGCCTGGGCATTCATACAAATGAAGACATTTATTATCAATAAGTAGTAAGTACAAAAAGTAGTAAGCATAAAAATGATGAGTACAAAAGATAGTACAGTTCTGTTTTGACTATACTGAAAGACTGAACTTCGTATTACAAGTTTTCTTCTTTAACACAGTATCCCTGCTCTGAGGCCTCAAAGAACCCAGGGGAATTTCTTCCATATTCAAAAGTGAAAGGAAGCTGAGTAAGTATTTCAGCATTTAGTTCAGCACTTAGGGCATATTTCTATTCATTAAGCCAGGGAGCAGAATGACTTCCTAACAATTATGAACGATTGTATGCCTGCTGCAGTAATACTCCTGCTCCAGATCTATCATGATCTGTCTCCACCATCCAAAAAATCACTCCAGAGGATCTTACGTCTTTAAAGTCATGTTCATAAACCAAAGTTTTCAGTATTCTCATTGACACTTTTCTCATTTTATTTTCTTTTCCTTCACCTTTTCGTTTCCTTTCAGCTTGAATTAAGGAAACTATCTGTAGTTCATCTAGGAACAAAAATAGGCACACTGGAGATAATACTTTTTATACAAACTTTCGAATTTGCTAGAAATTAGTTCTGGAAAGGACAGTTCATTTCTGCTTATCAGACAGCACCAGGAAAGGTTTTAAAATGTGGTTGACTGTGTGAACAACATTAAAATGTTTGGCCAATCTGAAATAGAAAGAAAGTAATATGAAAAGGCTAACATGAAGCATAAGATAATCTGTCCAAAAATGAATTCAGCCCTTTTACCATTTATAGTGCATTATACCCTTTATAGTGCATTAGGCAAAAACCACAGGCTGTCACTTTAGTGGTTTCTCACCAAGCTCTCCAAAGTGTTTCCAGGTGTACTCAACACATTACAGCACTTGCCCTGTGCAGCCAACCCCAAGCAATGACATTTGCTTCCAGTACATGACAAATATCCTAAGCAGAATGGATAAGTTGTCATGAACTCAAATATAGGGAAACATATTTGGATTCTCACTGATGAATGCATGAACAAATTTCCGAAGGAGGCTTTCCTTTTAAAGCAAAAAAACATGCTAATGCAGTTTGTTAGATAATGTTGTTTGTGCTATATTCTTAGCTCTTAGTAGCTCACAGTTGAATTCTAGATGCTTTTAACATATGAACCTTTTTTTTTTTATAGTACATTAGAGAACTTATGAGGAACAGTATAGACATGTTATTTACTGTTTGCTGTCAAACACAATTTCAATTTCATGTAAGTCAAAGCTCCCATGAGAGAAAGTCTCAGTCAAGTCATCCCCACTCCACATGTCAGCTTTCCTGAAAACTTGTCAGTTCTGACTTACTGTGTTAGTCTAGTTTAGCTGTTGTCAAATCAGCAATTCAATATATAAACAATGTAGCTTTATAAATTGTCAAGCTAAAAAGTTGCTTTTCTATGTACCTCATTCTATCATTTCATTTTCTGTTCTCCTGCCAACTGTTTTTAAGTACTAGGAATGTGCACAGACCGTGCAATAAACATCAGAAACAATTATACTGATAGAGACGGTCTTTTGGGGGATTTATTTCCTTTACACAGGGTAAACACTAAGTATATAGATATATTGGCTGGAAGAAGTGATATATGAAATCTGATTAGCTGAGTAAATCTCTGGGTTGTTTGGAGAATAAAGTAAATCATATTGCATAAGAAAATAAAAATTAACTAACAGGTGTTAGACAATCACATGATGTTAAACATGCTAGCACATAACCTGTCTCAGAGTTAGCACACTTTTGCAGTTATTTAATAGAGTCTATTATCATTTCTGATACCTCCAGGAACCAATGAAATTTTCAATTTGTAGTCCAATAATTTTAACATTTTAAAATGTCAAAAAGGTAGGCCTTTGCCTTGCTTTTTATGGTGTTATGTTACTATATAAGCTGGATATAGCAGAGTCTGGGAGAAGGCTGCTTGTCTTGGAAGGAGGAATAGCCATTTGCACCATCACCTCATTACAGCACTGCCTCTGCAGGAAGAGTTTGCTGTTGATTTACCCCTGCATTGCTATTACAGAGCCGATACAATATGGAAGGCACTGCAAGCTCATTCTTGCTTTACATTCATTACTAGCTTACTTTTGATTCTTAAGCTTTCCTTGATGTGACATTATGCAAGTTTTGGTTTCTTTAGCATACTCCCATGGCATGGATATTTATTGCTTTCTTTAAAATCAGGCTGCACCACATTGCTCTTCTTAGCACTTAAAGCCAGTTCTTATCCCTCAGCTTAAAAATAGCTTTGCGGCATTTTTTTGAAGAGCTTCTATCTCGTGAAAATTCATCAAGGTTTATTCCTCTGGATTGTATATAATTTAAAAAAACAGATACCATAAGGGTTCCTAATGCCATTTCCTTGTTTTAGCCCACAAAAGAAAATATATAGGTTGGAATTGAAAATCCTTTTAGCAGTCTAGGTTCCTAGGTTTCCCAGGTGGTGTTTACTAATAACTGTGGTATCCTTCGCCTCTCTTCCTGACGTTTTTCACCTTTTAATAGTCCTGCAGTTAAACAGGACTTCTCCTGCATAAGATTCTCCCCTCTCCAAGTTTGCTTCATCTGTGAGCTCTGAATCCAGTTTCCTAGCCTTGGAGTTTTTAAAAATTTGGCTATTTTTTTTTCTGCCCACGAGCACTTTGTAATGCTCTAAAATCTTGAATGTAAATCCCAGTACCTTACAGAGAGGCTGGAGCAAGGTATTTTCTCATAGCATCGTTCAACTATCCAAGCCTATCAAGATAGTTTTATTTGAATGGATAGTAATCCTCTATTAATATAACTTAACAGAAGGAAGCAGAATTTCCTCAGAATTCCCTGGGATTTTCTATCCAGTGAAGGATAAATGCTTCCTTCCTTCAAAAACCACTTCTAGACAGATTTCCTGGGTCTTCATAACCAGTATTCTGCCTTCTGTAGCAATAGCTGAAAACTTTTAAGAATTAACATAAAAGTCTTCATTGTCTGATCATAATAACGTCCGACTAGAAATTCAGATACTCATCCAGCTGCCAGGCGCAGTATATGGCTGCGTGTAATAGAGTACAAAGTATGACTATCCTGGCTAAGAAGTCATAGTAAAAGCATGGTGGAGAAAAGCGTGAGCTCCATGTGTGCTTCTGTTAATCTATACTATTAGTAATAATCCAGGTATTTGGATTAAAAACTGAATTAAATGGCAAACGTATCTGTAATCTTTAACTGCTACTACTACACTGTGAAAGCGTTGCCTAACTTCTTCCATAGGTAAATATGCTTGGTCTAGTTAATCTTACCTCCGCTTGGTGTGAAATAAATCTCCTTTATTCCATCCATCACTTAGAAATTGCTGTCCTGAATATTCTGCAAGGCTGTTAATCAGATATTTATAAAAAGGAAATTCTGCCTTCATTCACAGTTCTATTTCACAAGAATTGTTTAATTGTATTTGCATTAACTGCATTTTTTTCTCAAAAACAGAGCAGCTTAAATATTTTAAAACATTGTCACAGTGTATTACATGCAACAAAGCTTTCTCTCTAAAATAAATACAAAACCATGTGCTAGGAATCAGGATTTCTATTTACCTGTACTTTGGAATGCACTACTTCAAATGACAGATTATACTCTCTTTGATATCAGCAAAATCTACATGAATTCTCTTGAAACCATGAACATTCATTTGTTTTTGAACTATCTAAATCAAAATAACTATTTCTTTCTATGGCAATGTTAGCCCTAGTCTCCTTTTTTATAGCTTAGCCAAAAAAATGCCTAAACCTAAATGAAGATTTGTGCTTTTTTCAGGTGTTAATCTATTCATTTAAATCTTTATGCAAAAGACACAATATTGTGTTGTGTTTTCACTGTCTCATTCTTTCATGCCAAGCCTGCCTGCAAGGATTACCTCCAAAGACTATTGCTTCTCCTAATAATAATAAAAAAGCCAAAAAAAAAAAAAACAGACAAAACGAAGAGTCAATAATGCAAGAAATTTAGAAGCAGTTGTAAGTCTTTTAATTTCACGTGAGTATTCAAAAATGTTAATATAATCTGACACAACTCTCATCCAAAAGGATGAAATACCTTTTTCGTGGAGATTAAGTCAGACAGTTCAGGGAGTTAAGTTCCATAGTGGGGAGAATCAGCATCTCAGCCACTTCTGAAAAAGGATTGTGATGACTCCGATCTTTCTATTTCTCAGCTGAAATTCAAACTAGTTTCTTTTCACTTTCTTTTTCACTTTTTGTTTTTTAATTGGTTTTCCTTGCTTATGCTCAGCTTGACACCTTGACCAGGATTGACTGGTCTGTGCTCAGGAACCTAAATGAAGTACCAGAGTTAGGATCATAGCTGCCCTCCACATGACCATGAGCAATGGGAAGAGGTTCTTTGCATCGCCATTCAGATGTCAGTGAAGGCTCTTGGGGCTGAATGTTTGTGAATACTGCTGACAACCCCCATGGCAGATAGATAATGGATCACAGAGCTTCAGAAAATGGAAGCATCTCCATGGAAGTGGTAATAGAAGTAATTAGTTAATAGGGAAGTATTAGTTAATATTGACAACATACTACCTAAGAATATATTTATATTAATATTGCCAGCTTTGTTGCCACCACTGACTTAGGTGGCTGTATACATCTAGATCATAATTGCTGTATTTCAATACTGTTGCAGAATAGGCAGAAGCCACTACTACTGTTTAGCCCTCAGGCTTGTACCAAGAGGCCAAGGTGTTTTGAAGGGGCTTGTGGTGTTAGCAGTTCCACTGAGATCACCACTTTTTGCATAAGCAAACTCAGAAGGTGTTTGTCCTTTTGTAACAAACACTTCTTTTAGCTCTCCTGATCAATCGCTACTTCAGATTCCTCTCTGTTTGCTTTACTTGTTTGAAGCAAGGGGGTTTGGAGCATATGAATTCCTGCAGCTTCAGTCTGAATGGTAAAGAAGAACAATAGATCATCCTTGACAGCCTTGCCTTGCAATGGTGTTTGAAATAGTGCAAGATATATAGAACAAAGGAAAGGTTGTTGATTGAGAGTTCTTTTATTTCATTATTCCTCAAAAAGTGTTATACTGATTCCTATTATGATGGCAGTAAGTCAAAGGTGAGTTTCTGATGCTTTGACATTTTTCCGCCTAAGATGAATAAAATATGTTCTGAATAAGGTCAGCAAAGATGTGAAGTATTGGAAGGGTTAAAATATTCTTGAGGGGATGAATCTTTTGAGCAGACATGAAAACAATTCCTAGACCTTTTCTCCTAACATTTCATCTTAAGAAGGACTTTGGGTTTGAAAACTAATTGCTTCCTGTATAGATTTATTTTTTCAAGAGATTTGGAAAACAAATGTAAACTTGTATGACCTTTTCCATGAATTTTTGAAAATAACAGTATCAATGAAATTATTCCGCATTACTGAATGGGATTTTACCATCCTGCTCATACAGAGTACCAAAAAATAAATGAAACACTTATTGATCCTTTTGTATGAATTCAGCAGAAGTAATATTAAAACAAGGTCATTTGTTGATGCATCTGTCTCTAATAAATTTTCTGTGTTTCAGAAATACACACCGCACAATTTTAAAAGAGCTCCTTCTATCTGAAGTGTCATTTGAGCACCAATCTTGGAATATGAAAAAACTTACTATAAAAAAACTTACCAGAATGAGGAGCTTTTTCACTGTATCAAAAACTACCGCACACTGCATGTTTAAATGGTCTCATTTCTCGGTCTTATCTTTTAAGATATGCTTTTATCAATAATTGTATATCTTTGATTTGCAGTCATTTTACAAGCTAACCATACACATTCTATGGAATCCCCCCTCTACTATGCAACTTTTCAGTCAGTGTTCGTGAGTGTGGAAGACTCCCTGAAAATAGAGGCCATCCATGGTCAGTCCTGTGGCACCAGCTTCAGCCTGCTGAGAGATACGAGATGCCTTAGTCAGGCTAGTGCATTTTTATCTCTTATCTACAACTGAGAAAGGCCCATACTGTCCAGTGGGAAACCCAGAGATGGGTTTCTGTAAGGATCTGGCTTGTTATGGCAGACTCGGAAAAGATTGGGCCAAGCTCTGCTCTATAAGCATAAAAGGACAAAGATTTTGGTAAACCTTTTTCTTTTCTGTCAATTAAGTCTGTTTCTTAATATTATGGCAACATGTCACATCTCATTTTACTCTCAATGTGCTAATTTAGAAGGATTAGCTGGGTGGGAACACAGCCAGGACATGTGTGGGTTGCCCAGTAAGGAGAGGCCAGTTGGGCTCATGGGTCAGGATTAGCTCGTGGTCAGGATTAGCCAGGTGCAGAGCATGAGCTGTGAGCAGGATCCTTGCACAGCACAGGATTGCTTTTACACCTGACTACATTCAGAAATGACTATTGTAGCCCAGCACTTGATTTTTATTTGCTCTTACAATGGAAGTTCAACAACAGTGATAAAATCTCAGCTGTTTCCATAGGGCTCCTAGGGAGTTCCCAAGGAGTATGTGCAGCGTGGGAGATAGGTGACATGAAACTAAAAATATATCAAGCAAACCCGCAGTCCAAGCTTCAGTCCAGATCTGTCCTGGGAACCGCAATGTGATAAAAAAAAAATATGATTTTCATTGTCAGTGGATGAATACAAATGTTAGAAGATATTTCTATGCGTTACTATCTTTATACGTCTCATTAAATAGCACCCTGTACATCACACCCCCAAAATAATTTTTGTGATGTTTTATTTGATCAAACATGAAACTTTCCATTATGTGTTCTGTCCCTGCATGTTAATGAAATGAAATAAAATTGTGGAATAAAAGTCCTGTTTTTAAAAAACATTTTCATTTGAAAATGATAGAATCAAATGTTTTGAAGTTTTCTTTATCTCCTCCCAACTATTTTTTTTCAGCCAAAAGCTGTTGTCAAATTTTATAAATGATTCAAGTTGTTCTTTGGAAGAGCTTTCTTTAGCAAGCTTTGGCCAGCTCTGTGTCTGTAAGCGGTCTCCTGCACATATATTAAATAAAGAAGCCTTTTTTTTCCTCTTGTCGAAAGACAGAAAGTGAAGTACAGATTCCCGTTACATGTAGCTACTTTCTGAAGGTCTCTCTGTGCCAAATGGCTGTTTGTCCTTCAGCTCCACGTCACTGTGGGCACTGATGGTCAGATTTCAAGATTTCATCTTTTATCAAGAGATGACTTTTAGTGGGGATGAGCATTTGAAACATGTGTTGTGTATGAGACCAACACATCCCATCTTTCTTTGGCCAGCAAATGGAAATGTACCACTTTGGGAGTCTGTTTTGTTGTTTTTGTTACTTGATGATTTTAATGTTTTTAAGTGAAGCACAGCAGCAGCTAAATACAAAGTATTTGTCTGCTTCAGATTGAAAATACAAAAGAAATGTCATAGATGCTGTTTCTGAGTGCATTTTCCCTTAGCATTGTAACTCATCCAAAATTAACATTTTCCAAAATGCAAAGATTGTTCTGTGTTTTGACAGGAGTGAGGTCACCAGCTACAGGCTATTCTAATGGGTAATACGCAATATACTCATGTAAGGAGAAAATTGCCTTTTTTCAATGAAAAGATTTGGTCTAAAATGTTGTAAGGACCTCAAAAATAGAAGAAGTAACATATAATATTTCAGAGTTGGGGAACTCTAACAGTCTTCCTTTTATTATTCCACTTTAAATAAAAAATTTCTCATAAGCTTCACTCAGAAAACTTGTCCTAGTGTGAAATTCATGTGAGTTCCACCTGGTTATGAATATTTCTAGCTTTTCTACCATGTACTGATTCTCATTTGAGATTTTTCATTAAAGTTCATAGATGGAATCAATACCAATCAAATGATATCAGACAAGTCATTCATTTCTTTAAAATGTGCGCATGGCGTTCGACTTAAATAAAAATGAAATTTTTGGCAATTGAAAGCATTACCATTTTAATTAAAATGACTCTTCTGTTAGCAGACTGAAAGGGTCAGCTTCGGCAATTCAGATGCTGTTTGCACACTAACAATCTCCAACTTGGTGAAATAAGAAGTAAGAATAGAAGTAAGAAATAAGAATAAATTAAGAGTGGAAATCTGCCTCACGCTCTTACATAGCAGTAGCATGGGATTTTTCCAGTAGAAAGCTATTCCTAATCCTTACATGCCATAAAGTTCATGGAATTTCAAACAGCTTTAGAGGAGTTTACAGTTGGAGTATTTCTTTAATAAACTGCTGCTGACTATGTCATCGTATCTTTTGTATCAAAGGAGAATTCATGTTTATGGTAACACCAAGAGTGTGCTGCATCCTGCACAGTGCTCATCCTCATTATTGTGTTGGAGCAGCCAAAGCCACGATCACACATTGGACTATATGGAGCACTGGATGTTTTTGTCGAGTGGTGATATATGAGAGCTTTGGTTTAGTTTATAGGATACCTGGTGTCAAAAAGAACTTGAAGTTTGCATTTCACTTAACCAGTAATCCATGCCCAGAGTGACTCCTGTGTGCTCCACACATTGCGAGGCAGCAATTTCTACATGTTTATTTTGATAAGGTCCTAGCACAGAGCTTACATATAAAATAATTCATTTTTCTTTTACTCTTCAATCAAATGAGTCAAAACAACCAACAATTAAACTCAAACATCTGGAAAATTATCTGTAGCCTCTCTTCCTCCCATCCTATTGTGTTTTAATTCTACTGCAGTCATACTGTAATGTATAGTTTTTAATTTCAGGAGGTGCTGCATGAATATGCTGTACATCATACAGATACAGTCTATTGTAGGTTTAACTGTTTAATGGGGGCCCATTTTCAAAACCTTCACAATTATTTAGGAAAGTAATTTCTATTGACTTTTGGTGCAAAATGCTTGGAACTTAAAATCGTCAAAGCATGGAATAAAAAATTACCAAATAATATTACTCCAGAAGAATAAGTGGCAGTAGCTAGGGGAAAGGAACCAAACTAGAGCCACTTATCTTTACTGAAAACTTCAGCTCAGAACATCTTTATGCTTAAATTTACAGAAGATGTACCAAAAATAAATTGCAGCCTAGATCACCTTATGCTGTCTGGGAGGGCTTTAGTGAAAGAACTTACAACAGCTGACACCGTCTTTATTCCTAGAGCATCTCAGTTGTTTGCCTGCATGTGTTGACTTGTTTCTAAACATAAAACCTTTCTTGGGGGCAAGAGAGGAAGGTCCTCTGTTCCTTCAGAATATAAAGATATAGCAGTGATGAAAGAACGAGTTGTGGGAAAGA
>NW_010579439.1:39426-55994 GCF_000705375.1 Tinamus guttatus | reverse complement strand
AAAGAGTCGCTTCTGATTTAATGAATAAAAAAGAGACATTTCCACCCCAGGAGGTGCATGTGTGGTCATTACCAGTCACATAAAATATTTTAACTGCCCTCTGGAGTTGTGACTTCCAGCCTCTCATAAATCAGATGAGATACTGATGGTCAAAGAGTCTTATTTATATGCCCTGAGTCAAAAGAACTGCTTTTCCACAATGACATTCACTCTGCACTCATCATCTAGTCCTATTTCAAACTACCCTTAGAAGTACCTTTTTTTTTTTTTTTTTTTTTTTTTTTTTTTTTTTTTTTTTTCTCACTTCTGGCTTATTTCCAGCAAAGGAAAACTGGTACCTGACTTCGGCCATAAAAAATGAGAGATCCCTAGTTTATCTCTGTCTCACAGGAAAATCTACTATGTTTTCTTATCCGTGGGACTTAGGAACCTCAACACCTTTGAGTGAGGGTGAGTGAACACTTCTGGTACACGTAGATGAGTGCTAATAATCAGAGCAGCCCAGGAGATGCCACAATATAAGACTGCCTTGCGAGGAATAGCATCTACTTCCACCCTTCAAAGGGCTCTTGCATTAGAAAGTAGCTGAGCCCCTACTAGTGTTTTCTTTCTATAATAACTTCTTGCTGAGACTTAGCTTTTTGCCTTGGTGCTTT
Source organism: Tinamus guttatus (assembly GCF_000705375.1). The sequence goes on along the minus strand of NW_010579439.1, from coordinate 55,338 downwards.
CTTCACGTTTCAATGAGACACCAGGCTCTAGAGGAACATGGAGATCAAATGGCTTTTATGCATATAGTGCTACAGCAAACAAAGAGGCAAACTGCGGATGGCACAAGAATGAAAATAAAAGAGAAAATCAATCCCAGGACAACAAGAAGTCAAGTCCAAACAAATCAAAAAGGGAAATATCAGTCCACAAGGAAATATTTTACCATGCCAATGACACTGAGTGTGGTAAAAGCATCTGATTCTGACATGAACAGGAATGTCTTCAGTGGTGATCTCTTTTTAGTGCTTAAAAGTAAGAGTTGAAACTGCACACTCTCAGGTAGCAGGAAAGTCTTCAAAGAGCATTTTTTGGCTCTTTGGCCAGAACAGGTCAGAATTATGTATTTTTTTCTCCCTTCGATATGATTCATGGTGCTATTACAATGAAAATTACACACTCCCCAAATAAATTTGTACTGTTTGGGGAAATCAAGATACCATTTGGCCTAATTTCCATTAAAAAACTAGCTAGTATTGGAAAGTATTCATCAGAGGGTTGGGCAGGAAAGCCTACAAACATGGTATCAGAAATAAAATTTCAGGATTTGCTTCAATATAGGGCTTCTTCATTTGCTGTGAAAGAAGAGGGCTATTTAAAACGCATTGGGAAGAAAGCCCAGCTTGGAAGAGCTGCGACAGCAGCTCTGCATGCAAAGGAGGGTGCAATATATTTAAAAAGCAGAATGTTTTCGGTATCAAAAGCAGCCATCTAGATTCTCCCCTTTTATCCAGCAGTCCAGTGCTCATGCGGAACTCACTGCTGGTGTTGCTCCAGGAGGGAGAGGGTGCCCTTTGCTTGGCTTATCTGCCAAGCAGAAGCAACATAAAGGTACCAAAAGACTGAGCTCCAAGTATTGCAACACTAGCAGTCACTTGCGATAATGCAGCAGGTTTTATCCAAGGTAGCCCAGCAATGTGCTGCCGGCACTGAGCTGTCATCCTTCCCAGGCACGGCTTCGCACAGGGCACACTCAGCGTGGAGCAGGATCATGGCACATGGACACTGGAAGTCCCAGCAGACACTTCCTCCTGCCTGAGAGAGACCATTTCCCCTGGAATTTGAGAATATTTGATAGTCATGAGGTACTTCCACATAAACTATGCTCTTATAGGTTCAAATCAGAGGAGGACCACCAAGCTTTTCTCTCATGTCTCTGTGTCTCATTTCTTTGTGCCTCTTCTGAGACATTGTAGCAGGTAAGTTTTTGTACTCACAATGGATTTTTGGCATGAACGTAAGGAAAAATTTCTTAACAGTGAGGGTGACAGAGCGCTGGAACAGGCTGCCCAGAGAGGCTGTGGAGTCTCCTTCTCTGGAGATCTTCCAAACCCGCCTGGATGCCACCCAGTGCCACGTGCTCTGGGTGTCCCTGCTGGACCAGGGAGGTTGGACTGGATAATCTCTAGAGGTCCCTTCCAACCTTGAACATTCTATGATTCTATGATTCTATGATATATATATATTTACGTAATTATTTATGTCTGTGGTGTGAACATGCTATTTCATTAAAATTTTGATATTTATTAGTTTTCTGTTCTAGTGTATCATCTTAGGTAGTAATTCAATGCGTTATCTGGATTTGGATACATTACACATACAAATAAATATATTTAAATCACATTTATGTTTGGATGGTGTGTGGAATTCAATGACTAAACAATTGAGGTTAATCAGCTAGGTCTCAGCTGAATCCTACTCCTGTGAAAACGAGCAAGATTTTTACAATTTGCTTCAGTGACTGCAGAAACGAGCTCCTTCCCAGCATAAATAAATAGCAGGGCTAATGGTGAGATTCTGTTTTTTCTGGAGTAAGTGAAAATGAATGTGTAGTTAATGAGGAATGTAATAATTTACTCTCAAATTTTGTGGTATTTCTGCTTCTGAAATGCAGTGTTTTTGAAGAAATTGTGACTTCTAATATTATTTATTTAGAGGGTGATAGTCATCCATTTTAACAAACACATTGAATTTGTTTCAGCTTTACATTTAAGAGATAATATGACATACTCTATAATTATTTGCATATATATATATGTGTATATATATGCACATACATGTTTATATATGATTTATCTACACATATGCAACATGGCTAAAAAAAGCCCGTTTCTTCTTTTTGACCTTCCTTGCATATCTTTGAATCTTTATTCTTTAGCTGACAAGAGAAAAAAAAAAAACATTATAATCTGAATTTTAAGAAGAATATCTTTCTAAAACTCAGAATGAGAGTCTCTGAGGAACTAGGCTAAATATTATGAAGAATTTAGCTGCAGGGCAAATGTTTCCTATTTTCAATTTTTACAACTCATCCTTCTCCCAGGATATCCCCTAATACCCTCATTTATAATCCAAATGATCTTTCCTGCTGGATGGTTTTACCTATGCTGTCCCTCGTACCTATGCAGTTGGAAAAGCCAATTTTGTCAGTATTAAGGCTTGGCTGAAATTTTGAGTAACAATTATTAAATTCACTGCAGCATGTCAAAAGCTCAAAAGACTCTTTCTAGACTTCTTTTGGAGTTTGTAGCTACACGTAACTCATATCCCTTCCTCCCCCTCCTAAAATTAAATTTGTAATACTCCTTGGGCAGATATTTGGCCTCAGAATAATAAAACTCTGTAGTTGTTTCAAAATGTGCTCTCATATCCCAAAATGCACTCTCCATATCCCAGAAAAATTCATAATAACTGGTGTATCATGGGATGAAAGAAATAGCATGCACTGAAATACATGGAAGGAGGGTCCAGTTGTGTGAGAGCCTTTAAATCCATAGAAATCAGAAACTGTGCACCTGCTAGCATTATATCAGAGGACAACTGGTCTTCTCTGTTCTACCCTGCATTACTCCAGCTTTCCAAACATAGCTATTCATAAATAAATAAAATAAATAAATAAAAAGTGTTGACAAAGCTTTCATTAAAGTTTGTCTGCAAAACAACTTCTTGATTCAAGAGAAAATGAAAGGCACATCAGGGAGCTGCTGTGCTTTTCACTACAGTCACAACAGAAACGCAGTTTTCTGAGGAATGTTAGCAGTGGAGCTTGCTGAGAGGAGCTTATGGAGGTGGTGAGAAGGCCAGGCGGGACCTCAGGAGGCCAACACAATACTCCTAATTTCTCTAAATAATCCTTCTGTGACCTTAGTGGATTGTCTAGGATATATTTTTCAAGAGTACATAAGGAATGCAGATGCCTAAATCCCACTCATTTTCAGTGAGAATTAGTGTACTGAATGCACCTGAGCCACTCACAGATGGTCTATGAAATTGCTTAGGAAAATGAGTCACCAGGGATTTAGGACTTTTTTTTTTTTTTCATATAGAATAGTTTTGGATGATATTAACCTGTTTCACAGAGGTACAGGAAGAGCTTGACTCCTCTTATGGTTAGCACCTTAGAAAGTTTGATGAATATAGAAGCACAAAATCCATCTTTTCTATATGACCCAGAGGCAGACTTTGCCTGGCTTCTGTTGACCAGGGCTAGAAAGCAGCCCTTGCATAGCTGGAGATGCTGCAGGGTAAAGAGATGCCAACATTTCCCAAAACTATGGCCAGCTCATGTCAGTCACTTAGAACAGTGCTGATTGCCCATTGCTGACAGCATTAATATGCTGTTTAGGTGATATAGAAATATCACTAAGGAGAGGAAACAGGCTTTGTATGGTCTTCAGATTTATTGTCTGAAAAAAAAAAAGTAAGTTTGTAATTCAGTTGATTATCTCACTGCTAGTGAGGACAAGAAAGAACTGAAGCTTTTCTGGTGCAGGACTCGTGGGTTAGTGTTAGTACTCCTAGCCCCAAAGCATTTCTCTCAGAGTTTCAGAGAAATCACAATGTTTAATCACCTAGGACTGGGGAGGAGAGCACAGCCCTCACCGGGTGACAGGAGAGGATGGCACTGAAGCACTGAGGCTGGCGATGAACTGGGAGTTATTTCATCTTGTTTTTTTGCTCCTCAGAAGGCACAGAGAGACGTTCACTGCTACAAGAAATAGGAAATGCCCTCAGGCACCGAAGACCTCAAGTGTGTGTGTGTGTGCGCAGGTGCATGTGTCTCCTCCTCGCACCATGGAGCAGAGCAGGTTTTGAAAAACCTTTTCCACACAAATAACTGAACTCATCGCAGACGCACAGGACAGAAACCAAGCTGCAAGATTGTCTGGCATTAACCCTATACAAGGGATTTTGCACCCTAGTCAAACAGCGAGGTGCTGGAAGACTGAAAAGGTGTATCTCTGAAAAGGTGTCTTTCTGAACCAAAAAAATCAACAGTCAGAGTGTGTGATTTTTCCATCACTTCTACCTTTCCTCTTCCCAGCTGCCAAATATGTATGTATTAGAGATGCATGTAGGGTTTTTTGTTGTTGTTGTTTTAGCTCGTCTTTTGGTCTAAGCATATAATCCATAACAACAGGTGGCCCATTGGCAATGTACTCATTGGAGAGAACATTTTTAGTCGGCAAACAGGAATACAGAGAGGTGGCCTGGGACAGTGCCGCTGGTGTTCAGATTTTCACACTGTCAGGCAGCTCCTTCACCCTCTCTTCAGGGGTCTGCCTGCCTGTGGTGCCCCGTGCCCCTGTCCTGCACACCAGAGCCTACGGACCCGAGGAAGCTCCCCGGGGCACCTCTGCCAAGGCTACTGCTGTGCAGGCATCTGGCTGTGCAGATGTGAGCCGCACATCTGGCCGTCCAGCACTAGCAAGTGAGCCATGGTTTGGGGGCATCCTCACGCAGATTTTGAGAGATATGGGGAAAATCCCTCACAGCAGCTGGTGTGCGGAGAATTTGCAGGTGTCTCCAGGGTCAAATAGAAATTGGTTCTGAGGACTTTGTGTTCTTGGATAAAATCTTTTTGGATGTGATTTGTGTCATTTTTGTTTTGATGGGAACACAGGTGCTATTTGAAGCTTTGGATTCATAAATTAAACTGAATCTCAAGACTTATATCCATGTAAATTAAAACTAGTGAAGAGGTTCCTACAATGTCTAGCAAAGTCAAGCTAGGCTGCCTCATACATCTCTGCAATAAAGGAATCATATAAAACTGAGTTAAATGTGTTAATGTAGTAGTATACTATTGTATTAAGTTAACATACTACAGCCTGAAACGAACTTTATCTGTTTCGAAAACACAATTATTATTCAATGTAATATGGTTTCCTGAGTGTGTTAGTACTGCAGAAATAGGAACTATAGTCAAAATATGATTACTACCTCAGCAAGATAGCTTTACATATTCCTCTTATTGATTTGACTTTCAGGCTCAGTTTTTTGGTTTTAGGGCTTTTTTTTCCTTCTTTTTTTCTTTTTGTGGACTTAGTGAATCTAAAGAAGTTAATGTAAGTGTCCAGCAATCATATTCTTAAAATCATCTAAAAGAATAATAAATAGTCCAGAGAATATGTAAATATGATTGTGCTGAATGACATTTCTAATGCTGACTTTCCCTAATAAACTGAAAATCATCTGCTTTATAGTGTTTCTAATTTTCATTACGATTCACTTTAAGAGAATTTCCATTATTTCAAATATAACCAAACATGAGGGGTTCTCCACCATTTATTTGGGGGGATAATTCATGACATTCTTCATCTCTAAAAATCAATATTCACTTTACCTCATTTGTAAGCTGATTTGGCTTAATACAGAAGAATGACTGAGATTCACAGTTTCAATTATATATTGATCTATAAATACGTTTAATCCTAGTATCCAAATAAATGTGATATATAAGGAGAACATGACTAGAAAACAACAAATCATTTTCTGTTACTAATGCTCAACCAGAAAAAAAAAAAGCTTTTTTTTTATTGTTGTTATTGTTTCGTTCATATCAAAGACAATAAACAATGTGATCTATTATGGTGACTGGCCAGAGGAAACATGAGATTTGTTTTCTCTGAGCTGGTTCCAGCTACTCAGCTGTGGACATCACAGACAGATGGCCTGAATAATGTTCCCTCTTTGAACTTTCCTATTTGGCATATGTCTTCCATAAGAAGCAAGCTTAGCAGGCTACAGAGCCCATCAAGACTGCTCTTGTGACTTTTTAAACTGCTATCTGACATTAGAGACATTGCAGTCTGTTTCACCATGCTGCAAAATTAACCTTTCAAATGCATGAATATACATGGTTAAAAGTAGCTCTTTTTAAAAAATAAGCTAAACTAACAATTGAGCAAAAGATCATTGACTTCAAATGATGAAATGAGGATATGGATAGAGGCCAAGACAGCTTAATGTTCTATTGCCCCTTCACTGAGTTAAGTATCTAGCTTAATCCTCTGTGCTACCATTCCTCAGTCAGACCCTTTCTAATATATTTATCTTCACAACAGCACAGTGAAACAGGAAATGGTCATGTCAGCTTTCGAGATGCACATTCTTGCTAAGTGAAGTTGATGATTAGCAGAGCTGCCTAAGTTAGGAGCTTAGATAACCCAAGTAGCTTCTAGAGTCCAAATTCTGTGTACACATTGCTCAAACCAAACCTGAGCTGCTCTCTGAACATGCTTTTCTCATGCATCTCACTGTGCAAAAATGTTTCCAAACAGAGAAGCTGAGCACTTTGGAGAAAAGCAAGGAGAAGAAATGATTATTTTTGCAAAGGGTTGAACTCATCTTAAATTCATGTTTCTGAGGATGTTTTCCTCCTATGTTTCTACTGTGATGTGTAAGAGTGAAGAAAAAAAGCTTTAATGTTTCACTGTGAGCTGTTGGTCTGCTCTGGAGGCAGCAAATATGAAGCTTGAGTAGTGTGCAGGCTTAAATTATAGAGGTCATTTAGAGGAAACTTGCAGGGACTTTGTGGATGAAATGAGGTGGTCCATGAGAAGTGACTTGTCCTCCATAAGGAGGCAAATTTATTGAGGGGACATCGGTACCTTTAACAGGGAACCTTGGCCATTTAAGGGCCACTTAGCCTGCGGGCAGCTACACACATTCAATTATAAGACCTACTGGGAGGGAAGCCTGTGATTATAAAAATCTGCAAGTGGCTCAGCTCTGGCTGGGAGCTGCAGGAGGGGAGATAGGATCCTGCCACAAGTCTGAAACAGGAGGATTAAAGAGAAGGCAGTGGGGAGTATATGTTACTTTAATTTCCTTACCTGTGGTAGGCAAGGGAACTATTTTGTTTTGACATTTGCCTAAGTTTCATGCTGGAGAATAAATTGTATCTTGAAAAAGAGCCGAGTGCTTCCTGTTCTGGGGAAGGCCAAGCAGGTCATCTTTAATGAAATCCTTCACTGGTACTACGATTCAGCTGATAATATTACTTAGTGACTCAAGAACTTGCTTCTAAAAGGGAAAAGAGATGCTTTCTTATCATCGTTTTCTGTTTTCTTTTCTTCTTTTAACATATATATATTACACAGGGCCATATCTTGGTCTGAAATCTTTTTACACCAGGTATAGTATACTGAACCTGTGAAAATGTGGATTCTGGACTAGCACGGACTTATCTAGCTGTGCCTCAACATCTCCACCATCCCCATTTTACAGTGAGATTTTAACTCTCCTCAAGAGATTCCTGGGAATCTTGAGCATTTATAAGACGTGAAAGATGCTTGCTGGTTGCCTCCTCCTTGCTCACTTTGAATAGTGCAAAAGCAGCTACTCCCATCAAGTTTCTAAATATATTGCTGCTTAATGTGCGTTTTACCTCAGGAAGAAACTATTGAGGTTATTTGCCAAATCCGACTTCTAAGCTATTACTTGTTTTTACTCTTTAAAAAATAAGGTTATATATTAGTTTAAATCTAGAGAGCAGCAAAACCTCCTCCTCTGACAACAGTTAGCACTGCTTATTAATTAGCATGCAGACCTGGGTGCTGTTCTGCTTCACGTTTTTGCTATATTTTAGAATAAGCAATAACAACATGACATTCATACTCCTTTAGAGCATTGACAAAAATACATGTAGTCAATAGAGCTGCCAGTAAAAAGCCCTTCTCAAAAAGCAGGCTACCCTACTTATCAACGTTCAGATTCAAGGCATGAGCTCACAAAATCAGCAGACATTTGGAAATACAGGGCCAGATGGCAGATTCAGAAGTGTGCCTGGCCTGAGAGCTGCTGGCCCTGGTCCCCAGCTCTGCTCTTCTGCAGGATTTCACATCTCCTTTTTCACTCAGATGGCTAAATACACATAGAAGCTATTGCATGAAAAATAGGTATATCTGGTGACATCTAGGCAGTATTTAATGCCCTCTGTGTTAGTCTTTAGTTGAACAGCAGCACTAAGTTTGGAAAGAAAGGCAGTTTCCTCATCCTAGTTAAGTCTTATACAACTAGATTTTCTAGATAAGTCAGAAAAGCCTGGTTGAATTTATTTCTGGACAAGGAGAAAAACAGCCACATGCAAACATATAAAATAAAGTCATGAACAAAAACTGTCAGTCATAAATTATGACCATAAATTATTGGTCATAATTAATTAAACAGGAAAATTGCAACATAAAAATCTAGCGAGTTCTCTTTTTCTGTCAAGCAAAGAGGTGGAATCAGTATATCATCTTCTAGACAAACCCTTATGATAATGTACTTCCCAATTTTCTCACTCTGCTGAAATTTTGGGCATGATTCCTGCAAACATCTATGCATGTAAATATATTGCCTTCATGGGAGAAGCACGTGAGACTAAGAGGCTGTAAAAGGCCAAGATAACCAGGTCATCTACTCTCCTATATAAGAGTAGTCACTGAATTTACTCTTGCTTGTATTTTTAAGAAATAATATTGCTTTTTTTATATGGTCTTTTTTTTTTCTGCTATATATACTTCCTCTGAGTCATCTACTGTGACAATTCACCAACTACTGCAAAAATCCAGAACTTTGAGATAATGCCAAGAAGTGGCTTAATATTTGAAGGATTACTTCTAGTGACTATTCATCAACATCCATATAAAAATAGGAATTAAAGTCTGATGGTAAAAGGCAGGATAAATCTTTTATATCTTTATAAATAAAAATAGCAGTTTTTAAATACTTAACAAAACAGTTTAGTTATGAGGAGCAAAGTTCAGGTCTGTGGAGGTTGCTGACAATTTATCAGTCAAATTTCTCCACTGTGAAACTGCACTGAGTAACTTTGAAGATGCTTAGATGCTTTTACTCTGTTATCTATGTAATGAAAAAGCAACATTGGTTTCACCCTCACATAACCTAAAATTGAAAGAACAGAGTTTTCTTTCCTTTTCAGAAATTGTTCTTTCTCTTAATCAAACATTGAAAAAATCAAAGCCACCAGTTTATTATAAAATGCCTTATGAAATAATAGCTAAAGAGAAAGTCTGTTAAGTAGATGCTGTGGTTTTTGGTTTTTTGTTTTATTTTTTTTGCACCTGTGGTCACTTACCATTCGTCTTATCTCATCAGCTGAAGTTTCCTCAGCCACTTGTGGAAAGGTAGAGTATCTTTAAGATTTCTTCAGGTTATGGATCAACCTTAATTTCTATTACAGTTTAAACATTTTGATCAACTCTTGAGTTTTGAGACCTCTAAATACAAGGTTTTGAGACCTCAAAAACAAGATTTTTTTTTTTCCTGCTCAAATACTGTTTTTTCTCCCTTACCCATCCTCAGTCACATATACAAACGCAGTGACAAACAGCAGCCCTGCCCTCTAGGCACCTCAGTATTAGCTGGAGTTCACGTGTTTTACAAATGCCCAGTCTGCATTCATTTCAGAAATCAGTTTAAATCAAAAAAAAAAGTTCATTGAAAGTGCTTGAGGAAATCAGACTCCTTTAGCTGCCATCACGTACAGATTCATTTTATGAAAGGGATAAACTGGAATCCCATGATCAGCAATGGCTTCTGACGTTTGTCCTTTTACGCTAATTAATGTTTTCTGGTAAAAGAAATTAAGTTTGTGGTATATCTGTATTTCCTTCTGATACGATCAAATCCATGTCTGTGATGAATGTTAAACTACAGAAAAAACAGGTACTATTTCTGTTTTATTAACCTGCCTGCACATCCTTTTGTAGACTTAATAAACAAGGAAAGAGAAATCGGATAAGACACGGCAACGGGTAAGAGGTTATCAGTGGTCAGGAAAATGGACCGAAAGCAGAGGCAATTGCAGATGAGAGCTGTTGCCAGTTAGTTGAAATGAAGAGTGAAAGATTAATCCAGATAAAGAAAATTAGTTACTAGTCAGTAAAAAGGCAATTGAACTGTCATATATTAATGCCAACTGCCTTGGTGGTAAAGTTGAAGAATAAGAACTATTGATGCAAGACTTGAGAAATTATATTCTCTGAGTAAAAGAAGCTTGTTAGAACAGCAGCCATGGCAGGAACACAAATATTAAGCTGAACATTATTCAGGATGGACAGAAATAAAGAAATAAATGATTGTACCTCAAGGTTTTTTTTAAAAAAAAGAAAGATGATGATATATAAAAGAAATATAACAATATGGATAAAGCGGGCTCTTCTGAAGTCACAGTAATTTGGGGAAGGATGATTAAAGAGGGATAAAGGTTATAATACTGGGAGTTATTTAAGTCAGATACAGATATGTATGTATAGGGTAGAAGGCTGTTGGAGCTATTAGAGAAAGAAGTCCTACCAATGGTTACACATGTGTGAGAGACTTCAGACCTGGAGGGGTAGCTTCTAGATAAATGAAGTGAATATTGACAGTAACAGTTAATCTTGGAGAAGGTGGCCAAGAGTTTCCTTCATCAAAACGAGAGACTAGAGAAGAGGCAATGGGATTTTAAACTTAGTATTGGTAAGTACTTAAGATACAGCTGGTGTCAGAAATAATCTGAGGTTGGAAGACTATAAATGAAGTGATAAATAAGTAAGAATATTCATTTCATTTGGAAATGTCAAATTCAGAAAAAAAAAGAATAAAATAGAACAAATTGTAGAAGAAAGCTGAGATGCAAAAAAACTCAGAAGCCAAAAACTTTCTTTAGAGGAGGATTTATAAATATGCAGAATCTATATTTCTGTGAAAAAAAAAAGGAAAAAAAAACTACACCTACCTGCATACACATTTTGAGATGGTTATAAGAACTACATGTAGCATTTACAAGGAGTGAAAAAAAGAAGGAACTCTGTCAAATTGGAGGTCAAGAAATATGTGGATCTATTAAAACAAACAAAGCTCTCTCTCAGGTGGAGCTAACTAATCTAGTGTACGGTTCCCAAACTGAATTAACATATACATTCAATTTTCAAAGTTATGAGGACAGTAATGTTGGCCTTGAAAGCGAAAGGAAAACAGGCATGTAAATGAGGACAGAGACAGGGAGTTCCTCAGCAAAGTGCACACAAACCAAGAAGGATGGATAATCCTCACCTATATAATTTAGTTCAAGGCCCAATGGCATTTTTTCTTCTTCTTTTTTTGCTTTTTTAATCTATTAAGTCTGACTTACGACTATATGTCTGACATGATTTATCTGAGGGTAGCTGCAGCCATAGAGGACAGCAAATGTAGATAGAACTCATATCAACAAAGAGAGTAAAATGTGCCACTTCAGTATCTCTTCAAGGATTATGCAAGGCTAAAAAACAAAAGACTTAAAGAAAAGTAAAATGTAACATGGAGACAAATGAAAAATGGGATATAATGCAAGACTAACATATGAAAATCATGCCACATTAACTTTATAGCTTTCTTTAACAGAATGAGCTGACTTAATACCCAGTTTTGTAAGGAACTGCTGACGATGGTGAAAAGGAGATGTATTAAGGGGAAAATTGCAAGATGGATAAAGAACTTATCAAATCTATTAAACACAACAATGCAAGTTTACTGGTCTATAAGAAGATTAGTGGAGCTTCTGAGAGATAAATTTGGGACTCAATGTTTTAAAATATTTTAATTAAAATCTTAGCAGGAAAAAATGAGAGGGTACGGATGCAATTATAAGAAAATGCCTTCAGTGTAAAGAAGGAAAGATCTATCTCACATCAAAAGGAGGGATGTGGGAATGGCATTCTGGGCTAGAGTTAAGAAAAGAAATAGGACATATCCAATAATACAAAAGGCAAACTCTGCATTTGGAGGCAAAATATAATTCAGGTTACTAGGAATTCACTGTCTTGGAAAAACTGAAGGGAAAGGTAAAACAAATATGAATCTGTACAGACTGAGATACATCTAACAGAATTAGTGAAAAAATATATGAGTATCTAGACCATGAAAAGCTCTCATGTTGAATATTATTTTCATTTCTGGTTGTTCAGATTGGCAAGGATGCAAAAATTGTCTAGTAGGGCAACAGCAAACCTGCAACAGCGAAGCCTAGAAAAGTTGGAGCTCAGCACAAAGTTTGGAAGTAGATGTAATTCTCTGTAAAATGTGCCTAAGTTGCATTAGCTGGTGAACAACTGTCTTGCCAAGAATACCTAAACTTCATAGGAGTTCACAGGAGATTTATCTTTAAAACATGTTTCTTGAACCACCAGCCCCTGATGTTTCCTCCCTTGATTCAAGCACTTCACTGAGATCCTTCACTGCTCCTAATGTCTTACCAGCTTTGTTGGTGATCAAAGTCCCCCAGGCTTAGCCTGAAGAAGATGGACCCCTTCGTGTCTGCCACTGCTATCCGGAGATGGACAGCTCTCAGCTATGTATGTGAAGATTCATGAGGTCTTTATTTGGTAGGAGTTTACAACTTAGTTGTAATTTTATATAAGCCCCTGCTGCTTCCGCTTGAGTAGAAAAGTTTTAGCAGTTACTCCGCACTTTGAACCTTGCATTGGTTTCGCTACAGAACCTTTTCCTGCTTGGTAACTGCCTGATTGCTGCCTCAGAGGAGACAGGGAAAGGAATCTGAGCTCATCAAATCAGGAATAGAGACGGAGTCCATGGCAGCTTCAGGTTTATTCATCAGAAGAGAGAGGCTCAGCAAAAATTAGTTCTGCTCTCCTCACTCAGAGGCTCTTCTCTCCCAGGGCAAAAAAAAGTTTCTGTCAGAGGCTGCAGACATGGGAGAACTAGCAGACGTACACCCTTTACATGAAGATTTTATTCATGAACTAATAATAGCCAGGCTTTTACTCATTTAATTTTCTCTCCATAACAGTTGACATTTGTGCTTCTTTTTAGACTACGAAAATAAAGGATTAATCTGTAGATCTGTAGAGTGTTTGGGGTTTTTTTTTGTTTTTTTTTGCAGGAGGCAATTAGAAGTATAGCCATAAGCCATGCACTGACTGAGAAATTATTTTGTCCCAATTTAATTGAAACCACACAGGACAGAGGAGTGGTGAAAAAGCCATGCTGATTTTGGGATCTACTATACTGAACCTGTAAGTGCAGGTTTCCCCATATCAAACCAGCTCTAGAAATAAGGAAGAGTCTTGGATTTTCATGCAAACTGCTGTGCCCTTTAAATTCCCTGGAGCAGCAGGTGTTGTTCCTAAAGTTTAGCAGGGTTAATGAAGGGAGGGACCGACTGGTCTCCAGGCCACCTCAGAAATTACTGTGCTTCTTACTCACATTACATGCATTCCTGTAATGCTATGTTGTTGAAAAATAACTGTAGCAAATTCAGGTGTGCTAGGGACATGTCACAAAATGGTGCATTTCCAGATCAGTCCATAAAATCTGGCCCACTGGTTCTGCATTGGGGTTTTGCGTTTGAGCTCCCAGCTCGGTCCCCACTTACCTCAGAGGCGAAGGTACATTCATTCTTCAGCACCACATAAAATGGATTTTAAAAGAATCCAAGATATCTCTCAAGCTCTAGAGACTGAGCTGGTAGAGTAAAACACCCCACTAGGTGAATAGTCTTACTGTTCGCACAATCTAACTATAAACAACAATTCAGATATTTTAAGTAGAAATACAAATGAAGTCAGACACAAAAACTAACTATATCTTCTATTTCTTATCCATCCTAACTAGTATTAAATTAGTTACTAGTATTAAGTGTACCATCATGAAAAGTATTTCAACTGCAGTATCTGTGAAAAGTACTTCACAGAAGTTAAAGAAAAGACTTTCTTTCTCCTGAGTGTGTGGAGAGGTTAAGATAGACTCTGTCACAGAATTATTAAGGCAACTGAAGGGTGACAGTAGCTGGTATTTCCACCTTATCACCCTGCTGAAGGGCAAAAGTAGTTGGGCTGAAGCTGGGAATTCTCTAGCTGTTTTAAGTGACTTGCTTTTTTTTTTTTTTTTAACAGTTTCTTTTTTTTTTAATAAATCAATAAAAAAAAGCCCTGAGGATAGGGACTAAAACTCTGTTGCTGGCGAGAACATTATTCATCTTCCTTGACTGGTTGTTCTGTGCACTGGCTTGCAGTCGTACATGGAAAGCAATAGACAGGCCGGGCAGGGTGAGGAACTTTCTAGGGGCTATGTCTGCTAGGTCTGTACGAGTCTATGGCAGGTAATGGGAGCTTTTGTCTGTTGATGTGAAATGAAGATGTGATCCTGAGCGAGGACATTTACCCATAGAATAAAGCAAGTTTAGGTTTTAAAATTACAGTGAAAATACAGTAAATACAACTATTTTTGTTATTACAGAGTGAAATGCTACCATATTTGTTAGGCCAACAGAAAGGTATTATAGGTACCAGCATTAGCAAATATTGTCTTATACTGTTTAAAAAAAAATGGATGAAGGAAGCTGGAACCTAACTGTCTGTGCCCCAAAGGTGTGATCAGCTCCCAAGAAAGCAGCTTCATGCTAGTGAGGAGAAGCTCTTATACCTCTTTGTCCATCTGTAAAAGAAAATGTGATTTCTCTGAACATGCACCCACATACACACACCTGATGTGTAGGTGTATCACATTTAGTCCTTTTTCACCTATGTTGTGTTCCTTTCCACTATCCTTTATGTTTTACATAAAGGAAGAAGAGCTAAGGACAGTTGAGGAGGCTTTTCAGAGGGACAAACAGTCCCGAAAATGTATAGGAGAAGAGTTTACAGCCGCTGGTTACTTAATTCCACCAATGCTTCTGCAAGTCTCCTCCTTAGATTTCAAGCTTCTCCAAACAGAGACGCTTTTCCTAGTATGTTTGAAAGTACCCAGTACACCCTTACTATTACAACAACATCCATCATATATAGTTAGTTCACGAATGTTGATTTTTCCCTTCGCACCAACCTGGAAAATTCCTCTAACGCCTTACATGTGCGTTTTGAATATCTGCCATCTTATATCTATTCATTTCTACTTGGAAAAACTAAATGTACACTGTTCTTTTCACCTTTAGCATCTTCCTGTAGCCTTTTATGTTTCTCTTGGTACTATTTTAGACATGTCGGCGTTAGGGATCACAGAAAAAGGGAAGACTTCGGGATGATCTAACGGGTAACTCTACCTTAGGAATTGGTTTGACAAAGTAACACAAGCTAACCCTGCATGGCCTGGTGCAGCATGCCCAGTGAGGCAAATGGTAAAAATCATCTTAAGAGATAGCCATAAATTTTTATGGTGAGAGAAAATTGAAGGAGACAGTGACATATCATAGGGGAAGGACTAAGAAAACCTTTAAAAGGACAAATATACAATTTCCTTATATAGGTAATTCTTATGCTTCTATGACCCCTTTTACTTTGAGAACTGTTAGTACTCTCTCTTACACTAGGGTAAAAAGTGTGCTAATGAACCAAATTTGATTTTTTTTTTTTTAATAAAGCAGCATACAACAGCTTCAGGAGCTCAGGGCAGGTTAAGTGTGACACATGAGAGATTTAATATTTGAAAAAGTAGCTATACTAGCCAGAGATACTGCAGATTTAATGTGCTTGATAAATCACTGTCATTGCTTCAATGGGACTGACATAGCAGGTGTAGTAATAGAAGCCCAAAGGAAACACAACATGTTGAAGATGAATGATATCAAACAATACTTTTAATGGAAAACAACTTAGACAGGAATG
>NW_010579439.1:6608-39407 GCF_000705375.1 Tinamus guttatus | reverse complement strand
TCTTTATCACAACATCTTTTAAAATGTTGCAGCACTTCAGCAGTAAATCTGAAGCTGAGGTGTAGACACATGAATATATTGTGAGGATGCTGAAATGGAAGAATGTCTGATATAGCATATATGGCATATAGTATTAACTATTTTTATTTGCCCAAAGCTGCCTCAAAGTAGAATACATGAAAATAAAATGCTACAAACTGGTTGAGGCTTAAACCTTGCACAAATTGGGATCTTTCCAGTATATATTTCAAGCATTTCAAGCATTAAGCACACCCGTGTGCAGTACAAGCAAGGCACGCAAAGAGTATTTTGAAACAGGCTATGGACTGAATTTTCTGAAGCAGTTTCTCATCTGAGCAACTGCATCATCCTTGAACACAGAAAAACAAACAGATCAGCCACAAACGTAAACAACTAACCACAGTATCTCACTTGGAAATTAGGTCCTTAAAATAAAATCTTTTAGACTTTGTCCAGACAGCAAAGTCAGGAAAAAGTACAAGTAAGAATGTTGAGAGTCCATTCTGGGAAGTGTGGTCTACACTTCATTGTGTTTTTATCATGCATTTATCACATTTGTTCTCAAAAAAATGTCATAACTTTTATATTCATCAGGATTGCCCCTAGGCATGGCTGGCTGTGTTTAATATGCCTATCCATATACGTTATCTTTAGCTATCTTTAGGAGCTGGAATTGTTGCAGGAGAGTGCCTAGCTGTTGCTTCTGCTCCTGGTCTACACTAACATGCTGTCAAACATAAATATTATTCCAATAGAAAAATGTCAGACAGAAATATTGGATGGCAATAGTCCTGTAGGACCATCATATTGGTCCTCCTTAACTATACTACATTTAAGTTAAGCACAGCGTAACTGGGCAAAATAGGGCTCTAGGTGGGGAAAAGCCTCCTTCCTCACTAGCGTCTTCCAGGGTGCAATCCTGCTGATCCTGCTGCCATTGGAGCAAGTGTCAGTAGGACCTGGGCCTGCAGGAGGAGTGATGTAGATGCCCTGTTGTCATGAGGAACATCTAACCTGATTACAGTATTCAATTTGCAATTGATTAAAGGCCTTTGAAGCCAATTAAAATACTTTGAAAGTAAGTAAACTGGAAGAATGGGGTTTACAGAATGTAGCCAAAGTAGCAGTTGCCATCCCTGTACCTCTCTTAAACACAACCTGGAATTTGAGAATTATTGTCACACTAATTTTTTTTATTGCCCATTCTGCTCAAATATGAATGGATTTTTTGTACTACCTACACTCAGACAGCTTCAATACTGGTGAATATTGAAGCAGCAATCAACCCCAGCCCTATTTTTTCACCAGTTCCCTGAGCTGCACTATATTTAACTAAAATATTATTTAGTAGAGGTAGACCAATATAGCCATTCAATAAAGTAGTTCAGTAAATCAGAATATAAACTGTACATGCTCCCAAAGACTGGTGCTCAGCCCTGGATTCTAATGTACTTACCTAAATTGAAAGTGATTTGGCTTGAAGCAAGCAAAGAGTGTTTTAGCACTGTATCGTTTTTCCCACATCATTTTACCCTAATTTTCTCTTCACAGTCAAAAATACTGTATAAAGTGAATGCTGTTTGCCTACACGTGAGCCTATTCCTGTGCAAGATTTCATATACAATACATCTTTGCTCAACATTTGCTAATCATTTTTAGGTTTTCAAAGGGGACTTGGGTCTTATCCACTCCAGTTGCTCTCTGCATCTGATCCTTCTGGTCCCATTCAGCAGTTCCTGGCTCTGAAGTCTCTAAAGGTCCTTGTAAGAAGTGAATAAATGTCCCTCTAGCTACATTAGCTACCACAACTGTGCTTTGAGCCTTCTGAGGAACAACCACTGCGAGCTGGGACCTCTGAATTAAATTTACTCCCCTAGGTGGATAAAAGAGCAAAACCTTCACTGTGCAGTTTTACAATTTCATGAAGTTTGTTAAACATCATTGGAATGAGAATTTTAGTGTCTTTTTCTTCCCTTAAATTATGCAGGGTGGTGTGAAAATTGGAAGTCAAATTCTTTATTGGATTGGATCCCCCCTTCCTTGCTTTTGCAAGGTTATGGCCTTCAGTGTTAATTTGTCAAAAAAAAAAAGTGCCTGGATGTCTTAAGAAACAATATATCTTCTCATGTCCCATATATTATAACATATATTTATACTTAGGACAACAGTCACCAAACTGTTTTATTTAATCCATTGAACAAGTCAAACGTTGTAAACTCTGCACATAGAAACCCTGTAGGTTTGGATGCAACTGTGCATAATATTTAGCAGCTTTAAAAAATTGATCATGTAACTTTGAATTCTTAAAAAAGAGCTCTCTGAATATGTTAGATTTATGACTGCTGAAATGCATATGAGTGATAAATCCTGTATCAGCTGCATATGCCTGGTAAGTAATGCCAAACTGGGAAACAACTTTACGTAATGAAAATGTAAACAGAAAATTAAATTGGTCCAAGGGGATTCCTTATGTCATTGAATATACATCAGAATCTCTATGCAAGAAACTTTCTCCAAAAATTGAGACTGGATTCACATCAGAATTGTCTGTCCCAACATTAGGTACATACGTAATCAATCTATTCATACTGTCACAATTGATGTGTTGGATTGCCTGCTTTCAATATTCACCACCAAAGATAAACAGGCTTCAAAGCTGGTTGTGTTGACACTGATGTGTTGACATTATCACCATCTGTCGCAAAATTCAGAGAGCTGATAGCACAGGCAAACAGAAGTAACTATTTTTGCACAATTGTCTACCATATTCTTCCATAATTAAATTCTATAACAATATTTGAATATCACACTGTATGCAACTTTTTATTATATTCTATTTATGTAGCTAGAATCACTGGCATTTGTCAACTAGTTGAGGCCACTCAGACCATGCTGTAATTGCTACTTTTGCGTTATGAATTTTTCTGATTTTTTTCTCAGTTCAAAAGAACATTTGTGGAATGTAAGATTAAAAGGAGTATAGAATTGCCAAAGTATCAGGATAATACATCTTATATAAATGATTATCTCTTACATATTTTCCTTTTTTAGGGTAAGTGTCAATTAACAGGAAGAGGGATCCCCTGTGAAACTCACTGTTCTTCTTCATTGATGTTTCTCTTCATATAGATAATGATTTTTTTTTTTTAAAGATTAGGACCTGTGTTTACTTGTACAGCCATAATCATAGGTGGACTTGTACATAGTAAAGCATGAAATACTACTGTTATACCTAAAACCTTCATCTTCTGATTATATCTGTAGAGTCCAGCTGTGAAAGTGTTGCATTCCCACTTGCCATAGAGGTAAAAGCTACCACTTCGAAACCTAGAAGTCTAGATTACTGCAGTTCAAAGGCAAGTCTTTATTTATCAGGACTGTTGCCTGCATTTTTACTGGACAGAATTTCAAACTGAAGAGCTTAAGAAAAGCTTTTAATTGGATTACAGCAATTTCTTAAATCTACCATTTTTACTAAAGAAGAAAAATAAGACAAACAGTTGTTGCATCCTTTCCTTTGCCTTTTCTGGTGTCATTTTTTTTCTGTATCAACAAAAGAGTACCCTACTTTGGTGAGGAAGGTATATATACATAGTAACCAGAACAAAATGAAAAGTCAACTGTCAGTAAGCCTGAAAATATCCAAAGCTGAGGAACATTTCTTAAAGCAACCCTCCTTTTTTTTTAATTGTATATTAATTTTATTCGGGTTCTTGAGTTGATATTAAAGTTTATAGAAATGCATTTTTAGAGAGGTAAAAATACATTGAAAATTCTTTCCTATCCTACTCTTAATAAAAGTGAACTATATCTCAGTATGTAATAGAAGAAAGCCTTGCTGTCCCCTGTAGGCATTTGGTAAGATAAGAAATAACCTTAAGGCAGTATTGTGACTTTTGCAACTACTGCTGTGTTGGAGATGTAAGGTAGCGAAACGCAGTCCTTCAGTTTTTGCTGCCAGCGGCATTCTGCCCATGGAGGACAGAGCTTGTGCTTCATATTTTCTGCCCTACATGGATAATGCTAGAACAAACAAATCTCTGGCATATATAAGGGGTTTCGTACTAATCCCTGTAGTCTCACAATTAATCACATTTTTTTTAAGGGGAAAGAATTATTCTCTTAATCACTCTAATGTGAAGACATAAGGTTATTTCCAAATTCGTTGCCGGATACACTATCCTAACATCCATCCATCAGATGGGTAAGTGGGAAAAGGAGGTGGTGCCAGTCATGCACAGAGCTCTGCACATATTATCTCATTAAAGAAAAGCAAGACAGATCAAGTGTTTAATCTTTGATTGAGAAAAATATTAAAAATTATTGTCTTAATAAAGAAGTATTTCAAGGCTAGTTCTCACAGCACCTTGGAACATGAGCAGACCTGGCACTGAATGTAGGGTACCTGGAAATTAGCACAGCTGCAAGAAAAACATACGTTATTCCTATTCCATATCTTGCAGAGATAAGGAGGTGAATTATTTGCAATATAGAAGAATATGGAAACTCTAGCAAAAAACTGCAAATTTCTAAAGTATAAAATGTTTATTCCTTTCCGTTAGCAAAAGTATCTGAGGCTGAGGGAGCTGGGCCTGTTCAACCTGGAGAAGAGAAGGCTGAGAGGGGATCTGATCAGTGTCTATAAGTACCTCAAGGGAGGGAGTGCAGAGGACGGTCATGGTCTCTTTTCAGTGGTGGCCACTGACAGAACTAGAGGAAATGGCCGGAAACTGAAGCATCAAAAGTTCCACAGGAACTTAAGGAAAAATTTCTTAACAGTGAGGGTGACAGAGCACTGGAACAGGCTGCCCAGAGAGGTTGTGGAGTCTCCTTCTCTGGAGATCTTCCAAACCCGCTTGGACGCAGTCCTGTGCCACGTGCTCTAGGTGACCCTGCGTGTGCAGAGGGGTTGGACTATGCCTTCTTTTGTCACATCATTGTAGACACAAGGTGGTGGGAAGAAGGCCTGAGCTCTTCGCAGCCTCTGTGATAACAGAGCAAAAACCTATCTGCAGGGCTTATTAGTAACTTGTCACTGGTTTCCTGCTTGAGAATTCCAACACTAGATGCTTCAGGTGTGGCATGCTAAATACATTTCTTTTATTCATTATTCCAAGTCCTAAAATAATCCCCTATGAGCTGAACTGGGTCAATACATTCCCAAATATTCACTGAAGCAAGAAATGTAGTCTTGTGTCATCCTAATCGTTTGCTCAAGAGACTCCTAAAAAATCCAGTGGAGGTTGTTGTATACATGTCTAAGCTCGAAGACACTGAGACAAATGAAATCTGTTTGCATTTCTCTCACTAGAATTTGATCATTGTTTTGTATTACTGGTGTTTAGATGTGGCAATGGAAGAAATCATTTTTGTAGACGCAGATAATCACTAGAACAAATATTCCAATCGCATCAGGCTCATATGACGTTACAGCTAAGACATGAAGCTCTAATCTTATTTATCCTAAGTTACAGCCTAATGAATTTAACATACAGCCAACATCCTTTCAGGAAAAACAAACAAATTTAAAAGTCCTCAAAGAAAAGCACTTACCTGCTTCTGCCAGACAAGAATGCCAACTACATTGCACTCGTAATCACTGGACTGTTGAGATCAGGCAGTGATGAGTTTGCATATTGAGTTTAGCTATTTGCCAAACAGGAGCAGTGGTCCAAACAAATTTCACGATCTTGTCTGCTAGTTGAAGTCAACTTGGAAAAGCCTAGGAAGCTTAATAAACTTCGTTTACACTGAAATGGAATTTCAGCCTAATGGTAGAGAGGGATATTGTACAGTTAATGTCCCACGAGAAACATAATCAAGAAATATGGGTTCTCTGTACTCTTTCCAAAGGCATCTGAATTTACATAATAGTTATGTGCATATTTCTCCATATCTATTTATGATTGCAAGTGCTTGTGTGATGAGTTGCCAAACTGGAGCAAATTGACTTACATAATCACAATACAGTTATTTCTCCATCTATGAGCACTATTAGAGACCAAAGCGGAGAAGTCTACCCTGAATACCTTCTGTGAAGGGACTGCTGGGCTACGGCAGTGTCCATTTCTGCAAAGTCAGACCCTCTTTAATGGGTCCCCTGGAATCGAACGGAGGTTCCTAGATGGCCATCCCCCAAGTGAGTTACAAAAGCAGACAAAACTGCCTCTGATCATATTCCAGTATTGCTACTCCATCTGTCTTTCATTTAAGTTTTCCTTCATATCTGGGATTATTTTCTAAAAATATCTCAATTACAGAATATTAGAAGCAGAAATAGGGAAAAGCGAAATGTTCTATTAGATTGATTCTGTATTTTCAATGCAGATCTAATTTACCTGTATGACGCATAAGTAGTGTGATCATGAGTTTTCTGTGAAACCATTAACTAGGATTAGACTACATGAGATCTGGTGCTGGTGCTGTGTATAACCATTCCCTGGAGATTAGCGTGCTTTTCAATAGAAACAAACTGCTCCAATTCAATGAAAGCTGGCATTTTGCATTAATCATATAATTGTGTGAAGACACTCTACAACAACGACAAAAAAAAAAAAAAGCAATGACTACTGATTTTTGTTGGAGGAAAAATATTTTCTTCCGATGCCAGAATTTCAGAATTCAGTGATTGAAAGGAAAATTTCCAGGAAATACTGTACAATTTTAAAATAGCATTTTTATTATTGTGAGTAGTTAACATTTCTAAACTCCTCTTTTCATATTTGTTTATTTTTATTCCTCCTGAGCTTGGAACCCAAGAAAATCTGGAGCCTTCGGAGCTGTGCTATATCCACATCTTGAATTTACTTTGCTTCCTTAAAAACTCCTGTAAAGGGGGAGCTGTTGGGCATTGACTTGTCATATTCTCCAGTGCAGGAACAAACAGGCTGTTGGGCGGCTGAAGAGGACTTGGGGCCCTTGCAAGGAGGTGGTTGTTCGTCTTGTATGATGATGAACTTAGGCAAGTGAGTGTTGCACTTTAGAAGATACTGACCCAAACTGGAAATGATGGAAATTCCTGCCTCCTTACTTAATACCTTAAGTAATTAAGTAACCTTAATACCCTCTGTCTATGCCCTAATAGGGCTCCAAAGTTCACACTTGCTCACTGAGGACAGCACAGAAACTGGGAGAAAAACAGAACAGAGCTGGTGATTTACAGTGCCAGACCAAACATCAGAAAACTGGGCTGTGACGGTGCAGCTGTAAATCCCACGTCTGTCTGCTGACCCTGTCTGCTGACCCTGTTGCAGCAGAATGAACTTGAGCTGGCTCAGGCTGGAGCAGCCATCCCTTGTCTGTTGATGTGGTCGAAGAACTTGATAAAGAGATTTTGTGATTCACATGTTTTATGTTGCTTTTATACTTCGTGATATATTTTAGGCAACTGTGGGTGGACAGCTGATTTGGCGTGAAGTTAGGGTGTGATAAGCAGATGATATTTCATCCAAGGTAAAAAGTTACAAGCACAAAATTAACCCCTTAAAATTCCTCAGGCAAATTTGAATACATGAATTGATAAATGATGCTTTGTATCATAAAGACTAGATGTTCTGATCTGAAGAAAGAAGCCAAATCCTGAGGCTTTAGTTAAAGAAAAAAAAAAAAAAGAAATTACAACTATTTATAAAGAGCCAAGTGGAACTGAATGTGCATCTAGTTGTTTGCTAGAATAAGTCTTGTATATTCCTGTGACCTTCCTGGTAGAGAGTTTCAGTTCACTGAATTACAACATTAATGGCAGAATAATTGACAAACTGTATTAAACAACCATAAATAATAATTTTGCAGCCCTGACAGAAGTTCAGTATATCTGTTCAGTAAGTATGAATTCCACTTTGACAGAGGATTTTGAGACTTAAAATGTTATTTTTGTTCTAACAGTGTGAATTTTAACCCCCCAGATGATGGTCAAGCATGATTCTATTGGGACTTCCTCATATATCCAGTAGGTCAGTACACAGCTTTTCTATTTCTGATGGACTGCCAAAGTCATGATATCTTAGTTATTGAAGGAATATTATAGAAGTTAATTGAAGAAGCAAAGTATCATCTTTTACAGAAGTCGAATAACTTAAGAACAAAGTGAGAAGTGTATTAGTATTAGCATTCTGTCTTGCCCGTGGGTGTAACAACCCTGTGTACTTCGGCTCACCAGACGAGCTGAGGCCTCACAAACCAAGCCTTGATTTGTGCTTCTACCAGTTTTCCTCTTTAATGGTTGAATTTTCACAGATTTTTACCAGATTGCCACATGTGATGGGTGGGACAGGCTATCAGTGACTACCCACAGGTATAACTTAGTGGTTGGAGACTTTGGAGAACATAAGGCACTAAGAAATCGGATAAATGGCAAAGATTATGTTTAACTTCTCTGCCTAGAGTTTTTGGGCCTTGCCAGCAGCAGTAGCAGCTGACTCATTATATTCATGCCTTAGTCCCTAGTATTGAGGAGAAAATCAAATCAATAACCAGAAAAAGAACATGGCAGAGTGTGGGAAGTATTTTTTCTGTTTGGAAACGTGAAGTGCTGCCTTTCACAGCTGTAAAGTCAAAATTATCTTATTTACAACAATCTGTTTGAACTTACAATTTTCACCTTCCTTGTCAATCAGAGGATGCAGAAAGGGATATAACTTTTTGGCTATTGGACACATGGAGCTTTAATAATCTGTCAGCTGGTCTAAATCAACAGAAAGAACTGCCTAAGACTTATTTCAAAGTCTATAATGAAAAGGACTAAAATGAATCAAGTTTCTCTGATTTCTGGATTAAATTAAAAAAAAAAAGAATTAAAATACAGTGGGTATCCAAGGATGTTAAATATCGAAGGGAGAAGGTATAATGAGCTTAAACACATACAAGGTATGTGGTTGGAGACTTTGGAGAACATAAGGCACTAAGAAATCGGATAAATGGCAAAGATTATGTTTAACTTCTCTGCCTAGAGTTTTTGAATGTGAACACAAGCAAGCCTTGATGGGCTTGATTCTTGCATTGTTTGCTCGCCTAATATGTGCCAGGCAGACCATCCCTTTATTCCTATCACCATCCAGAGACAGAATTAAGAAAAACTGTTTCACAGAGGTTAATATGAAATGGCATTTGAACCATGTAAAACTGTTTACTGTTTACTCAGTAAGTATTAACTATATATCAGTCTCTAATGTAAAAATAATGACCTGGCATGTGGCCAGAAGTGGGTCCTTTTCCCGTCTCCTGCCATAGCTTCCCAAAACCCTTTCTTCCCCTACCTTTTTTCTTCTTACTCTGTTCCATCCTTGTTGCAATTATCAGCCGGTACTACCTATAACAAAGTAAATCAGCAAAAAAAATTCTGCATGGTGAGCCATTGACAACAGTAGATGATTTCTTATTGGTATTTCTTTCTCCATTTCTCAAGAACATTTTTCTTTTTCTTATCCAACATCTACTTCTCCTTCATATTCTATAGATGTTTACTCATATTATTTTGTACTGACTTTCGTGCATAAGTGTTTACAAAGTCAAATCTGTTTTATCTTTTGAGCCTCCAAAACATCCATTCTCATGCTTAAAGTAATTCAAATAGCTTTTCCTAGAGAAGAGAGACAATTTTTGAAGTTTTCCATTCATGACAGAAAATGAATTTCAAGTTAGGTGCAGTTTAATGAATACTGACAATGCAATTAAAATTTTTCATGTGATGGGTAAATCCCAAGAAATTTGAAAAGAAGCAAATAAAGGTAGTTATGAATCTCAGCTCCTTTTTCTTTGCAGAATAAAAAGAATGCAAATTAGGAGACAGAGAGTCATGAGCAAAACATTTTAGTACATCATCATCAAAGTAACTTATCTTCATTCTTCAGGTTCATTCATCTCCTTTTCCCTATTGTCTTTACTGCTTTTCCATGGATCAGTGCAGAGGATATCAGAACTAAAGTCTTCTGCTGTGTCCCAGATCGAGCAATAGTAGGAAGAATCCTGATGCTATCAGTGATGGACAAACTGCCCAGAGACATGGAAAGACAGTTGGACAAGGCTCAATACTCCCATCCTACAGGATCCCAAAATCCTTTACAAGAGGCGCATATAGGCATTACTCTGTCTCTCAAAGAAGTGCAAACACCTCTGGGTTAAAATAGTTGTTTAACAGTGCAGTATAATGATGGTATGTGATGCAGACAAAATAATGCAGATGTGTTTAAATCAGTGGGTATGTTTATGTGCTTAGCACATAAGTATCTGAAGAGTTGATGCTCACATGTAGCAATTCAAAATAATACATTGCAATGTCCTTCCGCTTCTCTAAAGGTGAACCATATTCATTGGAATATGGATTCATTAGAATCATTCATTAGAAGCTCATCAAATTTGAGATACTTAGAGCAATCAAGATAATAAATTCCAAATCGCTAAAACGTCACTGCAAATATCAAGTCAGAAATATGCTCAAATATTTCAAATGGACTCATGTATATCACCCACCCGGTGTTCTGGTACTCGGAGGAGCAGGAAGGAAAAATCCAGCTGCTGGGCCAGGAGTCACATACCCAGCACAGCACCAGTCCTGACTAGGTGTGGTCACAACAGCAACAGATAATAAATATAAAATAAGACAGAATGGACATTTTGGTGGAAAAAAAAAAAAAAACAAAGTGGTCAGTAATGCTTCTTTATACTGCTGAGAAAACAACCCTTATCAGGGCAAAGCAGAGAAGCTGTTGTTGTGCAGTTGGCTATCAAGAGGGAAAATATTTGAAAACAAAGAATCCTGCTAACAGAGCTTAATCTCTGCCAAGACAATTATGCAGGTTATTACATTAGAAACACACTGATAAGATAACGAGTGTAAACACTGTTCAACATACTATCACTACAAACAGATCTTTTTAGCAACAGAATCTCTTCCTGAAACTTTAAATTGCTCATTTTTTTCTATGCATTTGTCAGGATTTTTATTTAGAAGTTGAAAATGGGAAGGAATGGGAAACCATCCCTAAAAAAATTTTGGAAAAAAATCACAATTGATTAATTCTATTTCTTAGTTAATTTCTGCCAACATGTATTCCTTTTTCCCCAAAAGTTTTATGTGTAGTTTCATTTGGTTAATAATATTGTAGTATTATTTTACAGCTTCTTAGATACATCATCATCATGGCTAGGCTTCGCAAACGAAGATTTGGGCTTACATACAACTTACAAACAATATTACTGAATTCATAAGATTTTATGCAAATATAACACATGTTGATTTAAGATCAGTAATTAGTTCCATTTAGAATAGAGGAATCTTCTATTTTGTTTTCTTTTTCTTTCTTTCTTTATTTTTATACATTCAGTGGAACAATAATTCCTAGTTGGTTCATATTTCGGTATATAAATATATACAAGTTTTCACTTTCCTCTGCCATATCACTTCCTCGAGGTCACATGGGAAATCCCAGCTGTGACTTGGGCATTCCTCTAGGACAGAGGCTTTGTGATCTTTCATTCATTTTCTGATGTTTATACAGCTAAAGATCTCAATTTTCTGATATATTTCAGAGAACTTCAGGGCCTACCCACTGCCAGGCTGCAGAATCACCATAGCTTGTCGGGTGTAATGACAGAAATGTTGCAAGGTTCTTAATATTATTTAATTGAGGTCTAGTGCCTGGAGGTCAGTGCATAAGCATTTATAGATGAGCTGGTATCGAGACCTGGGGTAGATCCCTGTGGGGCGGCACAAGGGCTTCGGGTGCTGCCTGCTGCTCAGGAGCGCCTGCGCGATGTCCCCTCTGCAAGGTGGCCCTGCAGAGCCATGGGACATCGCAGGACGCCTACTCACTACCTCTGCAACGGGAAAGTCAGTTTTGTTCCTATTCCCACAATCATCTATCCCTTCTTCTCAATTAGAGAAGGACGAAAGATCAAAATCTGAATTGAGGAGGGCAAAACATTTGCTAATATTTTTAAGGTATATTTTTAGCTCTTTTCTCAGTTAGCTCCTGGGCAGCAGAAGGAGATGAGTTCAGGCTCAGGGCTTGCATCAGCTCAGCTGTGGGCGAGGGCAAGACTGATACTTTTCTCTTTTTTTTTTTTTTCCCTTTTATTCTCCCCTCTCCTCTTTCTTACCCCTTCCCCTTCCCTTCCCCTACCCCTTCGTTTTCACAAAGATTACTCTCAATTAAGCAGTAGTTATTAGACCTACAGGAATTAGCCCAGAGAAAGGAGGAGAATAAAAAAATCCATTACATTTAGTGATAAAATATTTGGCATAATTCATACCCAACATGCCTGTGTTTTTATCTATACATTTGAAAGAGAACAGAAGAGCCATGTTTGCTTATAGCAGAAATCCTGAAGACAACCTTTCCTGCCTCCCCGCAAACCATAGAAATACGCCACTTCCAGGACTATAAAATAAAGGCAGCCATCCTGTAAGTGGTACCCGGGGAAATAGTAAATACACTATAGTCTTGCATATAGTCTTGCCTTTGCTAGGAGTGAGCCACCATCTCCCATTTAGGAGGTGAGTGAGTCTATAAATGATTAAGCAGAAATCTGCTTTAAGCAGTTTTAAGGAGGGTTTGACAAGAGAAACAACTTTCTTTTGCACTTGCCACATTCAGCTTTGACTGTCGCTAGGCGGGAGCCCCCACTTCCCAGGCAGCCGCTTGCTGCACACTCAAGGATGTGAACGACATCCTTCCCTGTTAGAATCACGCTGATAACTCCAGAGCTTCAGCCTGTGTTTGACCTCCAGAACCCACCCCTGTTCTGAGCAAAAGCAGGTCCTTAGCAAAATTAAAATCATAAAACAAGCTATTATCTATAATATTATTACCTCTAGTAATTGTATCAATTAATAAGTATATTTTAGAGGCAATGTTTCAAATTTAAAATAGACAGTGTTAACTTCGATTAAGCTACTTTAAAAAGTTCCATTTACCAAGTAACCATTCCAGCTAGAATGATTATAGGGATTCAAATTTACATATTTCTCCCACGGGTCTTACAAACACACCTGGGAGATGAGGGCTAACCTCATGCATTGGGCAGAAACGACAGAAAATGGGCCCAGCTGCAGGGGATATAAAAGCAGGAAAAGATAGAGGGAAAGCTCTTGGGAGAAAGGGTGGGAGGGTGGCTTGATGAACCTGCACTGTTGGAGACTAAGGTAAGGATGTGGGGTTTGGTGTCCTCAGCAATGGTAGTGTGTGCCTTGAGTGGAGGAGAGCTGCTGCCCTGCAGCCTTCTCCTTGGTAGAGCATCCTCCCAGGGTGCAGCAGCTGGCCCAACTTTGGCAACTGGTTTCCAGTCCCTTTCTGAAAACCACTTCCATGAGTATGCAGGCAAACCTCACTTCCATGCTGCAATTTGAGGGTATGTTCTCTCCTCAAAGTGTTTAGTAGGTGCCTTTGTGGAATCGCAGCCCTCTGCATTGTGCTGGGAGCCACTGGTTTTTCATGTGTGAAGTGCAGTGTTTGGCAGGGAAGGTCGTTTCCAGCATTGCATCTGTCTCAGATGGGAGTTTCTTGAGTGGATCTGAGCTGGCTGGAATGGGGTTGTTTGTGTCCCTTCCCTGAAGTTAGGATATGGACTGGCTTGCTTTGTGAAGCTAATCTGGAGAAGAAAGATGAGACTCTGTTTTGCAAGATGGGACAAAACATGAGGTCTGCTATCTCACCCAGTCTGGTCTTGTAGAACTGGTGACTTTTTCCTTTGTAAATTGCCACAAACTCTATGGCCTTTCTCCTGCTTGTAGGAAAGGGTGGTCTTTATTGCTTCTGGCTTCTAGCTGTGAGACATCTCTTTTCTTCTCCAGAGAGTGCTCTAGATCCTGGACCATGCTGTGGATGTCCAGCTTGCTCAGACTTTCTCCAGGCTTGTGATCTGGCTCTATAGGGGGGAAACTGGCCAGCAGAGCAGGCTCAGTGCATTTGGGACCATTCTCCTTCCCCCTGGGCTGCCCTCTGCCCAGCCCAGGCTGCAGCTGGCTCTTTGCTTTGCTCTCCTTTAACAAACCATATGTACACTATGCCCAAATGAGGGAAAGGACAGCACAGGACAATATATGAACTTAGTGGGTCTCCAAAAACTTTCCTTTTAAGCTCCCATCTGCTTGGAAATAACAGGAACTTGTAACTTGCATTTATAACTGCATATGTTCCATACTTTCATGTTGCTCATTTGTTCTATCTGTGTATACCTTGGCTGATTGACTTGAAAATAGTAGCTGGAATAGATGACATAGGAGCCATAAATTATAAATTAAAAAAAGAAAAAAGATACTATTCTAAGGATGATTTACTCTCTTCATCAACAATACTATAACATCTTGTACTTGATGCATCACTCTTGATTAGGACTTTCAAGGCAATCCTGATGATCAGTATAGCTCTGATAATGAGAGAAGAGCACAGCAGGCTGCTAAACTGAGCAAACTGGTAACCAATCAGTTATCCCTAAGAAGGGGAACAACTACTTTGCGTAAAAAAAGATTAATGTAAAATGTAATTGTTGCTTTAATAGAGCAGGATTATTCATTATCATTTGATTTCATGAAGCTGTAATCCTAATTACACAAGAGGCTGCACATCAGATTTACAAGCCTAGTTAATCCTGTATGTTCTGGTTCCTCAAATATTTATTCTGAAGACACAGCTAACTGTTCAGTGTTGCCTTTTTGTCAACAATAATGAGATTTGCTACCCATTTTAAATTCCTTGAGGCTAACTAGGATACATGTAACGCGTGTTTTACACAACTTAGCAATGAACTAAATGGATCAGGCATAGGATACAAATGACAATTTCTGTCTAATTCTTGCTGTATTCTGTTATTGTTATATTGGACTGAATCGAGAAAAGCTGACTCTGCACTAAGAAAAGTGTAGTAATTCAAAGAAAAAACAATTTAATTACATTAAAAGATAGTTGACCTCTTGAACATAGGAAGGAAATAGGAAATTTTCAATAAATTTTCAGTGCTTGGGTTGTGTTGGATTTAACAAGGGAATATTATGAGTTTGAATTGTGTTTAAATATATATATATATATATATGGATACAAGGTGAAATAGTTTATCTTGAAGATTTGGTATTGTTTATTAAAAAATGAAACTAGTTGGAAAACAATAACACTATAGACATGAATTTTACTTTTCATGTCCAGGTTTTTAGGAACCATTATCCCTACATAGAAGGTAGTGTATTACCTTCTAGTTCCTGAAGTTATTCAGGAATTGGTAAGCAGTTCGTGTTTCCTGCTTCAAACACTATGTGCACATAATCTAAATACCTTCCTTAACGCCTCCACGCATGCATCTTTTCCTCCTAAGCTTGCAGAAGAGCTGTGTTTGAATGTGCTTAGATATACATCTTCACAGAATCAAGGCTTAGAACATCTGTACTACTTTGTAACATTTTTGGTCTTTATATTTCATACTGAACTGGAAAGGCACAGCAAAGGAAACTTATTTGAAGAAAAACACTGTGTGCAAAAAGGATAAAGCATGCCTATTATTGGTCTCTGTCACTGCAATAAGTAATCTCATCAAAACTGGAAAAAGAAAAGAAGTATAAAAAATTTTAGGTGTTTTCCAAGATTTTGTTGTTGAGCAGACACTTTTGTGATGTATGTAACATGTTGTTACATATATTACCATAACTTAAGTTATGGAACTAATTTGGTTTTGGAAGTTGATTCTATATTTAATAATAATCCCCTGTTCTTAACACTGGTTTGTCAGTTTTCACTTTAGCCAGTTTGCTGCAGAGCTGTGTTCTAGTGTCCTGCATCAACTGGTGTAGCTTATGTGACTAAAAACACCTTTCCTGGTACTTTGCATTTACTCCAGCTGACAGACTATGGTGGTACATGCAGCCAGCTACATGCTGATGCTATTGGAAAGGCAACTACACTGTTTTGGTGGGGCAAACTAATTATCTTAAAGCTGGCTATCTTTTCCAAGGAAGATAGGCTGGAATGCTGGAGACCATCAGATACTCTATTTTATGGCTACCTGGAGGAATTCTTCTTTTGAAGATAGTAGCACTGAAAATTGCTGTTATGATCAGATCAAACCATCTGCAGCATTTTCTGTCACTGAGTATGGACTGAGTAAACTCTTCCTAGCCGTTTGGTATAATCAGCATCATATAAAATGTGATTGGGTTCTTGAGGCAGGCTATGGACAGGAAAGCAAAATCAAACTCTTGTTCTAAATGGCAGCAACTCTTTACAACAAACCTTCTGCTTCAGGTTATAGTATTTAGGAACAGACTTCAGTTATTTACCTGAATGCTAATTACTAATGATTGCAAATAGCACATAGGTTTAAGTAAAAGTCTTTCAGCAGAAAACAAATCTGAATGAAAGTAAATTTCATAGGGAGAATAAGGCTTAATTTCATTATTTCTTCACAGTAATAACACTTGTATTGGGAGTTGTGGCAAGTAAACACTGGAAAAGGTATATGGATATCCCTGGTAGTAATCTCTAGCCCTTAATCACTTAATACACTTTGTAGTAGTAATGTGCCTACAAAACCACCATGTGGTAATACTCTAGGTCTATGTGGAGCAGTACCTTTAATTTCAGAATTCTGACACTCCTGAAGTGTGGGAGACAGGAGCAGGGACAGCCCAGAGGCCCCTTCTAAGCCCAGGGTTTGGGTATTTCAACAACCTTCCCATGAGTCCTGGAGCACCTGCAGCTCAGTGACCAAACCTGGAGAAGGGCACTCCCATCTTCACCAGGTGTCCTCTATATCCCACACCTCCATCTTCACCAGGTGACCTTTATTAACATTTCACCCCCTATATTCCCACACTGAGACTATTGCCAATTGCTTTACCCCATCTAAGGTTCACACTGAAAGTTAGTTTATACCGTAGACAGTTTACATGTACCTTTGCTTATCTCTATCTTGCCCATTTTTTAATTTTTGTCTTACTAATGCATGACATACTGAAGCACCATTTAGTGCTGGTTAATATTAGTATTACAAAAGGGACCTGTTAA
Source organism: Tinamus guttatus (assembly GCF_000705375.1). Next base: position 22,398 of record NW_010579439.1, on the reverse strand, counting down.
AAAAACAAACAAAAAAAAAAAAAAACAAAAAAAAACAAGTAACTACTTAAACCTATAATAACATTAGATGTTAATATTTTCCTGAAATGAATCTGTTGCAAGAAGTGTTTGCAGGAAGAGTAACTCAGAAAGCATGACCAACTGAAACCAAAGCACGTAATGGACTTCAGGTATCCTCCAGTGTGAATGACTCTTGAAAGTTCTGTGCTAGTTCACAAAGGAAAATGATGGTGCATGTGCAGTAAGGACAGCAGGGAGCCTCTTGAAGGAACGAGTAACTCTGAGGGTTTTTAAACATGCCTAGATTTATCAAGAAAGACATCAACTTTTATTGCTGACCTTCCCCAAAGGGAACCTAGCAACAACGAAGCTGCGAGGCTTTTAAGTCAAAAAGAGGTTGAGAGGGATACTGCATACTTTGGCTGGTACCATTACACTACTGCAGAGCGCTCTGTGATTAAAATGTTCTTGTACTTCATATGGCAGTTCTGTAATAAACAGAGAACCCAGAGGCATTCAGATGTCTCTGAAAACAGTGCAGCAGCAGGGCAGTTATCTCAGTACCTTTTGTAGAAGATACTTCTGATAAGCGAGTTACCGGAAAAATAGATTGAAATCTGAATATTGCTTTTATTTTCTAGCAGTTCCTTAATTATACCAGCTGACACACTGATGACTAATATATCCTTGAAAGTCTAAGTTACCACATCTGTGTGGTTTGCTTGACTGATTAAATGGATATGAGTATTAACATGTGAGTAGTAATGAGTCCTATCAGAGGAGAGCAGTACCTTGAGCATTCCTATGAGAAAACATAGATGTGTCTAGCATAAGCCTGGATGGGGCATAGCTTTTTGGGACTGAGTATGGTCTTGCCTGTAAAATGACACATAATTAAGTTGTTTGGGATTTAGTCATATCTATGTAGCCACTGAAACTCAGCCCTAAGGTTCTGTGTGTGATTTTGTTTGTTTTTAACTGGCTGAGCTGTACAGACAGAGGTTAAATGCAGCAGAGGAGAGTACTTCTTGGGGAAAAAAGAGATAAAAGCTATTCTGCACCAGGTAAAAATATTCTTAACTCTGAATACTTTGAATATGGAGAACTTTCTAGTGACACAGATGGTTGGCCAAAGGTATTACTCACCACAAGACATGGTCTTAGGCAGGGTCTTAGATGGCCCTCTTGAGACAGGCGTGTGAATGTTATCCTTGGAAAAAGGCAAGGAATCACTAAAAGCTATCTCTGATAGAACATATCATCTTTTAGATCTGATGAATTAAAATATTTTCAAATAAGAAATAAAAGGTTATGTTTTCCCCTGTTGGGCAAAATGATTCCATTGCTAGAGAAAATACATATTACTAAACACAGTATAACTGAATAGGATTCTAACAGCTTTTTTAGAAAACATACTACAAAGCTTCTTACTCTTTATTCTGAAACATAGAGAAGGGAACTTTTGCACCAAATGCTACCAGAGGGATAACAAATACTTATGGAATTATGCGCTCTAACACCTAGATAAATTCACATATTCCACTGGTTTTGCCTGAAGCACTTCTCAATAATGACTTGCCTTGAGGTTTTTTCCCCCCTCTCCAGAGTGAAATATCTAAAGCAAAAACATAAGTCTTGAAAGATGAAACAACGCTTTCCAACTTGGGAACTTCAGACTTCTCCATTACTGTTTTACTTTCTCACTTTTTTAAAAGTACAAGTTGGAAAGGCTAAATACAGAAAACAGAAATATTTATTTCAAGTGCTCTTAGACAAACAGACAGCTTAGTGATCACAAGTTACTAACCTCAAAATGTACTGGATAACTGGTTAACACAAAGTTAACACATAACATACCCACCTTGAAAATATAGGAATATGAATCTTTATGCATCATACACTTACTGTGACACAGAAGGAAAAAAATTGTTTTTTTTCTTATTACCTTATATAATATTGTAGCCAACTGGGGTGAATGAAGAACACAGAATTATGCTTTTGGCATAGGTAAATCAAATTAAAAACTCTTCACAGGTTTGTTCCCCCGCAGGACAAATGGGTCTATGGCAGGTTTGTATGACAATGGTGGGTTTATACGGCAACGGTGAAAGAAAGCAAAAGACCAGGTCTTTTGACCTCACCTTTGCTTGTGGATGATGGTTGTGGATGTTGGACAGTCCATGTCCATGCAGACTGAGAATGCATGTGCTCTGAACACTGCTGAGCTCGGGTGAGAAGAGAATGCATAGGATCAAAATATGTCTCTAAATCTTATATTAGTGACTCGGCATGCTTAAGGTGATCAGGGACTATGTTAACACCTTGAAAAGACTGCAGAATGGATCTTGAGAAGATGCTTGTTTCACATTGTTCCCAACATCATAAAGAATTGGACGTAGCATTAGATGTTCTAATTTTTCTTAAATGTAGAATTTTAAATATGGTTATTAAGTAGTTTGACTAATTGGAGGCTTATTGGTTTAAAAATGAAGGTTACCTGACCTGGCTTCTGTGACTCTCTTCAGCCAACAGTCTTAAGATGATGCTGGGTTGTTCCATCTCTAGAAGGATGGTGGCTGCCCAAGGCAGAGACCCTTCACAGCATGTGCTAGCACAGTTGGTTTATCAACTGCTAAACATCCTGGGTGGGCAGAATCCTGCACTTACTGTTTCCTGAATTTAGACAATTTCAAAGCAAAGTGTTGGTAAGAGGCATGTAGTTATCAAATAACGATTCCCCACTGCAGTGTTTTTCTTAGCAGTAGTTGAAAAACCTATGATATTTTCTTTGTTTTCTAAAGTGTAGCTCAAAACCTTACAACAAACTTCAGAGGAAAATCTTGCCACTCTGGACTCATGTTAATGAGGAAGCCTTGGAAAGACACCCATTACAATGAACTTTATTTAAACGTTTGACCACTGAGTATACTCTATTCATAATTTTAACGCTTCCCAATGGGATCTTTATGGTACATTTCTATAAATTAAGCATTCATTGCATAAAACTGCACTCATTTGTCAGCATACTATATAACTTATCACAAAAACAGATAAACCAATAAAATATTCTGAAATACATGTAACAGTGGTAAGCAGATAATAAGTAACAGCTTATCTTCACAGGAAACAGCTCTAAATGAATCCCTCTTGAATTCATTTAATTAAGAAGCTGAAAAGGAGAGAAAAAGAGATTAAGTGCTGAAAAATGCATATAAAATATGGCATCACAATTATTTTTAACAGAATAAGCAAGTACTTCAAAACACTCATTTGAGAAGTCATTCAAGACATGCATGATGATCTCTTAAATTTTTATATCCCTTTAAGTAATTGCTAAGCAAGCATGAAAGTTATCAAAATAAATAAAAGTTGAGTGACTGAAACTTAAATTTTCCTATTAAAATTTTTTAAAAAGCAAAATGTACTTCAAACACCAATCAAATTCTGCATCTGCTCTTACTATTTAAGTGAGAACTTCCTCTCCCAAGAGCTGTTTGATTTATTCGGGATGTTCTTCCTCATTGTTAAACTGGCCATAGAGTGCAGAGAGTCTAGAGAACTTGGCAAGGCTCAGTAGGGCTGCACACACTTGGATTCTTTTCCCTTGGAACAAAACTTCATACTTTGAAATCCTTAAATTGAAGTTATGATAAGCAATATATGTATTTTTAAAGCACTTCAGTAAAGAGTTATCTTACAAAGTGGGAAGTCTTGTGTATGGACACATAATCTACACTATGTGAAGTACAGAATGGAGGAGTGTCTTTAACTTCACTGCCTCTAGCTTTCATAAAACATATAAACATCTTTCATCTCCTTGCAGATATGTAGTGTGCTCTAGCATACACATGCTGCAGTAACTTGTCAGTTTTCCATTCATTGCATAACTGCTTAATCATTACAAAACATCTATGCAAAACTGTTAGCTTAAAAGATGGTACCAGCATAAAGATTTCTCTGCTGCAAGAAGCTGACAAGCTCACTAGGCAAGATGCATAAACCAAGGCAAAATAGATGACTGCTGTTGGAAGCTGGAGGGTGAAGTGATGTTTTTCCACCTCTCATATCAAGAACAACTTCACAGAGGTGGAAATTGTAAGGCGGTGAATGAAGAAGTAAGAGAAGGCTGTGCATATTAAGACCTTCCCTGCTCAGAAAGGTAATCCAGATCATGGTATGAGGCCACGTATAGGAAAAAAAGTAAGATAGGAGAGTAACAATGGTGTAGTAAAAGAAAATGTATGTGGTGAGAAGAGTGAAGGACTGAAGATTACAATTAAAAGGAACAGGGGGTTGGACTAGATGATCTCTAGAGGTCCCTGCCAACCTCAGCCCTTCTGGGAATATAAATTTGCTAATTAAAGACTTAATGATGTGCTTATAACTGTAGAGAAAGGTAGTCATCAATATTGTAAATATCAGGTGTGATTTTTGGATAAATAGACACTGCCATATTTATTGTTCCTTAGAAGTCTGCTTACAGAAAGACTATCTTTAGCTATTAGGAGATAATACTGATAAGGCAAAAAGTTAAGACTATGTAGAAGACAGTAGCAGAAAAGGAGAGGGAGAAGGAAAGGTTTCTGAAAAATCAAGATGACAAATTGGACAACATATGTTGGAGCAACCCTGAAAACAAACAAAGCTCTATCATATCTGATTATGGAAAGCAGGGAAAAACAGAAAATCATGGCCAAACTGTTGCCTTTCAGACATGAACTAACCCTACTTAAGTAGAGGAGAGAAGAATACATTGTAAAGCCATGGGAAGACTTATGGGAAAGCCATAAAAGTGTTTTTTAAAGTTGAGTGGCAATCACATAAAGAAGGTTTGATTTAGAGAATGGCATGCCTGAAGTTTGAGACAAGGCACTGCCTTCTGAAAAGCTCTACTATGGGGTAAGACATCCTAAAACTCAGTTCTCCTGTTCTTTAAAGCACTGGAAACCAGCACTGATCTTAGAAGTGCTACAAAGCCGGGAATATGGAGGTCTGTGGATCTGCGTAAACTCAGTGAGGTATTAGATGGTTTGGGAAGCAAAGGAGACTGAGCTCTTTCCTCTTGCATTTCAGCAATTCTTTCTGGGCAGCTTCTTTCTAAAGAGCGTGTGGTCTAGCCAAAACATGGTAAATTTAAGATTCACCTGTGTGCTATTGTTCTCTCCGTGATTTCTGCAGATTTGGAGATAGCCTCCTATGTGTAATGGTATAGATTTGATGTGAATTTAAGTATTTATTAGAAGTGGATTTATCAGTTTATAAAACTTAAGTCAACTTAATTATGCATGAAGTCAATATGGGTAACATATCATCTAAGAAGCTGTTAGTATTAACAACCTTTATTAATAAATTTAATTTCAACAGTCTGCAAATACCATTTGTTACTAATATTTTACCTGTAGCTTTTAAATAACTACTCAATTTTAATCATTTGTATTTTTCAACTGCTCAATATTATGCAGGTTCTCTTTCCTGAAAGAACTAAATTATGATGAGGGTGGACATTTGTCATATGGTATGTATGGTGTATGCAGGAAATTTACACCTCTAAGGCATCTTGCAATTTGTCTATTCTTGATGCATTGGCTGTTTTAATTTAAGCAATAAATGAATACTTCATGTCTGACTTAACATTTTACCTCTTTAAAAGTAAGCCATCCCTTATTATGCTTTCTTGGAGCTTAGTTTCCCTTCTCTATTAGTAAATACAGAACATTTTTCCGTTCTATCACTATATAGTTTTGAAAGACTGATTATCTATACTGAAGTCTTATACATGTATAAGACTTTTCAATACTATCCTGATACAATGGCTAAAAAGGACAATCTGATAATGAAGTACTTAACTGCACTTATCAAAAAACCTTAAAGCACCGAAAGCAGCTTAATAAAAAAAAAAAAAAACATGAAAACGCAAATTTTCGTGTGTACAAATAATCTAAAATCAGTTTTAAAAACCTGCAGATGGTGAGACATGTTGATTTGAAAGCATAACTGGAGATGTCAACAATAAAGGAATTGTTCCAAGAAACTCACCCACAAACACAACACATTAGCTGGTAAATTTCAGTCAATGCTCAAAAGAGAGAGGCCTTTTTTAAGCACTAGTAAATAGATAACGCTTCTATCTGTCTCATCTTCCCGAAGAAGCCCAGACTACAAATATTTACACTGCTATCACTCCCTAGCTCAAGTTGCAAAGCTGCTCTTACAAAAGCTGGTTAATGTTCAAATTTAATGGGTACCATCTTGAAACTACTTATCAAAACAGTGTCAAGCAAAAGTTGTCCTTGTCTTGGGAGATTTTTAAACTTGTTTGAATAGGTCTGATTTTTAACTAAGAAAAATAGCAAAGATGAGGTGATAGCAATTGCCTAAAGCATGTGAAATATTATAGTCTGTAGTAGTGCACTGATATTTTAATCCATTTTATGGGCTCTCAGTATTCTTCTAAATAGGCTTTTGGACTAGTGCTTTCTGGATTGCAATGGCTTAATGTGTAATTTTCATAGAACCTCCTAATTTCAGCTTTCATTTTCAAGCTCTTTCATGAGCAGTTATCTTATCAGTCATAGTTCTGGTGTATAAATAATTTTTTCTGTCCTTCTCTTGTAGTTACTTGACAGAAAAAAAAATCAATGCTAATGTAATAAATTTATCACTCAATCACTTAATAATACTTAATCCCTAAAAGGGGAGAAAAGTCTTTCCCAAAAGATTCTCTTGGATATACGAATAGTCTTGTATGAAGAGAAAATGCCCAGTCTGGAAAGTGGCATTTCTTTGATAAATAAATGTTATATTTCAACAGTTAATGATAGCAATTAAAATAAAAGGCTTAGCAACAGGAAAAAAATCCATCCTGCTCCTGTTCTTATTTTTATGTGGGCATTAAAAGGCCTTGCCGTGGTAAGAAAACAGCTGAGAGGCATTCATTACATGCTGGCTGAGTACTCATCATGATTCTATCTATTTAGTAAGAAACTTCAATAACAGAATTTATGAGTGTATCTTATTGTTGTTTTTTGCCTAACCTCTCCCATTGAGTGTATATTTCTAAGGATATTTTACCTGCATATTCATCACATTATAAAAAAGAAAAAAAAAAAAACATTAGGAAAAAATGGAAGGAAGAATCAAAAACCCTCACAGGAAATATCTAAGAGGGCTGGAAAAAGTGCTATTTTCCCCTCCCACATACATATACAGACTCCTAAAGAGCACATTCACATACGTGTGCTTTTTATCTAAGACTCTCTTTATTCTTTTGTCACTGTAAAGAACAATGACAATGGCATTACAAGGGTGAAGCAAATATGCAAAAAACAAGAAGAAGAAGCAACAGTCCTTCTCTAGTCTTTTAACTCATGATTTATTTTCATCTACCTTTATTTTGTTCTATCTTTACAAGATGCAAGTCAGTGGCGACAAAAAAGATGCACAGCAGGCTCTGTTACTTCTCCAATTTTTACTGATGCATGCTGCTTCACAGAAGACTTATTTGGCTGTTCAGTGACAGAGTACACAAGTAATTTAGTTTATTTGACTTTCTTTGAAATATGACCGTAAAGTTGATGCTTGAAAATGTGTATATAGGATTAAAATTCCAGTTTTCTTTAAAGACTGCTTTAGGCATGCCTAAAGCATGTTAATACCTATTTCAAGCTATATGCATATACCCAGTAAAAGCTTCTGTTCTTAAGAAACAGTGTCTGGTTTTGTAGCAAACAAATTTTTCCATAAGGGCGGCATGGTTGAGATTGCTGAGGTGTGAAAGAATCAACAGCATGTTTATTTACAATAGTGCTACAGAAAATGGGGTCAGAGCTCCCCAAGAGAGACGCGGAAACCTCAAATATTTAATGCTGAAAGGAGCAAATAAGTAAATAACTCATTTGAAAACTAGCAAATGAAAGCAAACGAAAACCATACATGGTTCATTTTGTTATGAACTTCCTTGATGGGTGGGCATTATGACTAGTAAGCTGCAATAGTGAGTTTACTTTGCTTCTTAGAGCAGAATTTGGTTTTATGGATCTAAAAATTCCTTCATTTTAACAGGATGTAGCAATACCTGATTATAACAGGGTTGTGACAAATCATTTCTTTTAGCACCACCTTGGAATTCTTCTGGTCTTTTCTTTAGCTGTTTTAGCACAGGAATAAGTGCACTTTTCTTACATATGCATTGTACATTTAATTACATTTCTTGAACTTAAAGGTTTAACATAATTCTTAAGTTCTTTCTCTCCTTTTTTTTCCTGCTTTTTGATTTCCTTCATTCTTATCTTAGATACTAACTGCTGACTTTAAAGTCTACACAGGGCTCTAACTTCTGCTAGACATTCCATAGGAAAGACAAGTAAATTGAGGAGAAAAAAAAAGTGGCTTCCAGAATCTCTGATACTTTATCAAATATAGATGCAATGACGAAAACAGAAAATCTGTCCCCCTGAAAACACACAGTAAAAGTGTAAGTAAGAAAATGCAAGAGAAAACTCAATATTACTTAAAATGTCACACGTAGGAAAACTGAAATCTGTCACCCTGAGCTTCCCCAAGGCTAAAAGGTTATCTCTAGAAGGGAGAGCAGGAGGCTGAACAGACTATCCCAGAATACAAACTACTAGCTACACAGTAACAAGACCTTGCACTATTAGACAATTGGGATCTTTATAAACCTCTTCCCTTGACAGGCAAGAGCAAGAAGCAGGAGCAGACCTTCTGCAACTATTGCAAGAGGAAGAGTTTCCTATCTTGAATATGTGTTATTGAATGACAGGAATCTAGACTAAATGTCATTTACACTTGAAGAGAATAGAACAATAAAATAGTTTAGGGTCTGACAGCAAAAGCTAACAGAAAAAAAATATCCATCATCTTAAGTGAGATTGGTTTAGTTGGATATACATGCATTTGGAGATTTCAAAATAAAAAAAATGGCCTAATGTACTTAAGCGTATGCTCAGTTATGGGTGATAAAGCATATAAAATGTTAGTTGTCTGTGAGCATTAACAAGAGAAAAGGTTAAAATGGAAAAAAAGACTGGGGCAAAAGGAAGAAAAGCACAATCTCAACTAGGATCAGTAGCTGATAGCTTGAAACTGTTGTCTTGGGGGAGACCAAGTAGAAGAACTATTTCTCATGAAAAATACTTTAGTAAACTTAAAACAGAAGTTTGGAAGATAAAGATCTAGTTTGTTCTACAAACTAAATAACTAGGGAAATGTCATTGTATTGCAAAGAAGCCTGGTCTGTCATTTCTAAATCACTGCTGACTTTGCTTTCCTTGATTCCTTCCTCTAGTGATGCTTTTTCATTTTTCTGAAAATGATGCCAGAATCATGAGAAAATGATATGGGCTACCCCTCTCTGTTCATGACTAAAACTACTTTTTTAGTTTACTAAAAAAGAACAGGACAGCTGATGTGAAGATGTAAATCAGAAGTCTAGACTGTAGATAACCTGCCACCCAAAAGCATCCACCTGCACAGTGCAGAACTCAGAAAATCAGAACTCAGCACTAAACACTGTTTTTTTTGTGTGTGTCTTTTATATCTATTTTATAGCTAGAATGTGTGTATATAAAGATAGACAAATAAATACCTAGAGGGCTAAACATTCAAGCAGATGTTTCCTTTTGCACTTTCCCTGGAGTACTTGTAGATGCTATGTTCTGTGCTCAAAAGTGTTGGTCTAACAACCACGTTAAGCTTCTTGGCTTGCTTGAATGAACCATCATTCTCACTGCTTTGTCCTGCTCCCCAGGACTTCAGTGATAAACATTAAAATAGCTTTTAGGTAAGATTTTGTTAAAACATACACAATGATATTAAAATATATAAAATTATATAAATTATCTAAAGTGATAATTTAATAAAATATTACCTATAGGGGTAGCCATGGTATTTGGAGCGAAATATTGACAACAGGAAGCTGAAGAAAAAGACCACCAGACCCAGGCCTACCAGGCATATTACTGGAAAGAAAATAAATTTGTTTACTAGCACATAAAAGATTTGAATCTAGACTGTCTACAAAGAATATTATTTATGTCAATAAATTTTGACACAGAATATAGGAGTGTTGCTGCCTTGCTACTGATGCCCACTATATTCTGACAGGACTGCAAACACATGCGGAAATAATATTTATGGTTATTAAGCAAAATAACTTGTCAGTATGAACATATTTTCAAGAAAAGGGAATAGCAATTTGCAACTCAAACGCCTGTGGATGTAAACACCTTACTGCTGATAATGGATTTAATAACTCTGTAAATTATATATATCAAGCAATGTAATTTCAGGTATTTGCTGCTTCTTTCCAGAAAACAAATTATATTTAGAAAAAAATCCTTTCACTAATGAAGTCATGTTCTCTCTAGTCAGTTAGGGCTAAGGTAATGGTAAAGGCAGTATAGAAACTACCTTATCTAGCTCCTTGTGGCCAGAACATTCCACGTAATAAGATATAAGGCTGGTGGCCAGATTACTTTTTTTCCTCTGAATGTTATAGCCTAAATCTTTAGGCTGATGATAAGTAAGAATGATGCAAACCTTTTGACAGTATCCAGATGCAAGCACTTTGAGCCTTCTCAGGCTAAGAACAAACTAGGAAAGTGCTTATATTAACAAATAAAGTTTGACATCAAATGGCACCTGTACAGTAATAATGTAAAACCTTTCAATCAGGATAGCCTGTTCAACTGTGTGTAAAAAACGGCAGCACCTTACAAGCTGATGCATATAGTGGAGATGCATTCATCTCCATTAGATAATCTTTCAATTCTAGTGAACTAATTTGAATTTAAAGACTTTTCTTATACTTTTTCTTGTTTAGTCAAACCATTGCTATTTAATTGCAATATTCATGATTCAAATATGTTCTGGCTTTGAGTAAAGATGAAGCAGCCATCAAGCCTGTGAAACTGATATATATTTTTCATTAAAATTCTCTATGTGAGAGCTAATATGCCAAAATATATATATTTTTTGCAACTTTGAGAAAACTACCTACATATTGTTATATACTTCATTGCAAAGAACTTTAACTATCATTTCAAAGTATGGATTGGCAAGTATAAACAGTGGAAGGCATGTACACAGAAAAAGCATTTCCATTAGGGTCACAAGCAGAATAGAGTTTGAATGCGTACTGTATCCCAGTGTTATTTTATTATGTTCAGCTTCACAGACTAAGATGTCACCTTCCCAAGATGTCAGGTTGTAAGATTATATTCTAATGAAACTTCTCTGAATGTCTCTCCTGACTTTGGTATCAAAGCGAGTGGCGGGGAGGGGGGATTAGGAGTTTAGGTACCTACAGCTCATTGAAAGAAACCACAAAATCACTGAATGCAAAAGTCTTGTGAGTACCGCACAGAAGATTCTAAGAAATGAACTAAGAGAGAATGGTGAAGTAGTACAGAGTCAGGTATGTTTAAAAGGTCTTGAATTCCTTACATTAGAAAAGAAAGTGGCTGTGCAATGTAAGAACTAGGAAGTTTAAATCTGTGTGCTTAAGAAATTCACGGTCAAAAAAAGCTTCTAAATATTCTGAATGACAAAATATCAGAAAAATATAAAATTTGCATGTCAAGCTGAGATCCTTTGGACAATAGAGATTAAAATATGTCTGTACCACATCTGCTGTTGGGTTCTCACCTTCAAAGTGTACCTAGTAAAATAATTTTCATACTCTTTGGAATGTTGTCATCTTAAGCAACTTAAATGCCTAAATTCATTTTGCAAATAGTGTTTTGAAACTTTTGTACATTGCATCATTACAACTGAAGAGCCAAAAATACTTCATATTGTACAGTACTACAGTGAGTAGATACTGTTTCAAGTAGTAACTTGGTTATGTATGCTTAACATGTTTTTATATTGTTATAATTTTATGTGAATGCAGGTTTGGTACTCTCTCATACTCTATCCTGCAAAATGTAAAAATTGCTCTAAGGGAAATTTTTTGAAAAACTTTTGAAAAAACATATATATATGTATTTTTTCAATTTCTTATAACTGTGTAAATATTTTCTTAATTGTACTAAGTAACTTACTTCTCCTTTTTCCAACATCGCCTTTGGACGTAGCAGCTTCATTCAGGAGCACCATTCCCATGGTTATAGCAGCATCTATATGGCTATTGTCAAGGAAACAGCAGAACACGAGGGCATCTCAAGAAAGCCACAAAGACACATCTTACAAACTAAAACTTTCATGCAATGAAACTGTGTATGTAGATATCAAGTTCCATATCACACTCTGTACTGAACAATTATACTCATCTGTGGCAAAAATGTGCAGCAACCTTTTTATTGCCACATTCTACATAGGAAAGGAAGGATGACTCAAGCAGCTGCAAATGCTGCGAGTAGGGCAAGTTTTGATAGTTGTGAAAATGAACATTCCCCAATACCTTACAGTATGCTGTATCTTAAAAGGGAAATATTATAGAAAAGGGAGACTTAAAAAAGCAGAAAACATTCAGTGTTATTGCACACAGTTCTTTTAATTCATTGATTATTTGATTCACACTAAAGCACTGAAGTGCTTTTAGATTAGATAGACATTATCTCCCTTTTTAGTTTCATACTGCTTAATAATTCATCAGAGAAACATCTCAAAGGCAAAGTCCTGTCACTTTCAGTGTTTTACTGTCTAATTTTAAGTGTTACAAGTGTGAGCAAGTACATAATGATAAAATTATCAAATGCAGCAACATCTTAAACCATTCACTTAATTGTTTATTTGAAACTATGAATAAAAAGCAAGGAGGTTACTACTGTGCTTAGCACCTGTTCTGAACAGGAGGCATGTGTGAATGCCAGACTGAAGCAGAAGTGCATCACGGGAGCTCACAATTTCAAAAAACATCAACTTGGACAATACATATTTTGACAGTTTTTTTTACTATATGCATAGCATGCTCCAATATTCTTTGCTTAATCAAGTAAATCTGCATTTCAAAAGACAGGCTAATCCATCTCACATCCATCTACCTTTTTTTTTAATCTCCATGTCTACAGATACCTCTGTGTTCTGCAGATACTGTTATTCCTTAGGAAATGATACACTATTTTTAATTGTGTCAGCATCTTATTTCTGTCTTGGTTTATGTTTCAAGAAACAGAATCAGACAACAAGGTGATAAACTTGAACCTTAGACATGACTTCTTCAAAAGTTCACATGAGACCCGGTCCTGCAGGTAATGGAATTGTGTAATGTGGACTTGAACACTGATTTAAAAGGCATCAGAGCTCAGCAAAGAATGGTACTTTGCAAATTAGCTAGTATCTTTAAATGCAGAGTTTACAGACTAGATTTTCATTTATTTAGAGAATTCTGTAAAATACATACTCTAATAAAAAAAGTTCCTATTAAACTGAAGCATGCAATATGAAAACCATAATAAAAATATTCCAGAACCTGAACTTGACAAAATATTCATTAACCAGACTATAGGTCAATCAGGTCAATTTAGTTTTAAGTTAATCAGGTCAATTTAGTTTTTGAATTACATAAATAAAAAGGAATCCATGAGACAATGTCAATTGAAAAGGCAAAAATTATTTTCTAAAAATTTTCTTGTTAAAATTCATTCAGGAGGATATGTACGGAGCATAAGGGACAGGAAATCTCCTGTGATACTTATAAGCTTCTATGTAGGAAGAAGAAATGAAATAATGTCAAAAAAAGAACAAATTATTTCTCCACTTTCAGAAGTTAAAAAAGCATAAAAGTGAATCAATGGAGAAAGCTGGAACAGGAAGGGCTGAAAAAAAAAACAAGCCATAGCAAAAATCAGACTTCATATATATTTTTATCCTACTAAGAAACTGCCTCATGTAGCATTGTCTAAAATAATTTTATTTTCCCAGATCTCTCATTTAGGTTTAGAGCAGTATTATATAAGTCTTAGCTTAACTGAATCTGGGGAAAAAAAAAAATTGAGGGCAACTTATCAGAACCTTTTAGGTAAGTGTTAGTCTCTTCAAAGGTTTTAAACTGCTTCATAAGTAGAATTTATTTGCTTGATTATTACATGCAATACTGCACTTAATAGTTGCACTTAAAGTAGTTCTTTGCCATTTCCCTTACCTGCTTGCTTCTGAGGAAAAGAAAAAAAATCCAAAAAACCCAACAACACTAAAAAGACTTTTGGCAGACGACGATTTTCTAACAGAGTTCCTATTTCCTTATCTGATTGTATTTTTAATCTAATGTCCTTATCCTCAGGAAGAACAGTTTCACAAAAGGAATTGTCTCTTTGCAATGGAGAATTTTGGAGCATCTCTATAACCAACTGAACTGGGCTGATTTTTTTCTCTGTTTGGAGTGTCACATTATTACTGCTACAGCTTCACTCACATTGTCACTATTTTTGCTTCAACTCTTGCTTTCTATCTCTCATCATCATTGATGAGCTTTTATCCTCACTTGGTTAATTCTTAGCTTCAGTGACAGTGGTTTCATAGCTTTACACAGTAACGCTCAGCATTTACTTTACAATGTTGAAATAAATACTCAGTATCACTGACTTGTGATTTCAATGCAATCATAAGCTGTTTACCATAGAATATTTAACTGAAGTCTTTTTTTTTGTTGTTTCGTGTTTGTAATTTTATACATGTTAATATTCTACAAAGAACAGTGATTGTCCTATCCCTGAAAATAACCTTTTACAAGATCATATTCCCCTTGCAGCACAGAATTTAAAATTTTGGCAACTGGTTAATTGGCCAGTTTTCTATCCAGAAAAAAAAGTCATCAAAAGATTTATTTTCTAATTTATCACCCTCACTGTGCATTATGAAACTGTTTTGAAAAGATGAGAAGAATGTGTCACTCAGATAAAGCATGGTAGTAAATATTTCAAATTCAGAGGTTCATATTTCCTGACAAATGTATTCCTGTCAATAATTTGTGCGTGTGTGTTTGTGTAAACCCAGTAGCATTTCTTTTAATTTTTAATTTGGAATGATTTTATTTGTACACATTAAACTTCTGCTGCCCCTTTTACCAGCTGGCAAATGTTTTTCATAAAAAATGATAACACATTATTTAGCTAGGGCTTTTGAAAAGGTTCTGAATGCTTTGATATAAGAGGAAGAACAGTTTTAAAGCAGGATAAAAAACAAGCTCATCATTAAAATTTACAGGATGAAAAGATCAGCAGCAACTAAACATAACATTTAGCCCTGCAAAAACAAGACCCCTGATTGGCATTATTTTAAAAAAAAAAAAAAAAAAAAAAAAAAGAAAGAAACTTGACAGGATCAATACATTCCAGAGTGATAGAAAAAATGAAAAAAAATGCTAGTAAATTTTGGGTACTTTTAATTGCCATACTTTAATAGAAAATGTAAGTGCTATCAATTTCATTGAAAATATCCAAAAGGGAGAAAATCTGATAGGTCATTAGTTTGCTAATGTGATATATTATTTAGAACTTTCCTTGAGAAAATTGGTACTAACTAGTAGTGAGTAGGGAATAAAGAGAGGTGAGAAATAAGTTGATTGACACTTGGTTACTTTTGTGAAAAAAGTTTTGTGGGCTCATTCATATTCCACTGGATGACTGCCAAGAGTACAAAATCCTGCATTAGCATTATTCATATCAAGAAATTTTACCTTTGAGTTGCATACCACTTCATAACACATGAAATAGAAAAGCAAGTGAACAAAATACACTCTGCTTACATCTGTGCTCAATTTTATTGTTAACTAAAATGCAGACAGGGTATCACTCAAAATTGAAAGAGGGTTGCCAGCAGGTCAAGG
>NW_010579438.1:0-22001 GCF_000705375.1 Tinamus guttatus | reverse complement strand
TCCCCTGCTTTCGGGTCCTGATAGGGGCCCAGAGTTCAAGGCCTTACATGTTCACTTCAACCCAACTGAGGACTGCAGACGCTGCCGCAGAACTTTGGAGTTCTGGTACCCAGAGAACGAACAAGCTGTGGGCTGGGTGCATCATCCTCAGGAGAGCTCCTCTCCCCTAGGGCTCACAGCAAACTCCCTGGAATGGTCAGGCAGGGGCCTCTGCTCTGCAGGGGCTGGAGCAGACACAGGGCAGAAAAGCCCAGAGGCTTCGTGCAGCTGAGAGCAACTGCCAGTCAACAGGCTGCTCAGAATCTTGACTACAGTTAATACCTGTACCAAAGCCCTGTAATAGGCAGGGATCTGTAAACCAATTACACTCCTAACTGGAAGTGTTTCCCTTTTTACGATGTCTAAGCACTATCACCTTTCCCTTACAAAAAAACAAACAGGTGTTTGAAAGATATTTGTGTTTTATTTTCCTAATCTTGGAACATAACAAATGACCTGACATCATGGCATTTTTGCAAAAGAGTCGTGTTGTGTCCACCCTGACCCACCCTTGCATCTGGACATCAATATATAAATATTTACAATGCAAAAATAGGGAAGGAAGAGAAATAATATAGTCAAACTTAGACAAGGCCCTTTCTTTCTGACATCCCAGATTCTCAACACAAATGATTTCATTCACTTCTATCCTTATGGACACCCATTTGACAGTAATGGGCTTTATCTTCCGTTCTTAAAATATCTTAGGTGAAATATATTCACTCCTGCTTTGCTTCTACGGTTTGCTCCTGTTCAGCAGCTGTAGAATTTGCCCATTAAATCATTCCTACATGAAACTGCCAACAGCTTCTTTGAAAACAAAGAAAATCAGAATTGAGTTTATGTCCCAGGATATAGAGTTTCTCACACAGTCAAATACATCACAACACTGAAAATCAGCATAGGAAAATGCTTTCTATAGCTCTGGGTTCTAATCTGTCAGCTTTAACAAAAGCTACTCTCAAATAGAACAAGTACATAGAAAAAATAACCTTCTTATTTTCTTGTTAAAAAAGGAAAGGGTGCCTCCCAAAACAAAAGATGCAACTTCCTGGACACAGAAAAAAAGTTACAGTGGAGGGAGCTTACTAAATTAAGCATTTGTGGAAAGGGATGATGAACAAGCTGATTGGAAGAGGTTCTGTCAGCTCATTTAATCTGGTTGTCTTATAAACATCAGTGTAAAAAAACATACTTTTTTTTTTTCTTTTTTCTTTTTTTTTCCTTCTGCTATAGAGTGTCACACAATCACATGAGGAGAAACATGTTGCCTGCAGAAATGGTGGACACATATCGCACGCCACTTGGTGTAATTATGTTGACACTGATTGCCTTGTCCAACAAGAGGTTCAACATCCTTCGGATACCGAGGTGCAGTTACTAGAAACTGTTTCACATATGTGAGCTTCGTCTGCCCCTAGTGCCCAAAGAAATACGAAGCCTTGTTCTCTTGCCTTTATAATGTTCATTAAAGTCCAATCTAAAGCTTAGAAATCGAAGACTTTCATCGGAGCTGGTTGTCAGCAAGACCAAGAACTGCTGGACGATTCCCTAAGTGAGAAAGAAAAAGACAGGAGATCCCTAAGAACAGGTCAGATGTAATTTCTACGCGAACATGAGGTGGCCTCTACGTCTGGCAAAGAAGCAGCCAGAATCCAGGGAAACGCAGACACAAGCATTTATAAATAACTGTTAGCAACGGAGTTACATTGTATTCACACTTCCTGCAAAAACTCAGAATCTTCCTTTTGCCTTGAAATTGCTACCATACACAGCTCAGTGTCTTCAGCCTGCCCAGCTCTGACTTGCAAACGGAGCAGCCTCCTCGCTCGCCCTGCGGCAGCTCCTCGCACGGGGGCTGCCCAGCACCTTCCCCGGCCCTCCCAGGCCAGCCCCACAACACACTGGAGACCACTTAGGACTCAGGCCGTGCAAGCAGGACACCTCCACGTGGTCAGGACACTCAACATGGCCCCAGGCTGCAAGGACAAGCCAGGCCAAAACAGCCTGAAACCGCTGCTTGCTTCTGCAGCACCTAGTTGTGGCAGCCACAGGGGGAGCGCCACAGCAGCAAGTAGCACCGTTGAAGAGCAGGGGATCCGCGGCGCAGGGCAGCGGGTGCTGCAGACCCAGTGAGCAGCCCGTTTGCCTTCTGCGAGGCGTTGTCTGCGGGACGGAGCCCCCTGGCAGACGCAAGCATTTCCTGAGCCTGCCACTTCTGACCTATTTTCCTTCAAACTTCCATGTGAACTGAACTCTTTTGGCAATGCAGCACTTCATCCAGAGGAGCTATATCCTGGCAAAGCTATAGGTACCAGAGAACTGGATCTTGTGGTGGAAACTGCTGGAGAGAAGTGTTGGGAAGGGCTGTGCGCATGCTGAAAAAGTATGGAGTTGCCATTATAACTGCAGTAAATAATCTGTGCCTACTGTATTGTTACAAGCTAAAAGAAAATATCAATAACCAACTTTGCTCTCGAGCAGACTATATATTCCTTACTAATGGCAATGTATTGTTACAAGCTAAAAGAAAACATGTTAAAGGGTGTGTTAACTCAGAGGGGAAAAAAAATCCTTTACCAGGGAAGCAACACATGATTACATGTTTAATATTTGTCTAGATGCATATTTACGGAGAGTAAAAAGTAAAAAGAAAAAAGATAAAAGAAATATCAAGGAAAAAATAGGAATAAATCTGGTCCAAGAGGTCTAGGTCAAATTCAGCTTTAACATCATTAAATAAAACTAACATGTTTTCCCAACGTGATAAATAAGAGCATTTAAAAGGCACACTAAAAGACATTAAGGATTTCCCACGTGTGAAGGAAATGAGCTGTGCTAGGAGGGTGGTTTCCAGTGGGGCAGCTATGGCTGTGTCCCACCCTTGTGCTGCCTTCTGGCACGTGTTCCACGCAAGCTAAGAGCTGATTTTGCTGAGGAGAGAAAACTTTCAAACCAGATGCCAGAAATTAAGACAATGGGGGAATAAGGGCCCCTCAAACAAGGTGCATGTAGCCCTGACCACTCACCCACTGCCCCTGTTCACAGGTTCTGAAAAAAAGGAGCGTTTCTGTTAAGTCTTTAACAGTAACTTGCAAAGCCTGAGGAAACAAATGGAATGGCAAATTTTCCCCTCTTTATCAGTGGAACACAGATAATCACAGAAATCTGTTAAAGAACAGCAAACACAGACTTCTAAACAGACCAGCAAAAACAGAAGAAGAAATGCACAAATGACACATATAAATGCAGTATTAACACCTAACCTGCATTTGAAATTGATATCTCCATACCAAAACTCATAATCCATGCACAAAATATAACTAAGGAGCACCTGGTAAAAATGAGTCAGTATTCGAAGCTGTGAGCACATTTTGGGTATTGATTCTTGAAAATCTTTTATCCTCCTCTTTTCTTCCTCTTCTTCTGATGCAGTTACACCCCATTCGCCCTACAGAGACCAAACAAATAACGGGTCAATCTTCCCAAGTGGCTCCCAAGTCAACCTGCTACCTGTCCAAACAGCCCTGCTCAACTGAGCACTAGCAGAGCAAGAAACATGTAGCCTGTGCCAGCGAAACCACCAGCCCGCATGGCAGCTGGGTAGCACCTGAGGCTACTCAAGATGAACAACAGGCCTCCTGCACAAGGACAGGTTACACAGAGGCCATCTCACAGCCCTCGGAGGAAAAGAGAGGCTACCAAGGGAAGCTCAGCTTAACCGAGTCTCACCCCAGCACCACCCCTCTCCCCAATGGGTGGTACTCAGGCAGGCAGGGAGCTCCAACACTCAAGCTGAAAAGACTGAGAAGAGGCTGCTTCCATTCCCTGAGCCTAAAGGGGCCCCACACTTCCTGTCCTCCTAAGATCTATTCAAATAGACTTTGTGGGCAAGATAAACCATGAGCAATGTCATTCAGGAACTTGTTTGCATTCACAACCCACTTTTACATTTGCTCTAAAATGACTTTTACATTTGCTCCAAAAATAAATACTTGTTTCAGCTCCACATGTTGTCAAAAAGAAAAGAGAATTGGCTAGCAAGAAGCACAGATATCTGCCTCAATTAACTATTACACGCCAATGATACCATCACTGTACCTCAAGCTCCCGTTGTTTCTTTCTCTCTTCAAATTGCAACCTCCGCTGCAGCTCTTCCAAAGCAGCTCTGTACATGGCATCCTGGGCATTCTGGAGCTCAATGATCTGATCAAAAACCGCCCGAAGCTGGTTGAGAAGTACCTGGTACAACAGTAAGACATTGAGGAGAGTTCTACAGTCAAAGAGATTTAACTTACTATCATTCTTTGGAACATGCAAAAATTTAATCTTTTCTAACACCACTCTGGTTTGCAAAGCCCCAGATCAGGTGTGGCACGAGCCAGCAGCTTCTTAGGCCCAAAAGCAACTGGCTCAAGTTGTGGCAAGTTTTAGAATCAGCACCCATAAGTGAGCCCGGGGACTAGGTACAAACCCCAGCACAACCCCTGTATCCATGGGAGAAAAAGGACTTTTCCCGGTCGGCCTCTAACATAACAGAGGAAGACTGCTAACCCGTGAGTGAAGATCACAGAGCTACAGCATCACGCGAAGGCAACCACTTACCCTAGAGTCATTATCCAGCAAGCACCGAGCAATTATGGTATCCAGGAAAACTTCGTGAGCCGCAATGATATGATCCAGGTCCTGCGCTTGTTGGACCTTGTTCCAGAGCTCATCCCATGAACATTCAAGGACCTGGAGTAACGATTCAGGATTGGGCTATTGTGACTTGCCAGACGACAAGCTCTTTGCAATTTAACACACACAACAACACATTCAGTGTATTAAAAGTGCTTCTTTTGTAAGCAACCCATTAGGTGGATAAAGTGTACCTCAAATGTAATGTAATACTGCATTTGATGAATGAAATGGACCATTTCTGATGCCAGAACGTGACACTGATGCAGCACTCCAGAAAGCTCTGTAAAAAATTCAGAGAGATGGTATGTTAAAGATAGAAAGGACAGCAATGGCCACCAAATCAGCTTGGTAATGTCTTCTTTTTGCCAAATGAAGTACCCCCAAAAACAGCCACTAAACCAGTAGACAGTGCAGAAAACCTGTAGAGCAACACTAGCAAAAAACACCCTTGCCAATTCCCCAAGACAACAAAATACAACAAATTTTCCATGCACGCTTAGGTTGAAAGCCTAAGACTAGAGATCCGCAGTTGCTGCTTCTTCCACTCTCCTCAGATCTCTTGCGAGGAGCCTTGAAAGACAGAGAAGGCATAATTTCCATTACTTCCAAATGCCAAATCAAAACACCAAAACGTCTAAACCAAAATGGAGGGGGGCTGTAACAGGCCTGGGGAGTCCATGGCTCAGGTGTTCCAGCCTTAGTTCCTCAGGCCACCACAGACGCCCGGGGGAAAGCCACCCTCACAGCCTCAGCTGCTCACTGGAGAAGAGGTAGCTCTCTTGCAGAAGTGCAGTGGCAAGGAAACTGCTCAAGGACATAATTCTCCACGATGCAGATATCCAACATTTGAAAATAGGCAGAGGTGTGAAGAGAGGAAGTCCCCTCTCTGAAAAGCTGCCAAAGTGATTATGCAGCTGTAAACAAGCACTGACATTACTACAAAAGCAATGCTGCGTTTTCATACACAGGGATGTCACAGAACCACTCACTGCGCTGAGTGATGGACCTACAAGCTCCTCTGTTCTTCATTCCTCTCACCTTTGCCAGAAGAACGTCTCCAACACTTTATGTTGAATCAACTTGAAACAGGATCAGTGAAAATAACCTCTCCTGTTATTTGATCCTGCAGTGTCATTGTAGAAGTCGGACACATGAGCCAAATAGCAGCGATTCCTTAACCTTGGTGACAATGATGTATACCTATTCCTACTTGAGATTAATGCAGGCAGACGTTACTGCCAGTGCCATAAAAACACACTTCTAGATTAGAGAGACAAGTACAGGCCAATATCTGATTGCCAAGAAGTCACTCACTTGACTAAACTGCAAGCGTCCCAGCTTTTCAAAGGTCACATGGCAAAGGTGAGGGTTTCACCCACACCAGCGTTAGACACTCCCATGCTTGAGGCCGGCAGAATTAAGGAAGTAGCGGAATTGCTTCCAGTACTTGAAAGTGAAAGGCAAGCAAAGAGCTTGAGTATTAGCGACTCTAACTGAGAACAGCTAGGCAAAGGATGGAGGAGGAAAGTGCTCCAGTCAGTCCAGCAGTCCCTGCTTGGGAATTTCTCCTAAGAGGCAAATGGGTGAAAACACCAAGACTGCAGGCATCCAGGTCCTGTAACACCAAAGCTGGGCAACACCTGGGCAGGCTACACTAAACCTGGATACTGACGTTTCCACTACAGCCCTCACCAGGCAGGCAGATCCTCACTCTGAACACAGAGATACTTCTTGGTAAACACTACCACACCACTAGGAAGAGAAGCTCTCTGGAGCTATAGTTCCTGAGAGACATGCAGCGAGGTCAGGAAGTCAAGCTTGAGCCAGCACTCATGCTCACAGATACTGTGATGTTCTCAGCTCAAAAGTGTGATGAGAGGCTCCCAATCCATTCAGAGACTATCCGAGATGCTTACAGCATCAGACCACCCAGTCTTGCGCTTCAGACTTTCCAGTCCCTCTCCAAAAGCTGCCTCTGCTGCCTAGCGGAGCCTCTTGTGCTCGGAGCTAAGCCAGAGCACAGGGAGAGCAGGAGGTGAAGAGGCCTCGTTTCGGAAGGCTGCTCACTGAGTCTTGGTACTTGCAGCACAGGAGAAAGGGAAAGGCAACAGACAGTGGAAAGGCCTTTCTCTCTCCTTCTTCTCTCTCTCTTTCTCTCCTTTCTTTCCTGCTCCCTCTTCTATGGAGCTTCAGCAGGTTCTCTTTCTACAGCCTCGCTCCCTGCCTCAGAGCCAGACCACGCCCAAATCACAAGCCAAATCACACATTTTCCTCAAGTTGCACTGCATTGAGAAGCTCCCGAAATCCACAAGTGACCTGGTCAACAGGTCCAATGGACTCTATAACTGAAACAAGCAGAGACACAGTCTAGGGACTATCAAGGTGATGGCAGTGGCAGTACTGTCCATGCAGTATAGTCTCAGGTTGCCTGTTTTTCTCCTTCTGAAACGAAGAGGTAGAGTGGGAAGACACACAAGGCATCCCCACGAAGAGCACTGGGAACTCTTCCTCACTGACAGCAGCAAAAGCCACCAGGAGCACTACAAAAGCTGAACAAGAACACGAGAGCTCTGATTGGTTCAGATTGTGCACAAGGTTCAACGAGGCTGAAATTTTTTGTCTTAAGCTAGATCTAAATATACACTGACACCAGTAAGGAACAAGGAATCAAAAACACATTTCTCGTCATTGTTCTCAAGCAACCTTGCCAAAAATACAGAAGAACGAAATACCACCCTCATGGTTACCTGACATGCTAACCAGGGCCAGAACACGTTTTCTAGACACATGCTAGAACAGTGATTGAAAGAGACAAGATTTTCTTAATATTTGGATAAAATCTGTGCAAGAAATGCACTGCCAGGAGTCCATATTTCAGGTTTTAACGGGAAGTCAAACATAGAAGAACTAGTGTGTGCCACCTGGCGTAGTCTTAAGACAGAGTTGTTGAGAAAAGTAATGGTAAGCACAAGGAGTGAACACTGATAGAGGGAAGGTGAAATACATACAAGGAATACATATACCTGAGCACTTATTTTATGTTGCGTTGTACCTTAATGATCTATACTGAAAGGAATGTATATTCAAAGTGCTCGGGCTTCACAGCGTTACCACTGTGTGGATTATTTGTGTATATCTTAGACAGAAAACAATTTCTATTTATCTCTTCTACCTACTCCAGTTTGAACTTGCAGTTAGGAAACTTGATATTTTTTCTGACGTCAAAACTAGAACCCTGCAGTGGAACAAAGTTAGGCATAAAAGAGGTTGTTTTACAGAGAAGTAAAGGTTACAAATGCAACCAAAATGCTATATTGCCTTAGTTTCCCTTCCATTTGATGAAGAAGATACAATATGTAAGGAGCAGCTGGAAAGCCAACAAAGTCACAGAGCTTCACATGGACTCAGCCATGTACCTAGACAATCTCCAGCACATGTCTGAGATATGTCAACCATAAAAGGCCAAAACAAATATCAACTTGCAGCCTACAAAAGTAAAATCACATCAGCTATTCCACAGAAACACCTGCCTTTAACAGTCACTTCACTGCTTTGTTTCTCCTTTCCAGAGACATGGAACATTTCATCTGCTCACTGCCACAAAATTAACAGCTAAGGATTAATTCAAACAATAAACAGGGAGAACTTCCAATCCCAATTATGTTGTTTCCCCTTCATCATCATCTATTATAAAACCTTTAGTCAAGAGGAGCAACAAAATAAAAATCAATCTGTCCAAAAGGATTTTTTTTTCCACAACACACAGTTTAAAATAAGTTGAAGTTATCTAAACGTAATTTGCAAGTATGTTATCCATGTGGCCCCTCTTACCTGGCATACTTTTCAAAAGCTTTGCATTGCACATGTGTCCTTTCCATATATCAGTGAGAATATACTCCATCCGCTTCGCTCTCCAAAGGAAATTAAATACTCTTAGATAGTGGCTCATGCACTCACGTGTAAACACCTACAAAATTAACAAAAGATCAGTACAAATTTAACAGACATACCATGTGCTCTAAGGGACACAGAACCACTTCACAGACCATCTTTCCCGACTCATGTAGTCTATGAGTAAATATCAGCAGAACCAAGTCACTAAAAAATCCACAGCTACTGGGAAGATGCTTCCTCAAGAGTTTAACCAGTTGAGTTACCAAACATTCAACAAGTAAATAAAATAACGTTTAAAAGCTGCACATGAAATCTGTACTGCATTTCATCAGCTTGATATTTTATGTAAGGTGGAATGAGAAGATATGGGTATTCAAAGACTGTCCTCATCACAAACTGCAAAAGCAGAAGCTCAAAGCTCTTCTCATAAGACAGGTCTCCTGTAAGTTAAGTTTCTGTTGAGGAATGGGATTTTGGATCACTGCTTTCAATAAAAAGTTTTCCTCAAGAGATCCAAACGTAGGTCGGGAGGAATAAGCAAAATTCTGCCCTATCAGAGGCAGCAGAACTTGTAAGAGTTGCCAGCTGCCACATGTAAAAAACTAGTCATTTGCTCTAGCCTCAAGAGCTACCAATTCTGCAGGCAGGCAGGAAACAGAGGAGGACAGAGCTGCCAACCCAAGCCCAGTGGCAGGAGGCTAACAGGTGAGTGTAGACTGAAGTGCTTAAAGCATGAGGTTATCCTGTTTTTTTTGAAGCAGAACTGCCTCAGCCTGAGAGGCTGGTCACTGGCTTTTCTCAGTCATTTCTGAGGAGGCTAATCTCACAGGTAAGGCAGACAACAAGCAGCAGCCATGAGAAGAAGGTGTTTGCCAAAGATTGGACAGGCCTATTTGTAGCAAGATGAGAAGCTGCCAGTGTATCTGAGGTCCCACCGACATGTCACTTGTAAGAAGCTGGACCAGTGTGGTAAGAGTCAATCATTTCTCGGGAGGTTTTGAGCACTTTCAGTCCTAACTGGGAGGAAGTATAAGAAAGAATGAACAAAGCACAAAGCCTAAATGGTTCACTTTTCTCAAACTACATGTGCATGGACTGTTCTTTCTGCTGATTTTATTTTAAAGTCATTGTAGAGGCTAAAAGCAATCTAATCAACAGTGCAGCTATTTTCTTGAAGTTCTAATGAGTACTACCTATCAAGTTTTATTTAAATAGTACAGACAGATTGTCTCCAAATATGTTCCAGTTTCTTGCAAATTATCTCAAATTAGCTGCTACAAAATTGACATAATAGTAAGAAAAGAACATTCCATTTATTGAGTACTTGCAAAAACACATGCTGGAACAGATGAACTACTGACTTTCAGTAATCAAATGAAGCTTTTATTGCACTCACTGTTAGCTTACTAAACTGAACTGTTTATACAGTAGGTTGGTCCTTTTATTGTCCTTGACAAAAAGTTGAAGTCTCTTTGATCTTACATTCCAGAATTAAAAGTTTTTTCATTAACAAATTATTTAACTAGTCAAACTGGTATTAGAAATGTTCAGAATCTGCAGTAGAAGGCATTACCGTTGCTATTGGCCCATCAACATGATAGTCTAAGCTGAAGACATCCCATCCAGTGTCCCCTGGAGACACCTGTATTTAAAAAAAGATGCTGCTTTTAGTGTTTAACCAGAGCACACTAGTGTCAAAGAAATCTTATTTACTCTTCCATTCCCCAAAATCTATGAAAAAAATAAGTGCCATATCACTAATGTCAATATGAAAGTTTCTTGTCAAAATGTACCCTCAGGAAATTAAGAAAAAAGATTTAAAGTTTGACACAAAGGAGGGATTTATCTCACCAACTGTTTTAACATCATTTTTTTCCCACTGGAGTTAATAAAGGAAATGTGGAAAAAGACAGACTTTTCAGGCAGGTTTCAGCCTGAAGTATAGGTTTATATCAGATTTCTACATTTATTTGGATAACCCTCATCTCAGGCTGGAGCAGGAAACCTTTCCTCATTGACAAAAGTTTCCTACCAAACATCTCCTTCACAAAAATGCACTTTTATCTTCTTCACGCTTTCGCACTACAAGTCACGAAGAATCCATACCCTAGATGTAGTAAAAGCAACAGCAGTAAGAGTTGCCTGCAGAACCCCAAATCAGGGCCACCAGCATCACTTACTGTTAGATTCAAATCTATCTATCTATATCTTCTATTGTCAATGAAATTACCACATTTCTGCAGATCAAAATACAGACAGTGGACAGGAGAAGGGAGAATGGAAGGCTTTTGAAGGAAGCTTACATAATTCAAACTAGACTTAAATGGGAAAAAAAGGAAAAAAAAAAGTAGTACTATATATGCACATGAAAATTTTCTTTCATCCATGCACCTACATGTGTGGATACTCTCTCACAGAATCACAGAATGGTTGAGGTTGGAAGGGACCTCTAGAGATCATTTAGTCCAACCCCCCTGCTCCAGCAGGGACACCTAGAGCACGGGGCACAGGGTGGCATCTAGGCAGGTTTGGAAGATCTCCACAGGAGGAGACTCCACAGCCTCTCTGGGCAAAACTCTCTCTATGTGTTTATGTGTATACAAACACATGCACACACACACACACACACACACACACAGTAGGCAGTTTTAGTCATGTATCATTTCAGATCACAAGCACCAAGGTGCAACAAACCTCCAGCAGTCGAACGTCCAGGCGTTTGAGAATCTCCGGATTATCAAACTGCGCGTTAGTTGCCCTCACTGCAGTTTCTAGAATTCCTGTTAGGTTGTGCTGATACAAAGTTGTAGCTGGTCGTGCAAGCTCAGGCCTGGAGGTTATGAAGAGACAAACAAAAAGTCAGGGCACATCACTGAAATAGTCTCCAATGCTAATTTTACAGTAATTGCAATGCACAGTGAAACACCATTTTGACAGTGTGACTTTCAAGATTCCTGTCTTAACCACAGGGAAAGACAATGAAAAAAATATTTCAAACTATCTATTTATGTGCAGCTACACCTAAAATCCAGTGGATTTAGGAATAAATTAATTCTCATTTGATACCAGTAATTTGAAGATATCAGGGTTGTTAGGATAATTATTCTGTAACTTTAGTTGCATATATATATGAAACGAATTAACAGTTGCACCATTAACACCTCAAACCACTAATTACCTTTCATACTTGTGAGAGCCTTACTGATTGTCATGCCTAGGGGTTAGAAATGCTGACAGAAGCACACAGGCCTACCTGCTCTGCCAAACTGCACCTCTCCAAAGATCTCTGCCACGTGAGCGGCAAGTGCCCTGTGCTCCTCTATTTCACGATCAGGACTAAAAAGACTCTCACTGCTTCTCTCTCTAACAACACCAACTCCACTCAAACAAGTTAACAGATGCTCTAAAACAAAGCCTGCCTCATAGACTGAGGGAGAGCTTTATAAAGGGTATTTTTGGCAGGCTAAGTTTCAAAAATAGGAACAAGATGTAAAAGTCAGCCAGCTTGCAAATAAACTTCAAGAATTAAGGCTGATACTTGTGAGAGCAACTCTGCTTAAAACAAAAGAGGCTGATGAGGTATCAGTAAAATTTTCAGGATGTAATAAGGGTTTTTGACACAATGTTTTTGCCCAAACACTAGTTTTACAGAAGCCTAACATTTAAGGCAATGCTCACAAATGTCATTAAGAGCAGAAATGCAAACATCCTAGGGGATGTCACAAGAGTCAGAGTAAAGACAGCTACGTCACTGCAGGTTTCAGGAGATCCTATAATTGTACAGTACTCCCTTCCTACCAAGAAAGAGAACCGAATGTCAGCCTCAAAGCAACCAAATCCAAAATGGAATTTAAGGATGTTCAGTTGACCCTTTGACTATTAAGATACTTAAAGTGTCCATTTCTGAAAACAAAGTATTTTCTGTGCTGATCGATCCATTTATAAGCATCAGAAATCGAACAAAATTACCCTTCAGGCTCTCTTACTTTAGCAAGTCCATTAAGTGCCTGATAAAGTCTCCTTGTCCGAGTAGTAAATAGCGCCTCATGGCCTGCATGTGCTCCAGTAAGTTGTATTTCTTATTGAGAACATCAAGCAAGTATTTGCTGGTCTCAAAATAAGCTGCATCAATTTTTTCTTGAAATGCATTTTCCAGATCTGTGAACAAATCAGCAGCTTAAAAAAAAAAAAAAAAGTTAAGTTAGTATTTTTCACAAAGAAGGCAAGCACCAAGAAGGGAGATTGTCACTAACATTATCAGCTATATGTCTGGCACAGCTATAACCAAAGAGAAAACAAGTTTAAAGCAGTCCATATTTCAGGGTTATTACTTCCAACCTGTGCCCAGCCTTTACCTTCCAGTAACAGCTTATATTATTTTATCATTCTTATAGAGAAAGTAAATTTCATTTTAACTTGCTGGAACCCTGCAAAACAAGAATCAAATAATTTGAAGGAGATTCAAAAGAACAGAGCTATGGATTTTTTTTTTCATGAGGATCTGAAAGAAAACAGAAGTCACTTCAAAGGGTGAAAAATAAAAGAATCAATTTGAAAGTTAAACAGAAAAGATTTCCTAAATATAATTTAGAATGCAAGAGGAATTCTTGTATTCTCTTTGGGCAGACAGCAACTTGCTCTTTTCTTCTACATCTTTAATCCCAGCAACTTGGGGGCAAAATGTGGAACATCACCGTAATATAGGTAGCTTTTTCATTCTTTTTCTTTTCATAATTCCAAGCATTTTAAGAAAGAGATGCAATAAGGCTATTACGAAATAGCAGGAAAACAAGTACGATCTCCCATGCAATATGGAGTAAACCCCATAACTGGACTCCTTAGGAAACTAGACCGCTAATTACTGTAAGATTCATGCTTTTCTCAGCTTTAAAGAAAGAATATGCTCCCAGTTTCCATGGTTTTCAATTCCATTACTAATACTCTAATGGTAGAAACTGAATATCTAGTTCCCAAATCAGCCTAAATCAGTGTATTGCCTACTCAAGGATAAGTTTCAAACTGTATTTTAAACAGAAATAAATAGAATGCTATTTCCTAAGTTTATGGCCAACTAATAATCCTTATTAAAAAAAGAGTTCTAACAAAGAAGTTCCTGTTTAATGTGGGCAACCTTGCAAGCTAGAGGGTGGAGCTGGGATCACCTTAGTGGCCTTTAGAAGCATAAAAGGATGGTTTTAGAAGACTAGATAAAGATTCTGGAAACTTGACATGCTAGCATGACCTCACTATACTTTATAAACTATGTACAAAAAGAGAAATTACTTTGGTCACTTACGCCTTAACAAATAATACTGCTTTTGATATATTAAGCAAGCTATAAGAAGTTGTTAAGGTAAATATTTTGCCAGAAGAAAGCAAGTCATCATTTTTCCCAGACGCAGCAGCACCTTAAACATTACCTCATCACCTTGCTAAGTATTTACACACGAAGTCTCATCTTGCTGCATTCTAAAATCTCAAATTCATTAAAATTGAAATCTCTCTTACACAGTAATACTGCAATACTCAGGAATACTCAAAAAAGAAAAATCAAAAGAAGTTTGATAATGTCTGATTTCATTCAAAATTCCAGTATATTAACAGCCATCTAGCAAACTTATAAAATTTAAGACAGAAAACGGCACATGTTTCTCAATACAACTTTTGTAACATGCAAACATCTACTAAAATACCTATATTTTAAGACCTGCGGGACTTTTGTACTCTTTTCTACGATGCTATCCAAAATATCTGTCTGCAGTCCAAACCATGTATTGTAGAAGGTTCAGAGAAAAGTTGATCAGTTCTGATACTCTACCATCTTTGGGAGATTCTGCAGATTTTGCCACAGCAATCATCTTTGTAGATGGAGTCTGATCATGGCAAACTTGATGCAAGAAGTTTATGGACTTTCCTATTAAGAGGACCTGAACATAAGAAAATGAGTTTTTAAAAATGACTTTTGTGTAAAAGAAAACAAAGAAACACTCAAGATATAACTCTGTTGTCCTTAAAGCTGTGGTATCAGCTTTCAATCAGCTTTCAGCTTCACAGTCCCAACCACAGCAAACCAGAACCTCACTGTTCACAGAGAATGCCTTAAGTGCAAAATTGTTTTCTGCCTTCCCCCTTAAGCAAACATCGGTTGCAGAATGGAAAGCAGAAACAGTCTTATAGTTCTCCTCTGATGACAAATAATCCAATTAATTAACTATTCTAAAGACAAATACTTGAACTGTAGCTGCTTTCTGTTAAAGAAAGTCTAAATAACAGCATCAGGCCAAAAACTCTTCGAAAGATTTTTTTTTTTTATTCATACCTTTTTTGATTGTTCCATTGTAATAAAAGAAGGGATCATTGATTTCCTCAAAGTATATTTGTCATGCCACAACCGATCAGTTTTAACTGTAGGATCTGAAGCTACAAAAAGATTTAGATTGATAAAAATATTAAAAATATTAAAAACAAAAGAGAAACAGGCTCTTTCCCCTTGTATTTCATTTATGTATTGAGACACCTGAGAAGTATTTGAGTTGTGTTTTTAATTAGAAAAGCAAAAAAAAAAGTCATATATATACACACGCACACGCATTATATTATTAATTTGTCCTGATGATTGACATGGAAAATTTATCTAGATCAATATGAACTCTGAAGAAAAATGTTAAAGAATAACAAATGTTAAAGAATAACAAAATGTTAAAGAATAACACCACACAATCTCATTCTGTACGTTACAAAACCTTGACTACCTCAGGATACAGTAAGATGTATTATCTAGAAAATATCCATTAAAAATACAGAAGTGCATTACTGACAGCTATTTATACAGCAATGGTACATCAAGGTCAGAATATAATTGCCATTCTCTTTTATTCACTGATTCTGTTTTTTTACCTGAAGCCTTTTAGATTTTCTGCTATTTTATCAGATGAAGAAAGAACTATAGAAAACAAGGAATGTTGCTTCAATTGAACTGGTGATCAAATGCCTCAAGGTCTCTCAACTCTATACAGAAGGATACCATTTTTTGTCATAAGCAATGTACATGATCAGTTTTGTTACAATAAGTTGTGGAAGGAGTTTGTGTCCATGCTGTCATGAAAGACATCCATTTTTGAACAGGAACTTTTTTACTCCCTCTAAATAACATTTCAGCAAAGAATAGTCAGTTGTCTTAGTGAAAAAACATGTCAAAAATGCAAAAACTGTAACTTGTTATACCACAGTGATTTCAGTATTAGAAACTTCTTAAAGTGCACAACATACTTCTAAACATGCGCACAGAGTTGAAAGCTAATAAATGTTTAAAAAAAAAAAAAAAGAGAGAGAAAAACAAGTTTAAGACGTACCAGGACAGAAAAGTGAAACTTATTTGAAACAAATGGGGAGGATGGCAACAGCGGGATATTGAAAAGGCAAGGGGAAAGTGGAGAGGGAGGAAAGAGAGGAAAGGAAAGAGGAGGGAAGAGAAACAGATGAGAGAAAGAGGAAAGAGCAAGGGAGACAAAGAGGAGGTAACCTTTTTTTTTTCTTTCTTTCTTTCTTTTTTCCAGTAATAAACATCTATCACAAGGCCACTATCATGTCTCTACTAAATGGACCCAAGATGTGATCATAATGAGATATCATTAAAGACAACACAGGGCATCACTGCGGCCACCAAACACCTCACAGGTAGTGAATTCACAAAGTATTCACATTTCCTGTTACTACTGTAGACTTAACTCATGTTCTATATGGTTCAGTCCCAGTTTACTTTCCTAATTCTTCTCCAGGCTTCCTACAAATCCCACTCCCAGCAAGGAAATTAACAGAGTACTGCATATGTACTACTACATATAAGTTACCTCATGGTATGTATCCTCCAGCTCTCCATCATAAATCCAGCGATACAGGAAATTCAGTACAGGATGGGATACTAAGCCAAGAATGTGCTGAACCAGAGATCTCATGTAAGGATCTCCAGTTTTAGTATAAGCATGAACTGCTGAAGCCAGTTCACCACCTTTTCTACCTGCAAGATCAAAGGGAAGCAGAGTAGAAGTATATGAAGGAAAACTACATATATCAGCCTGAAAAAAAAAATCCGTAACCATTGATTTAGCTAGTTATATGTCACTCTGAGGGCTTGCCAAACAGCAATTTTGACGTACAGAAAAAATATATTATTTATGTCAACAGGATGTGCTTAGATATTAATGCATGCATCATTAATCTCACTAAAGTTGTAGTAAACCACGTGTCCTGACATAGTGGTCTGTCTACTTAATGCTAGATAGAAGAATACAAACTGTAAGGAATCAAACTACTCATGAAGGATGATTAACTTTTTTCCACCAGAAGGGCATTAAAAGAGCCTTAGTATTTGTGTTTTCTCTCTCTCTCTCTCTCTCTCCCGTCCTTGCTCTTCTCTCAGACCTTCTCTGTGCAGGCATGCACACGAACATTGTGCACACATCCACACAGATGCATCTTTTCTGCTTCTCAGTTATAGTCCCCCCACAGAGTCTTTTAGGTAGTTTATTCTGTCTTCTTTCAATTAGAAGGCAAGAGGCTTCCCTCACAAAAGAGGAGGAAAAAAAAAAAAAAAGAAGCAGCAGATCTAGAAGTTGTTTTGCTGTTAACTTGCACAGCTGAAAGTTTATTTTTCCAGCACAAGCTTCAGCAGTCAAATTATCATTAATGTCCTGAAAGTAAAGCCTGCTTGTTTCAAATTATAGCAATTCCAGTAATTGAGCTACGGCCTTAAGATTTTCATTAAAGATGTTCTTTCCAAGTGGAGACAATCTCCACTTGTTTTCCAAAGCAGCAAAGCTGAAGTACCCTCAGGAAGAAGTACAGTTTATATGCTGGTTACTGGCCAAAATTTTGGTCAACTCCAACACTCGCCAGTTCCTTCTTGGGGGTTGCTAACACACCCACCCATTACTTGCAGATTTGTAAAGTTTTGTTGTTTCACATGAATCTAGAGACAAATCGCAAACCACTGTTATAGGCCAGCAGGAAAGGCAGGAGAATACTCATACACAATGAAAAGGCTGATAGGTGCTAAGTATTTCGCAGTGTGTCCGTAGAGTTTTCCACAATTAAATATGCTCTGCAAAATGAATAATACTGAGTAATTGATAAAGTGTGAAAGCTGTTTCCTTAAATTTAAAGAGATTTCCTAAGCACATCCTTGCCAAAAAATGGGAATATATGAAAACAGCATTATGATTCCTCAGTTTTCTTCTTAAACTGAGATACTCCTGTGCAGTAGCTACTTCAAAATTTCTAAAAATACACTAGTAATATTACAGATATTTACATTTGGCATGCTAAGTTATAAAGCTTTCTCCATAACATTAAATGAACTATAAACAGACCTTGACAGTGATCAACAAGTGCTGCAAGGGTCTTTAATCTTATTTTAGGATCATATGTCCACACCAGAAGACGACGAAGTGTTAAACTGCTTTCAAGTCCCAAATTCACGCCCTGATCATCTTCCAATTGCAGCTGATATTAGAAACACAGACAGACATATCAGGGAACAAAACTGGCAGGTACTGAAGCAGAACTGATATTTCATAATTTTTCTTCTATAGTTAGCTTTTGCTAATACATTCAAAGTACCCAATATTATATGTCATCTCATAAAATCATTGGGCTAAAACCTGAGAAGCTCACAAGTGAGAACAGAGAATCTGTCTTCTAGAGATAGAACAAAGACAAGCAGAAGTGTAATGATTCAGAACAAAGGAAGTTAAAGAAATAAAGGCAACTGCTAGTCAGTCACAACAGAAGGGCAGAGACAAACAAAGAAGAGATCCTAAAAGACAGCAAAAGGTGCCCAAAGAGATGTTCTGTAAAGAATAGTGGGAAAAAAATCTGAAGAGTGCAGGAGGTAAAATTTCTAATATACAGTCAACTTATTTTAGCTCAACATGGGACAGAATCTGTTTAATGCCTTCCTCCAGAAGCCATCAGAACTCAAGCTAGCTAGACAAAGAGATTAAGTATCTGCTACTATCAGCCCAAGTGTCACAGGACATGTATGAATTTTTTCAACAGCTTGAAGAATGAAACCAAATTATTTGCCTTTGAGAGGTATATCACAGGTACAGATGTATTAAGCAACCTCGGATCCTCCTTATTCCTAAAAAGGGAACATACCCCATAACTAGCTAAGGCCATTTTACCTCTCCAGAACCATTTTCCAACAATTGACAAGAGACAGGCAAAGAACCTTGAAAGCTGTTTTGGTTTTTAGGAAGTGCATGTAGCATTATAATATACCAGTGCAAGCGCTCATTAATGAATTCAGCAAGAAAGACACTCAGACTGCAGAGGATACCGGCAGAAACAACAGCCACTGGAGATAACACAAGGAGAAAAGGAGGGGATCGTGTAGATAGCCCTACAAATGCTGGGAGCCTTAAGTTGTACAGGATCAGACAGACGCACAGTCAGGGCATGGCACACTGCACAGGTCTCATCCATGCTGAGGTTCCCTGGCATTATGGTCTTTAGAATTTTTAAAGGATGTTTGTGGAGGTAGACAACTCTAGTCATCATTTCTACTGTCAAGCAAAGGGGTGTTGACATGGGAACGTGCTGCTACTTCTAAAGATAAAGACACACTGGTGGCATAACTGCCCTGCCAAGGGGGAGCTGCCTGCAGGCCTCTCCATCACCATTAGCTGACTTCGTTTATCCTGTGGCCAAGTGTCTGCTCAGGTGAACCGCTACATACAGCACTACTTTTTAATGTGCGGTAGTCTTCTGGTCAGGACAAGTGCCTTCTTAAGCTGTGTCAGGATAAGAGCACAGCCTAAGAACACAGAACTTCTTGGGGAAGTCCAAACAGATAAACCCTTGGAAAAGATGTTTTCTTTCCTCCTGTATGTTAAAATCAACCTATCCATATCCCTAATTGTTTTCACATTTAGCATATTTCTCTCCCCAAAATACACTGTATTTTGTATTTGCACTTAAAATACTGGTGCACTTAAAGTACTGGTGCACTTATGGTGGGCCATGCTCAGGGAAGTCTACAGCCTTCCCTGATGCAGGGAATGCAGGGAATACTGACAAAATCAAACAATCACCAAATTCCATAACTTTGCATTCAGCTTATCCTTCATAATTTTAGAAATTGAAGCCACTATAGCCACTGTTCAGCCTCAAGACTCAGTCTGTCTCCCCTCTCCTCATATGGCAGTTGTCCCATACTCCTAATGATTGTAGTTGTCCTCCTTGCTTAGTCTCCACCTCCCCACTCTACTTCCTGCCAGACAGACACCTGCCCGGCACAAAGGGCTCCAGCTGGGAGCGAGCCACGGTCTTCTCCAGGGCCACTAACACCCACTACCTTCTTGTCCCGCAAAAGACAAATGAACACAGAGCCCAGCAGCACAGGCAATGGCCTGATAGGACACTGAGGTCGCTCCAATTGGGCCTATCGGTGCCAAGTTCAGCACTGGGGAGGCATGCACAAAACTACAGAAAAACTGCACATCGTCACCACCAGGTTGGTTTATACCACACAAAAAGCAACACAACATTGAAATATCTCAATACAGTCTCTCGATACAGTGGAAAGGGCAAGGAAAACATAAAAACTGCACTTGACAGAGTAAGAAGATGAAACTGTCCTCATTGCTGAACCATGCATTGCTTGAAATACTGCTCAAATACTCCCTTTAGAAAAGATATGGCATGCTAATATGGGATATTTGAATGATAGTAAAGATATCACACAAGAGGAAACTGCTAGAAATGAAGCAAAAGGGCAAAAGCTTAGAAACAAGAATTCTATTCCTTACTTACATAAAACATCAAACTATATGTGAGTTTTTAAGGGGAAAATACTCATTGGTACATCTATCCAAAAAGTAATCTCAGTACGTTATCCATAGAAACTGTTGCACATCCTTTCCTTTCTAAGGGGACACCTTCTAGAGGCTGTTTGATTTATAATGTCTGAATAGGAAAGTTAAATAAGAAGTACCCAACTTACCTGAGAGTGTAAAACAGAGAGAAGTCGGTAGTATTCTTTGAGTTCCTGATGTAAGGCTGCACAAAAACTCTGCAAGAGGAAGAAAAAAAAAATCAGGAAAATTCCTTCTACTGTAATGCAGAACAGCTTTAATCAGAACTTCATGTTGTGAAGGTAGTTAAAAATTTCCTAAAAGGAACTGACCTGTAAGTTTTACCAAAAAAACACATCTTAAAAAAAATGGCCTATAGAGGCATACACAGAAGTGCCTTCTGAATAGGCAGCGTGGCCATTTTCCAAGAGGCTTCCTGTTGCTGCTGTCTGATTCTATCAACAGACGAAGCCAGGGTAAGTGTAGTTCTCCAAGAATACAGCACCTCAATTAAGACAGTAAAAATTACTACAGAGAAGCTTAAACCAAAATAAATATTCCATAAAAGACAGCATGTACTACAAGTTCCAGTTTCGTAAGGGTCTCTAATAACAGAACACAAAAGTTAGGCAATTATCATAGTATTTAGACTATAAACTGTAAGACGTGATCAAGAACACACAGCGCTTATTAAAGAATACTCCCTCTGTATCAAGTGATTTAAATTCTTGTCCTTTTAGCACTTGATGGTTGTGCACAATTCTTCACATGAAAGCTACAATCTTAAAAAACAGACGCACTTGATGGTTGTGCACAATTCTTCACTTCACATGAAAGCTACAATCTTAGAAAACAGACATGAACTAAAGACAGGATTTCTCTTTGTAAAGCAATATTAAATAGAATTACTTGGAATTTAAAAAAAAAAAAAAAAGTAAAAACATTTCCCAAAAGACTATTTGTTTAGTAATGGATAGTTTCCTTCAACCACTTTCAAAGTCATCAAAGTAAACCAAACCAAAAGCACCTCGCAGAAAGAAAATATGAATTCAAACACGTACAAGTCAAAAATCATGGCTATAAGTACTAGAAGAAAAAAAAATGCTTTTTCCTGTAAAGGTTTCTGTCTTCAGAAGTGATTTTTTAAGTCAGAAAAAAAAAAGAAAAAAAGAAAGTAATTAGCCCTGACATTATTACCCTTTAAAAGGAAACAGAAGTGTTTCCTTCTTCAACTTGATTTTATGTGTAAGAAAGACAAACGCAGAACTAGGAAATTCATTCTATTTCAGAGGATACTGAAGGGGGAAAAAAAAAATCATCTGTAAACCCAGTTTTCATTTCATCTCACTTGCTTCTTCAGGACTGTTTTTAGCCTACAAAAGTGGTGCTTGTTAAGGGCAAATGAAATCCAAAGCTTTCAAGGGCACCATACATCTACACAAAATATGAAAAGGTATCACAGACTTCAGCATTCAGGAGGGCTGAACTGGCCATCCAACTTCTCCATCAACTTCTCCAAGAAACTTGAGA
>NW_010579437.1:0-12126 GCF_000705375.1 Tinamus guttatus | reverse complement strand
CCCCCCCCCCCCCACCAAGTCCTTCTTTTATACTTTTCATCCTGATCATGGCTGCATGTTGGTTCATGATTGACCATTCCGCTTAGTTCCTCTTCATTGGCAACTTCCACGTCTTCACTTCCTTTAAGTTGTTTACTTGCTGCAGTCCGGGTTTTTTCAATCTTATTCAAGGACATGGTAACTTGAGAAAGTCCCGGCTATCAGACCAGCTGAAGGTCATCCGACCAGCTCTCAATCCCCACAGGGATCTTATCAACATGAACAAATACCTGAGGGGAGAATGTAAAGAGGATGGGGCCAAACTCTTCTCGGTGGTGGCCAGTGATAGGACAAGGGGTAATAGGTACAAATAGAAACACAGGACATTTCACCTGCATATGAGGAATAACTTATTTTCTGTGAGGGTGACAGAGCCCTGGAACAGGCTGCCCAGAGAGGCTGTGGAGTCTCCTCTGGAGATCTTCAAAACCTGCCTGGATGCCACCCTGCGCCACATGCTCTAGGTGTTCCTGCTGGAGCAGGGGGGTTGGACTAGATGATCTCTAGAGGTCCCTTCCAACCTCAACCTTTCTGTGATTCTATGATTCATTTTAACTGAATCACAAGTACAGTGGTTGCTTCCCCAGTTATGTAATAAGGTAGCCTGAGCAAAGCTACCCTGAGCAAAGTCTGGTACGTAAAGTAAGCAAGAGTACAAAGCCATATGCAAACCTAGCTCCATCCAAGCCATATATATGGGCTGTCCTAAAACTCTAGATGCTTTCCAATAGAAGGAGAGTGTGCTAAGGCACTGCTGTCCAAACAACAACAACAACAACAACAAAAAAAAAAGGTGGAACAATGTCATTCATCTTTCTGCAAAGACAACATGGGGAAACTTGAAATTAACCTCTGCAACATCAGTCCTCTTCCTCACAGCTAAATGTGATGCTGTAAGATCACAACTTGCACAGAGGAGGCAGAAGAGGCTGGAACACTACCCAAGCCTTCGTGCCAGCACGCTTACTAATTCCCCATGTGGAAAGAGCTTTTCTGCCCCTCCCAGCTCCTCAGGAAATGCTGCCTAAGTGATTTTACCTCTACCCAAAGTACTCCAGGAGATAGGAGTGTCTCATTAATTTTAATGGCCCTGACATCACTAGCAGGCAGGGCTTTACCAAAAGGGTAACTGGGGGTTGTTTGCCACTGCCTTTAGCACTAAGCCCATGGCATGCGCACACACAGACACTTACCATAAAATATTGCACGATCTCCATGTTCGCCTTGGGGCTACAACCCCCATCTTTAAGCTACCTCCTGCCTTAGTGTCTGGAAATGGTACTGGAAACATCGCTTGCTCTCTAAGCAACTCCTCTGTGGCTTTTACAGAAATATCAGGCCCTTTAGTAGCTGAGAAAGGCTTGTCCCTCCTGACACCAAAAATACCAGAAGACATTCCAAATTTCTGTGGATCAATAGACACAAGAAGATTTTTTTATTATTATTTTAACTTGTTTATCTATTTTTAAACTAAAATCCCAAATCTTCCAGCCTAACAATGTGCTTAAATTAATGAGACAAAATATTCCTAAGTCTATTTATCAGACTCAGAATAGGCTTTGGTATGGTTCTTTTAATCTGTTTTATTTCTTATATGATGACACACATCCCTGTTCAATTAGATTACTCAACATATACTTCATCAGCAGCATGGTCTGGAAAACAGAGCAAAAAGCATTCCTAACAATTAGTGACTTCTTCAAGATTGATAGAAAGAAACAAGGTTAAGCCTCATTTATGTCATTTAAAAGGATACTTTTAAAAAGGTCATTTAAAAAGGTCTACTTCACTGTGGCACTCATTCTAAAAATGGCAGCACAGCTCGTGATTCATGCCCATGCCCCCCTGGCACTTAATCACATGTTTAATTCAATTTAGTCACATACATACAGCAACTTGCTTTTCACCTTTGTTGTTTTCTTTCTCATGCTTCACCCAGGCTGAGGTAGTCCCAGAGCTCTTTCAAAGGAGCAACCAGATACATTTCATATATTAATTTATTTTGAAATTGCACCTATAGACTGCAGACTGCTCTTCAAGCTTGATATATGAGCATTTAATTTTACGCCATTCCTCAGCTAACGTATTACCAGAAGTACTGCTAAGTATGACAAAGGCTTCTAATGGGAGGGACATGTTTCCCAGAAGCCACCCAGCAGACAAGGCAGGGAGGAAGGGTGGGTGCACTCATGGTTTGGTCCTCTCCCGGGGCACAGCCCTGTACCACCAATGAGGTCCCGCCCCTGGGAATCCCCAAGGTTGGATCTCCACCTCACAATCATCAAAATTATTTATTCACATCATTCTATGTCAGTCAAGTCTCCTATGTTTCTTCTAGGAGAAACCATCTCCCATCTCCTTAAGCTGAGGGAAACCAAACCATGAGCTCCCTGCACTCTTCCCTTCATTCGCCTCCACAGCCCAAAGTGGCAGGTGCCTTGCAGCCACACATCGGAGCTGAGGGATGTACTGGATGGCTAACAGAGCAGTGTGCCTGCTGGTAGCATTTCCACAGCTCATTTTTATCACCCCTCCCCCCACCCAGCTCCCCTATTCTCTGCCTCATGCAGAAGGCTTTTCTAGCCCAAGAATTTCAATACAAGGTGTTGAGAGCCTGAGAGCTTTTTAGCCTTTCTGTTGCTAAAACGTAGGAATCTCCAAGTACTTATTTAATTCAACAGAGTGCCTCACCATAGGACTGCTCGATTAGTTTGGCACTCACATGCAGGCAAGACGCAGAAGTTGTTTTATATGAATGCTCTGCCATAGAATAACAAGGCCAGGAAGAACAAGGCCTGCACAGAAGGGCTCTAAATAGAGACATTTTGGATAGATGCAAGGAAAAAGGGGGGAGAAAATCCATAATTTCCTAGTGCAGATCAAGCACCAGGACAAGGTTGTTATCCAAACCCAGGAGATTGGACACTGTTGTCAGCAGTCCTTTAGGACCAATGTATGCCCTTTCAGAAATATTCCAGCTCCTCCAAGAGTTCAAGCCAAACAATGTAGCCTTTAGAAATCTTGACTGATTTAGCTTTAAAAATACAAAAAAAAAAAAAAAAGCACTAAACTGATATACCCATGTCGCTTTAAATAGCTAAAATCAGATGATGCTGCAGAATGCACCTGATGGGCAAGTAAAGAGTTAACGAAGACACTGCTGAATTGCACTCTGACCATGTGGCAAAGACATGATAGGGAAACCATGGGCACTGTCCCCAGCAGGAAGATAGGGAAGTGGGAAATCCTGTAGAGGCAGGGCGGTCTTGCTTCGCTAAACACTGCAACAATGCCAAACTGGACACGCTTGCAAACACTGGTAAGGGACCGAGACCCATCAAAGTGAAAAAAAAAAAAAAAAAAAAAAAAAAAAAGCAGATGCTCTTATAGATCCCCCTCTGAAGTGCTTTGTAAGAATGACCATAGCACAGTCATGTACTCCTTCCCTAAGGGTATAAAAGACAGAGTCCAGCATGGATGAGTTGAGCAGGGATCGGGAACAACCTCTGACCAACTCGTCCAGCTGGACCGTGACATGAGGATCCTTCCCCTCAACCTGGGATGCTGGGCTAAGGTGACTCCTTGTGAGGTTGGTTGAGAGTCCCCTGAGCTGATGTACCAAAACAGAGAGAAGATGCTAGAACTTCTGAAGGGAGAAACCACATTGAGATACTATTTAGAGGATGCTGTATAGCAGACGGGTGGCACTTCACAAAAAAAAAAAAAAAAAAACTCCTCCAAAAGGAAATGAGAAGTTAGAGGACCTACAATAAATTTACACTATGTACAGTTCAGAGAAGATGGTAAGTAGTGGACAGAAACTAACAGAATTTTGAGCGATATAACTCTAACAGCAGGATATAGTTAAAAAAGGCCAAACCATTTAAAAGAGAAATGCAAAACCACCAAGCAGGAGTATGGGAACACCTAATTGCGTTCAGATATTCTCCCTTGCACCCCAACAGGGGCCCACTCAGGACACAAAGACCCTTCTGCACCTCAGCCATCACAGGCAGCATTGTGGCACCAGGAACTTCAGGACCCACAAAATCTGCACGTTGCATGCAAACTCACCAGTTGCCTCTTGTTTTTCTGTTAGCCATCACCTGATCAAGGATTTCACACAAGCTCTATCCGGTATTCCTACTCATACCATGGCATTCAGCAAAATGTGCAGGTTATAGCCTTCTGCAGTCCTCGCCAATACTGCCTGTAGAACCAGCACTAGTTGGGTTTCATGAGCTCTTGCATGTAGGGAGGAAAAGGCTTCAGCAAAAACAGAAAAACAAAAGAAAAAAAAAAAAAGGCAACCCTAACAGATAAGCTCTGCAATGGTGATGGTACTAGAAAAACATATAGGCTAGGAACAGTGCAAGGGAGGTGCTGTATTATAAAATGTACCTTCCTAAAGCACCCAAGAGCTAGCAAGTGGAAAGGTGCTCCTTCAAGTTCAGAAAGCAGCTGGAAAATGCGCCTATAAAGGAAGTGCCTGAAGCTTTGTCTCTCGGGCTGCTGAAGGACTTGGAGCTCTCTCCAGTGTCAAAACGTTTTCCAGAGAGGCAGCAGGCCTTCTGAAAAGAAAGTTTGCATGTGCCAATACAAAATGCATTAAAGTTAACTGAAGACTCTTTACACGCTCACTTGTGAGAGCCAACTAACCGCCATGTGGGAGGCTTATCCTTTGCTCAGCCCCCAAGTTTACCATCCTGGTTTGTTCTAGGTATGCTCTATGCAAACAAGAAATATTGAACTCTGCACAAAGGTGGCTGGCTGAATTTCCCAAACTTGAGTTACCCAGAGGTTGTACAAAGTTCCCTAAAGGACCCTCCAGCAGGCCTGTGCACTAGGGCAGTACTTATATGGCATTTCCAAACTGGCACATACAAATATTTCTGAACTTGTGTTTTGTGATAGCAAGTTAGCTCTGTTATAGCACAGGTGGGAACAAAGTAGGTTCTCAGTTTTCCCAGATACCCTTTCACAGTGATCAAAAAGGGCATGTTTTCCCAGTCATATTAGCTCTGCGTGGGTAAGACAGAAGTAGGCCTAACCCTTATTAGAAAGCTCATTATGAGGTTAGGATGCCTGACACGAGGTTGGTTGACCATAGAGTGCATGGGTTTCCTATATGCTTTGCCTTGGCCAGCCATATTAAAGACAGAGCCCATATATCCATTAGAGCCTCCAGACAGATACAGAAACTTCTAATCACAAGATCTCTTTCCTAAAGGAAAAGGTACATAAAGAATATGGCTATGTGGTAGTTAAATGTAACACGCAATTATATGGCAGTTTTAGGGCCCTGTTGGATAGTGGTTCAATAAAAAGATGATGTTGAGTAAAACATACTTTTGCTGCCTGTGTTGTACCTGGGAGGCAAGACTGGCATTTGAATTCAGAGCTTCCCTAGCTGAAAGCATTGCCAAGGATATATACATCAGCAGCTTCATGCCAGCATCTGGATCCTGCTAGAAAAACATTTCAGAGTTGGCCAGATTTGCAAAAGAACAAAGCCACAAACTCTGGGTTGAGCTGGTGTGAAATGGAGGTGCCACAGGCATTAGCCCCCAAAGCAGCAGCTCTGGCATTTAGCCATGAAAGCCAGCAACTGCTCACCCCATTTGGCAAATGCCTACTGTAGCTTGTGCAAACATGAAAAACATGTTAACCTCATAGACATAACTGCATGTGAAAAAGACTTGCAGGCAAAGAGAGCTTTTGATGCAGCAGTTTTTAAGTTGTCATTAATTACAGAGACATTTATTCTGTCTCCATTATATCCAGAGCTCATATTACAAGAGAGAATTGGTTCTGAAGTGCATTTAGACTGTAAAAATGTTATATTAAAAAACAATGCACTAATAAAATGCTTATTCCGGGTATTCTGTACATTAATCCTTTCTGAAACAAGGAGTTACTGTGTGCACAGAGCTGATACTGTAGAAAACTGTAATTGGTTCCCAAGGAGTTGTGATAATTTTCTGTTTTCTGCTGTGACCTTCCCACTGTTCCACCAGTTGAGTCTTTTCTAAACACAATGACTAGACTGCATTCACACTGTGCTGCAGGAGAAAGATAAATAGCTGCTTAGGTTAATAAGAACTGAAATACCTAAGGTTTTCTATTGACATAAATTTTCTTTATCACCTTTTTCCAGGCAAGAACCACCTCCCTAGGAATATGACTCATATTGCAAGCAAAGAGAATTGGTTTATGGCCTGTAGGCCCTAGTAAAATAACAATGACTCCACCATTCATAGGTTTGTCTAGCATAAAGCAAAAACCTGAAATCCCCACTCTCCTGTTTCTTAAAACGCTCAAATGTGAAATGAGAACTCAGCCAAGCCCTCGCTTGTAAATGAGTCTCAAATCTAGCAACACATGAAAACAAATAGCATTTAAGCTGGAGAAGGAAGAGAGAAAGAGAA
Organism: Tinamus guttatus; assembly: GCF_000705375.1. The sequence continues at coordinate 5,659 of NW_010579437.1, read as the reverse complement.
GGATTTATGCAACCTATAAGGAATGCTACTATGATACAATTAATCAGTTATACCTCTCTGCATGTCTGCAGGAGGTGTATTTAAAAAGGAACTCAGAAAAGCTGTAATGAAAGATCTGGGGAGTCAGAAACATGCTGCATATTTGAAAAGAACAGGGAGTAAACACAAACTAAAAACTCAACCAATCTTTCATTTTCGTTGAATCAGCACTAAATGAGGCGGTTTTGTTTTGATATCTTTCTGAACTCATCCTAGCACTGAACAAATATGTACCACAGCATAACTATAAAAACAGCACCTCCTATGAGGAACAACTCCAGTGCACAGGCCACCTCCCAGCACAGCCGTCTCCACCACTCCTTACTGCATGGCTGATTCCTGCTCGTGCTCCAACCTTACACAACAACACCATGCCCCTTGGATGCATGCGGACATGGACCTGGCCAGGATGGGATCATCTGAGAGTCAACTGACCCAAAAAACTTTGCTGGAAATGTTTCCCATTCAGATTCTGCCTTGGTCAAGAATGGGTGCAGCAGGCTTCAGTGGTGGGGAGGATCTTATAAGCAGCCTACGCAAAGCCCACAGAGAAACTGCCAATGCTTCCTGGGATGGGAATGCTGGAATGCTCCACAAGGAGCACAGTGTTAAATGCAGCAGCAGCAAATTGCTGTTTCATGAGCAAGACTTCATTTGGCAGGACTCTTCCAACAGCCTCATGAGCATTAACTCCCAAGATGCAGGAAGCCCCTGAAATAGGGAGGGAGAAGAGGGTGAAGAAAAAAGACACCTTAGTTTAGGATCAAGCAGATCCTACAAGATCATCAGAGTCTGAACAAAATAATGCATTTCCACACAAAGGCAGGAAGGTTACCAGACCTGAGAGAGTCTTTACAAGGTGACACATGCAAAAGGAATAAAATGTATTTGTTGCACATGCTTCCTATGGAAAATAAATGTATTTCTACAGGAATAAAATGTTACTGCAAATGATTCCTATAAAAAAGCATACACACGTCATGGAACAAGTGGTGGGAGGCGTGAGTTATACAAAGCACTTCACTCAAGAAAAAAATAGTAATATGTTTTATCGATATGGACAGTGGTTTTAACAAGATTCAATGGCAAGGTCACTGTTATTTATTGCATAGAGGGCAAGTTTACACAAAATTACCAGAAAGACCTTCCCGTTGAGTCACGGGGTTCAGATTGGAGCCCCTTGCTTTCCAAACCCCTTCTCAGAGGAGCCTGGGTGCAGCTGGATCCAATCTTAGTCCCAGATTTAGTCAACAGTTTATGTCTAAGGGATTATTTGCACAATCAATCCTGGATACAATTTAGCAAAGCTTACAAAGTGTCAGCATGCTGTGTTCACTTACCATGGATCTGTCACTGGTAAAAGATCTCTCAAGCCTGAGGAAGTTTGCCTCCTGGCAAATACAGCACTATATATAGCACAAACCCAACATATGGTGTTGCTAATGATGGGTGCTCAAATACATGCTTCGCACCAGGACAGAGCAATTCAACACAGTTACAAACACATGCTAGGGCACGAGAGGAGATGACAACCAAGGAGGCAGGATGCAAGGTGTGAGGGCTTGCTTAAGCGCAGGGAGACAGAGCTATGGCTCCTCAGGTGGCTGCTTTCTCCCCTCCTGGATGTGTTCCACTTTCCAGATGTAATTCAACGCCCAGCAGACAGATAGGAAAAAAAATGCTGAATGCAGACAGTGAGTATTTCAGAGTATTGATATTCTAGTACTGAAAATTTGAGATAAAAAAACTCAGCAAATTGTGTTTCCTAAATGGAAAATAGCTACCTAAATTGTTTTTCAATATCAATAAAATTGAGTAAGAAGGAGAAAGCTTGGGAAGAAATGGCTAATTTTAAGATGCAATATTTAGCATATCACCATTCTTTCTGACTGAAGGGTTAAAACACCATTTTGAGGGGAGGCTTGTTAACAGCGTCTATTAGAACAATGATTACTACAGCAGAGAAACCAGGACAGGTATTTTTATTTGTGCCCACAATCTGGCAATCTGGGTCGAGAAGCTATAAACAAGGCTATTAGCACTGGATTGAGGAGGTGCTGCCACTAACATGGTGGTGGCACATGCCAGTAGGGCAGCACACAAGGAGAGACCGAGTAGGACACAGCAAAGACCACTTCCCAGCAGATACCCTTGTGTGCCACTTTCTCTGCTCCAGGGTAGTTCTCAGTGCACTGCAGTCAACAGGGTCATTTAGTCTCTTATCTGCTGAACTTCTCAATGACCTTGTTGTTGCTGTCACTCCACTGCCAGTTGAAGATGTGCACAGCATATGGGAAGCAAGGGGAACAGCCTGCAATATAGGTTATGACAGCTGGGACTGAGTATATTCTTTCAGATCTGCTCAAATTGGCTCAAGATAGCTTTGCCTCAGACTGAACTAGAAAAATAAACTGGGTAAGAACTTCTTCCCCAGCTCCAAAGAAGGTGAAAAAAGCCAGATGGTTTGGGATGTGCAAAAAGTATTTTGGGAGTTACTGATCAAAAGAAGAGTGAATTCTTGCCACTGTGTCATATTGCAGGAACAGTTGTCATAGTACCATTTGCTGCTAAGAATAGATTTCTATAACCCAGCAGCATGACGAAATATTTAAGAGGTAGGATTTTTCAGGACCAATTCAAACAAAACGCGCTACCTTGCTACACACAACTGATGAGGAGCACAAGACAACTCATGTGTCAGCTCCGAACCACAATTAGCTGGGGTAATTTTGACGTTATAGACATTAGGCTCCATAAAAATCAAAAGTGGGCGCCATGGCCATGCTGCCCCTTTTGGGCACAGAAATAACTCACCCCAGAACAGAGCTGCAGAGGTAGCTGAAGAAAGGTTGCCTCACTGAGTGTACATCATGTATTCATGCACTGCTGAAGCTATTCTTACTCCCCCAGCAATTACTGGGGAGAGACAAAGAGATGTTGATTGGTACAAAACCATTCTCCATGCCATGGTGAAGCAGGATCTGATTGGGGAAGACCTGGCTGATATTTCTGTCTCTGCAATGAGCCAAGCTCACTTTTGCCAGCTCACCTATGCTTGGTGACACAGCCTGCACCACAGGAACAACTCCGCGCAAGTACTGGGTCTCACTTTAAGCAAAATTCAGACAGTGCTTCAGTTGGAAACAACTGCTAATAAAAGGATGATGACAGACTGCATAGAGATGACCTCTTTGTGCCACTTAGGACACTTTTGACATTAGACAGTATTCACTAGTGAGAATTGCAGTGTCACCCCTCCTCATACATCCCCCTCATACATTTGATTAAATCCAAGTGACTTACTCTGGTGACAGACAGGTAAGCTATGGACAGAGAATGCTGGCTCCTTCCTATCATTTCTAAGGGATTCTTTTATGTTAAGGAAATTTCAGACAATGGGGGAACAGAGTGAGGCAGAAGCAAAGGTAACCACAATGATCTGTCATCTTTAGGGGATATCACTTAACCATCCGGACCCTCTGGAAAAATACTAACCCAGTTTCTGCCTCTTAGCACTACTGCAGAGCCAGCAGGTTGTTCAGTGCAGGGTATCTGCTAACCGATTATTCATCACAATCACCAAGATCAGCATTTTGAAATTTGGTGATATAAAATAGAGGAGACATATAGGAGCCTTAATACTGACTAAAGAAGGGGCAAATTTTAAGAGTCCCCAAAGCATCAGTATCTTCCGCATTGCTTCCTCATATGATCAAAACCCTTCTCTACATCCTCTCTGTGACATTCACATACAGATATTTGCTGGCCACATGCACTTATTCCATAAACATCTGCATGTTACCCTCACTTTCAATTGCTGTTCCACCCACATCATCATCTTGGACTCTGCTTAATCTCTTCATTTTAGAGATGGACTGCAGTACCAGCCATCTATGTGTATAAGAGTTACCTCTAAAGATACACGAGAGAAGCTAAGGTGGGATGTGAACAAGTCCTTAAGCATTTCTGACTTAGTTCTAGTCACATTGGAGTGACAGGTCTCAGGAGGAAATCTGAATCTGAGTTGGTAACGGAAGACACAGCATGCCTTCCTCTTGCCACAACCCAATTTATCATCTCGAAGGGAAGGGCTCCGGAGCGGACACTCGCGTCGGAGCACCTTGCCTAGAGAACAGAACTGTGGCAAAAGCCGCTGAGCAAGAAAGAGAGAGGCAGCCCCTGCGGCGACCCTCGTGCGGGCAGCGCCAAGCCCCGGGCCAGAGGCGGCTCTGACTCAGCAGGGTGCCGGCAGGCAACTCAAAAGCCGCCCCCAGGGAGCGCGAGCGACCAGGAGTGCGGTGCGGTAGTTTGTGCAGGGAGTCTCCTCCCGGTTCAGGAAGAGAGCTCTCCCGTCAGTGGGAATTCAGGTGAAGTCATGGTGTCTACTCGGCAAAGAACCTCTGCCAGAAAGACTGTGGGGATGCAGACTGAACCACCACAGAAACATGCAGCAGTCCAGGTCTCTGGCTACGGGGAGTGTCTGAGCTCCTCCATGTTACTGGGGAGTAACAAAAATAACCTGTGTTAGGTGTGAGCAGGTGGATGACCTGCTTAGCCTGGTGGTGGAGCTGAAGGAGGAGGTGGAAAGGCTAAGGACCATCAGAGAGCGTGAGAAAGAAACAAACTGGTGGAGCCACTCTCTGCAGTCATCCCAGGTAGTGCACACAGAGAAACCCCTGTTTTGGGCTGAGATTCCACTACCCCTTTGCCATAGAGCAGAGGGGACAGAATTAGCAGTACCAAGCCAAGAACAAGAATGGGAACATATCCCTGTTTGAGGTGGCAGGAGGGTCCTTTCCCGGCCCACCTCGCCCCCGCAAGTGTCCACATCCAACAGGTATGGGGCCCTGGAACTTGAGGGCCTGACAGATGAAGTCAAGGACCAAGGCTCATCTAAGGGGTTGTCTAGGATGAGGCAGTCAAGTCTGCACCTTAAGATGGCCCCCACTAAGGAGAAAAGGAGCACCCAGAAGCAGCAGCATGTGATTGTTGCAGGTGACTCCCTACTGCAGGGCACAGAGGCACCAATCTGCAGACCTGACCCCTTGTCCAGAGAGGTCTGTTGCCTGCCAGGGGCTCAAATGAGGAATGCTGCAGAGAGACTGCCAAGGCTTGTCCCAGCATCTGACTATTATGCCCTGTTAGTGTTTCATGTGGGCACTAACGATGCCATGGGGAAACTGAGTAACATCAAACATGATTTCAGAGCCCTAGGGAGAGCAATCAAAGGTCTGGGTGCCCAGGTTGTGTTCTCCTCTATCCTGCCAATATGGGGAATGGATATGAGGAGGAAAAGGCACATATTACAGTTCAACAACTGGCTGCGCTGCTAGTCTTGGCAACAGGGTTTTGGTTTCTATGACCATGGAACTCTGAAGACCACCAGCTAGTGGGGAACAATGAGAACCACCTCAGCAAGAGGGGCACGTGTGTCTTTGCCAAAAGGTTGGCCAGCCTGGTTAGGAGGGCTTTAAACTAAGCATGAAGGGGGATGAGGAATGTTACATGGACAGGGCAATCATTGGCATGTAACCAAAGCCAGAAGGCATCCAACAGGAGTATGGCAGTGAGGAAGTGAGTATAGGAGATGATCATAGAGGGTCCTCTTTTACCCCTCCTG